>CM028136.1:516927500-517312500 GCA_016271365.2 Neoceratodus forsteri | reverse complement strand
TAGGAAACGGACAATAAAATGTTTAAAAGCTCTTAACACTATACCTCTTGTGGATAAAAAAAAAAAAAAAAAATGGACAAGAGGTACACATTGTCAGGCTCTGATATGGAGTTCCTTTCACAACAATGCAGCCATGTCGGGGTAGTGCAGGCTGCAGCCTGTGATAAGGCAAATATTCCCTTGGCTTCGCACCCCCCTGACAAGGACTCCAGGAGGATTGATGCCATGGCAAAGAAACAATACATGGCAGCATCCTTGGGACTCAGACAGGCAAATTATATGGCCTATGTTGCAAGATACCAGAAATCCAGATGGGATACTGTTATGGCTTTAGCGAAACTGGTCCCTGGCCAGCTTGCCAAGGAGCTGGAGCAGGTGGCTGCTGATGGTATTGAGGCATCCAAGGTGCAATTCCATGCTGCAGTGGACTCTAACGATGTATCTTCAAGAGTCATGGCTACATCTGTGGCTTTTTGCAGAATGGCTTGGCTCAGGTGTACTAGCCTGTCACAGGATACCCAGGCTAAGGCCATGGATTTTCCTGTTGTGGGTAATTCTCTGTTTGGCAGACAGAGAATTACATGAAGAAAATGGATGAGTATAGGACCACTTATAGGAGTGCACAGGCCAAGGAGAGGCAAGCCACTCCTCAGAGGCAGCTTTCCAGGGGCAGGGGCAGGCCTTTTCACAGGCCTTTTTACCAAGCCCAGGCCTCCTCTTCAGCTTATGCCCAGAGGGGGTTCTTCAGAGGGAGAGGCAGACGGGGTACAAGCAGGCCTGCTCCCACCCCTCGGTCTAAAGCCCCTGCCAAGCAGGCACCCTGATGGGATGCCCAGGGCCGATTCTCCATTACCTGTAGGGGGCAGGCTGTGGGTCCTGGAAGTAGTAAGCCAGGGACTGGTTCTCAGCTTCAAAAAATTTCCAAAGATGAGAACCAGATCCTTTCCACCTGCGAATCCATTAGAGGCTCTCGCTTTGGAAACAGAAGTCTCGACCTTCCTGGCTCTCAGAGCTGTAGAAAGGGTTCCTCCCCTACACCAGGGCAAAGGACTGTACTCCAGGTACTTCCTTACCCCCAAAAAGACAGGAGAATGGCGGCCCATCCTGGATCTAAGATACTTAAACAAGCACCTTTTAAAACCAAAATTCAAAATGGTGACTCTGGGAATTATATTACCTCCCTAAGGCCAGGGACTGGCTAGCGCCCCTGGACCTCAAGGATGTCTACTTCCATGTTCTCATCAGAAGCTCCCACCGAAAGTACCTCAGATTCGAACTGCCCTCAGGCCATTTCCAGTTCAGAGCAATGCCCTTCGGCCTCACCTCTGCCCCAAGGATATTCACAAAATGCCTGGCAGTAGCTGTTGTTCACTTAAGGAGGCAAAAGATTGCCATCTTTCCTTACCTGGACGACTGGCTTATAGTGGGTCAGTCTCCAGGCCAAGTCAAATTACACCTTCAGGTTACCCAGCAGCTGCTTACATCTCTAGGTTGTCTTCTCAATCTTCCAAAGTCAGTTCTAGAGCCTGTTCAGTTACTCACCTTCATAGGCTCAGAACTGGACACAAAGCAGGCCAGAGCTTTCCTTCCTCTAGAAAGAGTAAAGACCCTGGTGGCTCTGGCCTCCTCCTTCACTCTGCAGGTCTCTGACCAGCAAGGCACTCTACAGCTCCTAGGGGCACATGGCTGCTTCCACAGCTGTAGTGCAAGGAGCAAGATTTCAGATGAGGGACATTCAGTTCCATTTGAGAGCCTTCTGGTCTCAAAGGAGAGATCCTCTAACCAAATTGATCCCAGTAACTCGAACCCTGATCCAGGCCCTGCAGTGGTGGCAGGACCAGAGCAATCTGAGACAGGGGGTTCCTTTCATCCCTCAATCTCACTCCTTGACCCTTACTACAGATGCGTCCCTCTTGGGATGGGGAGCTCACATGGGCGACCTCACCACCCAGGGATTGTGGTCCCCTCAGGAATCTCTGCTCCACATCAATCTGTTGGAACTCAGAGGTGTTTTTTCTGCATCTGTTCAGAACAAAGTGGTACAGGTCAGAACAGACAACACCACTACAATGTGGTACATCGACAAGCAAGGGGGCACTCTGTCTTCGGCCTTGTGCATCGAGGCAATAAAGTTGTGGTCTCTGGCTTATTCCCTGAACACTTCCCTCACAGCAGTTCACCTCCCAGGCAAGGACAATGTCCTGGCAGATGCTCTCAGCAGGATTTCCCAAGGCCATCACGAATGGTCACTGGATCCCCCTAGTACTGGAGTTAGTATTTGCCAGGTGGTATACAAATTGTAAAACAACAAAGACAAGGCGCTGCGTCAGCATGTGGTCTAAAAGCAAAACAAAATGGTTATATTAAATGCACGCTGAAAATAGAAAATAGAGTTAAAAATCTACGTTTCGACCTTAGGTCTTCTTCAGGAAATATCTAAAAGAGAAAAAAAAACAAGTTAGTGTAGAGGAGAGGTAAAATGAGAGAGAGATGGATGGATGGGTGTGTGTGTGTGTGTGTGTGTGTGTGTGTGTGTGTGTGTGTGTGTGTGTGTGTGTGTGTGTATGTGGAGAAAGAAGGGGGAGGCTAAGGGAGAAGTGATAAATGGTAAGATTAAGAGAGAATCTGTGAAACAAAAAGGTGATGATGGGAAAGATAAAACATAATGGGAGAGAAAGAGCTGGGGGAGTCAGGTGGGGCACCCCTCAGATAGATCTTTTTGCAGCCCCAGACAATCACCAACTTCTGCTTTTTTGTTGCAGGCCCCCAGTGTTGGGCTCAGTCCCTCTGGATGCCTTCCTTCTCGACTGGGAAGGGAAGTTCCTCTATGCCTTTCCCCCTTCCCTCTTGTTCAAGGTGCTAGTCAAAATCAGATCTCAACCTTGCAAGATGATTCTGATTGCTCCAGATTGGGCCAGACAGCCCTGGTATCCACTCCTTCTGTCCTTAGCAGTCCACCTTCCCCTGTGTCTTCCCAGGAATTACAATCTGTTAACCTGTGCCCAGGGTAGTGTTTGGTATCTGAATCTCAAATCCCTCAACCTCAAGGCCTGGCTCTTGAAGAGTTAGTTTGCTGACCTACACCTTTCTCAAGGTGTACTCGATATCTTGAAAGCTTCTAGGAAGCTTTCCACCAGGGCTACTTATAATTCTAAATGGAAAAGGTTTTCCATATGGTGCTCTGGAAAGCATATCTTCCCCAGAATCTGCTGATTTGCCCACAGTCCTGGATTATATGGTCTATCTAAATACTTTGGGGTTGAGGCCAGCTACCCTGAAAGTGCATATGGCAGCTGTCTCTGCTTTTATTTCAGCAGGAAAGCCCTCTTCTCTTTCTGCTCACCCTGTAGTCTCCCAAGTTTTTCAAGGGATTGCTTCACACCAACCCCCCGTTCAGGGACCCTGTTTCTGCCCGGGATCTTAATGTTTGCATTGCTCAGCTATTGCAACCCCCCTTTGAGCCTTTGTCTTCAGCAGAGCTTAAGTACTTGACTTGGAAAACTGTGTTTTTTTAGTAGCCATCACTTCTGCCTGGCGCATAAGTGAATTACAAGCTTTGTCAGTGGAGCCTGATTTTATCTCCTTTCACAGAGATAAGGTAGTCCTCAGGACTAACAGGAAGTTCTTGCCTAAGGTGGTTTCAGATTTCCACCTCAATCAATGTGCATCTCTTCCTGTGTACTTCACTGACCATTCCTCCTCTGGCGAGAGCAGGCTGCACAGTTTAGGTGTAAAGAGAGCCCTTAGTTACTATATAGAGCGTACTAAGGGTCACAGGTTTGACTCCCTCCAACTGTTCCTCACTTATGGCGAGGTTGGTAAAGGGAAGCCTGCCACTAAAAGATCCATTGCCAGGTGGATTGTCTCTTGTATCCAATTTTGTTATCAGAAACTGGGTAAGGCTCCCCCTTCAGGCCTGAGGGCTCACTCTACCAGAGGTACAGCTGCGTCCCTAGCTGCGGCCAGGGACATCCCTGTCTTAGACATATGTCAAGCAGCTACCTGGAAAACAGTACACACTTTCACCAAGCATTACTCCCTGGACATCCAGGCTAGGAGTGATGCTCTGTTTAGCACAGCTGTGCTTCAGAGCCTATTTCCTAAGTAGGTTCTGTCCCTCCTCCATGGAGATACTGCTGTGTAGTCTGCATATGCCATAATATAGCAAGACTTCATGTTGTTTGAAGAAAAAATTACTCACCTTAGCAATGTTTTCTTCTAATGGAGTCTTGCTATATTATGACCTCCCCCCCGCCTGCCCCTCTCAGAACCTCTGCTCTTGGGATGTGGGTGGGCAGTGCAGTGTTGGCACTTAGTGATGCCCACCTTGTGTTTTTTTTTTTTCACCTCTCCTTTTGAGGTGTTTGGGTGTTGTATTGTATTGTATTTTATTTTATTTTATTCTTTCTTTTGGATCCCCTGACTTGAGTCTTTGTTCTGGGACCAAAAAATGTGTTAATATTTTAGTAGCCAGTTGGCTAGTGTAGGTTTACAGCTTCCACACAAAATCTTAGTGAGTTTTGCTCGTAAAGATCTGACAGTTTGAGTTTGAAGAACAGACAGAGTTTTCAACCGAGCTCGCGCTCAAGATTCCATGCCTGGCATGGAAGTTAACTCTTTCACCTCCAGAGCAGTTCTAAGGCTGGGACAAACTGCATATGTCATAATATAGCAAGACTCCATTAGAAGAAACAACATTACTAAGGTGAGTAATTTTTTCTTCCATTACCATTTGCGTTAGTTTTCTTTTGCATCACCATTGGCATTACCGTTTGTGTTTGCGTTACTGTTACTGTTTGCATTTGCATTACCATTTGCGTTTGCATTTACATTACCGTAACCATTAGAATTTGCATTTGCGCTTGCGTTTCCCTTATCGTTTGCATTACCACTTCCTTTTGCGTCACCGTTGGCGTTACCTTTACCATTTGTGTTTGCTTTTGTTTCATTTGCGTTACCATTTTTGTTACTGTTTACGTTACCATTTCTGTTTGCACTTGAGCTTGCTTTTCCATCACTGTTACTGTTACCATTTGCGCTTGGGTTTCAGTTACTATTTACGTTTGCATTACTGTGACTGTTAGCGTTTCCGTTTCTGTTAGTTTCCTTTGGCATTACCGTTTGCGTTTCCGTCAGTCACAGTTACTGTTACATTTGCATTCTCGTTGTCTTTTGTGTTACCATAACCATTTGCATTTGTGTTCATGTTTGCATTGGTGTTATTATTAGTTTGCTTTTGTGTCACTGTTAACGTTACCGTTTGCACTAACGTTACCGTAACCATTAAGGTATGCATCTGTGCTTCTGTTACAGTTACTGTTCTCGTTAATGTTACTGTTACCATTTGCATTCCCGTTAACATTCCCGTTAGGATTACTGTTATCGTTGCCATTACTGTAATGGTCCGGGCCCCCGCTCCCACCACCACATACCATTCACTATATATAGTGCACATTCTCAAAAAAGAAGGGGAAATTTGTGGCAAAAAACTCCATTAATGTATCGGTTAGGGTTGTTCCACAGTGACAAAAGCAGGGAAATTTGGTGTTAGGGTTCAAAACCTTAACTGTGTTTCCCCACATCCTCACCACCACTATACACACACACACACACACACACACACACACACACACACACACACACACACACACACACGCGCAAGTAGGGGAAGGACCAAGGCAACACAACCAATCGCACACAACCAGCAGAAGGTGTATTCCTGTGTTACCATAGCAAGCAGGGGAAAAAAATACAACTTCAGGTATAATACAGTATTTCCAAACTTGTTTCCATGAGGTTAGTTTGCCTAAAGGTGAATCAAGCTGCCAGTAGTGAAAATTGTGTACCTCACTTTGTTTTTGACATATGGGTGGTAAAAGGCGTCATGGGTGCCACAGTGTTGGCCTATGAGACATTGGTCAATTTTGGAACACTGTAACTTTGTGATCTTTAACTGTTTTGGCACCAAAGCAGCAAAAGGCACATCTGTGGGACCAGGGCTTGCCACCCTGCAAATTTCAGCCCAAAGGACCCAACTGTTTGCTTGCAGGAGGATGGCAAAGATGTGCAGATAACAGGAACATAATTTCACAAAATACTTTGGCAAACACCAAAGTGTCGCAAACGGAAGATACAACACTTTCGCAGACACAGAAGTGTTGCAAATTCATATCACGACACTGTCGCATTTGTGAAAGTGATTTGCGAAAATATTTTCAGGGAATGCCCAAAATCCTGTTTTGGGCCTTGTAAACTGCAACATAGCATATGTGTAGTCTGTTATATGTTGGTGGCAGCGTGTGGCCCAAGTGCCCAGTTGTCCGTAGTGATGTGTTTTGTGGAGCGTGGAACGTCCGGGATCATAGTTAGCAGTGATGACCCCCCCATGCCACACCCCGACATCTGTTGGTGTGTGGAAGATAGGATCATGAGGGTGTGATTTTGTGGTTTAGATAGTTGTATGTTGTTTCTGTTACCTGCTGCTGGTTGTGTGTGATTGATTGTGTTGCTTTTGTCCTTCCTGTGTGTGTGTGTGTGTGTGTGTGTGTGTGTGTGTGTGTGTGTGTGTGTTGGTGGGAGGGGATGCACAGTTATGGTTTTGAACCCTAACACCGAATTTCCCTGATTTTGTCACTGTGGAACAACCCCAACTGATGCATTAATGGACTTTTTTGCCATGAATATTTATTGTATATTAAATGCTAGGCAACTGGTGTGTGTGTGTGTGTGTGTGTGTGTGTGTGTGTGTGTGTGTGTGTGTGTATATAAGGATACATGCCTATCGAGGAGGCTAATTGGAGCTAAAGGCCACAAGCCCGAAGGGGATTGGCATTATTGCCCTTATTAGCCCCCTGAGATAGGTACCGTAAAAACTTGCGTACAAGTTGGTTCGCACTATAAGTCGGGGTCCCGACTTGAGACCAGCGAATTACAACTTTTTTATTGACCCGCGTATAAGTCGGGTACTGAGTTATTTACGAACCTGCAATCAAAAAAAAAAACCCCACAAGAACTGAGTTTCGTGTGAAACCTGTAATTGACGACCAGATTAAACTTCCACTTCCGATGTGAAACTTTAACGAGCATATAGCATAAACTAGTTTTTAAAATCGGTTTTATTTTTATTTAAACAAGCACATTTAAAAAAATAAATAAATAAATAAAAATAATCATTGGCGTGCTCCCAGTCATCGACAGTCATCTGGGGGATCAGTTCATGAAGTGCAGTGCGCTCAAGTCTGGTTCAGAATCCCAAAAATCCTCATCGTCATCGGATTGGAACATCATGTGGAGCTGTAGCTCTGACAGTGGCATATCCTCATATATATCATCTGGCTGACCTGGATCATCAGCAAGTTCAGTTGTTGAGGCAACGCTGTCATCAATGAGATCGGCAAATAACAGCTCATCTTCTGTGCCATCCATTGAATTGAAATGCCACATGTTTTAAACTATTTCTCTACAGCTGAACTTGGAACAGCATCCCATGCTTCCTGCATCAGTGACACACAAGTCCATAATTTGGCTTTTAATATTACCACCCAGGGTGAATTCCTTGCTGCCATTTACCATCCATTCTCTCCAAAGCTCCCTCATATTATTTTTAAAAGGCTTGTTTAGACTTGCGTCAAGAGGTTGAAGAAGCGATGTACAGCCTCCAGGCATTACAGCTTGCCGGGTGCAGTGAAGGCGTAGTTTTTTTTGACAGAGTCCACCAAATGAGCGCGGAACATATCCCATACAAGAGAGCTTTTTTTTGTGTAATAGTGCTCCTGGTCGTTTCGCCCAAATCTCGGTTATCCATTTATTTACAAGTACTTCGTCCATCCAACCCTTAGGATGTGCTTCTACAAGGATGTTAGGAGGCATCTTTTCTTTAGGTAGGGTTTTTCTTTTAAATATTATCATTGGTTTTAATTTGGTGCCATCTGCCAGGCAAGCAAGTACGACAGTGAAATTTGATTTTTTTTCCCCACCACAAGTTCCAACTGTGACTGTCTTTTCACCTTTAAAGTGCACTGTACGGTTTGAAGGAAGATCAAAGCTGAGAGGTGTTTCGTCCATGTTGCCTATCGATACTAGGGGGTAATCGTACAGCTTTCTTTCTTTTATTATAAATTCATGAAAGTTGTCAACCTTTAGCTGCACATCTGCTGGTAGTTTCTACGCTATGAGTCCTCTGCCGCAGTGTGAGACCATGTCTCTTCATAAATCTTGTACACCAGCCTGCAGATGCCCTGAAGTTGCTAGCAATTCCTTGCTTCTTTCTGATAGCAAGTGCTTGAAGCCGAATAGCCATTCTGGTTACAATGTAACCTTGCTGCCTTAGATCACTGACCCAAGAACTGAGCTCTTCTTCAATTAATGATACAGGAGAAAGGTTTGTACGAATGCGTTTGACATTTCTATCAGCACATAGCAGTGAATTTTTTTTTTTTTTGTTTCCAGTCGTGGATTAATTTTTCATCTATGCTGAATTCTCGCTCTGCAGCAGCATTTGTGTGCATCTCAGCATAATGAACAACTTTTAATTTAAAATCGGTATCATATGCACTGCGTTTTCGTTTGTGAGCCTGCATCTTACACCCAGGTGGCAATAGCGAACTCAAGAGCCGTGTTAATCATTTATTGATACGAGGAATCATTTAACAACCCACAAGTACCTACAGGAGGGACAATTTTAACTAGACGAGGTGATTTAACAATTAGCATTGAACTGAATGGTGCAGCAATAGTGAACTGAGGAGCGGTGTTAATCATTTAGGTAATCGCATCAAAGCGACTGTAATTGAACATCGTGCAGGGTTAATTATGCGGCAAAGTTCACGTTTTTGTCCAGAGCAGTCTCTAGCAACCACGCGCTATATCTCGCGTATAAGTCGGTAGGTAGGACTACGAGTCTATTTTAATGCCAAAAAATCTGACTTATACGCGAGTATATACGGTATGTAACCTTTTATTCCATAGTTGCCTAGCATTTATTTTATATAATATAGGGATGGTGCCTTTTTTGTACCTAAAGGCTTTGGTAGCCTGTTAGGCAAGGCTTTGTTTTTGACGGGGGACTTATTGGGTGTGCTGATTAGCATAGACAGTTCTTAACTGGTTCAGTTGGTGTGTTCATTGACATATTTATTGCTTTTAATTGGTTAAGTTGTTTTGGTGGTCGTAATGTTGGTCTATAGGTGTCTCTTATTTATTTATTTATTTATTTATTTATTTATTTTCCCCACAGTATTCAGGTTTCGGTGTATAGGTATGCAGCTTTAATTGTTTGTAATGTAGGTTTAATTGGTGAGGTATACAGGGAAATGCACGATAATGGTCTTGCTCCTATGGGGAAAGGTCCCATCCATGTATTATAAGGAAATGCCCCTTATCGATATATTACATAATTGAATTCAGCGAAGGATATTTAAGAATTAAGTTTCAGTGTGTTTTGCAAACTATTCAAGAAATTAGCAACTAAAAATTCAAGAAAAGTTAAGTGACCAGCCTTGGTGACTTATACATGGTCCATTTAACTAATAGTATCATCTACTTCTGTTGTAACAGAAATGAATGCAGTGAGATAGGAAGGTACTTTGCTCAGGACAGCTTTATAAACATAGGTATACTAGTATTGTAGCCTTCTGTTTGAATATATATACAACCAACGCCAATAGGATGTGATAAGTAAGCATTAACACATGGCAGGGTGTGCTGATAATGTGGATTAACACCCACCTTGGGGGTGTTGAGGCCCAAGGGTGCAGCCAGAGTGCCCTCACAGCCCCCGAGGTGTGCATTAATCCACATTATCAGCGCACCCTGGAGTGTGTTAATGTACAAAAACCCAGGGGAAAAGTACACAATGGGGGGTGAGATACTAACAACAAAAATGGAAAGGGACCTGGGGGTAGTCATATCAGATGACCTAAAGGTGGGCAAGCAATGTGAGAGGGCAGCAAGGAGGGCTGGGGGGATACTGGGATGCATAGGGAGAGGCATCACCAGCAGAAAACGGGAAGTTATTACCCCTCAGTACAGTCAGTTGGTGAGACCCCATTTGGAGTACTGCGTGCAGTTCTGGAGACCCAATCTCCGCAAGGACATAGACAGGATGGAGGCTGTCCAGAGGAAGGCAACTAAAATGGTGCAGGATCTGCATCAGAAGACATATGAAGAGAGACTTAAGGAGCTGAATATGTATAGCCTCGAGAAAAGGAGGGGGCATGATAGAAACTTTCAAGTATCTCAAGGAATCAAAGTCCAAGAGGGTAGCATCTTTCAAAAAAGAGGTGTGCAAGAACAAGGGGCTCAATTTGAAGATAGAAGGGGGCGGCTCAGAGGTAATTTAAGGAAGTATGTTTTCACAGAGAGGGTTGTGGATGTATGGAATGGCCTTCCGGAGGAGGTTGTGGAGTCAAAAACAGTGGTGGAATTCAAGCATGCATGGGACAGTCATAAGGCAATTCTAGGGGGTAGGAAGAAGTAGGCTGCTGGTTAACTAGGATCTGCAGCTTATCCAATAGGTAGGGAAATGGGCAGACTGGGTGGGCCAAGTGGCCCTTATCTGCCGTCAAAATCTGTTTCTATGTTTTTTTTATGTTACTTGTAACATGGGTTATGTTTAAACAACAACAAAAGTATCAACGAAGGTGTTTTTTTGGCTGTATCCTGCCACCTTGCAAAATAGTCTCTATCAACTAATGCAACCTACAGTGCTGTTATGCACATAGAAATGTCACAGATACACTACTGATATGATCTGTGACATGTCTTGTGCATAACATTCACTGCTACACCTCCTACAACATGTTAACCTTCCCCACTATCGTACATACAACTGTGCCTCAACAACACTGTACTACGCTGTCCCAAACCTTGTGTTATGGACCAGCTGAGTGGTTCAATTACCAAAACCATGGTGGGGGGGGAGGGGAGAGAAGTCAAAAGTAAATAAAAACATCAATAACACAGAGAGCACTGCAGGGAAAACATAAATAATGCAGAGAACACTGCAGGGATTCGGCACTGGTCTCTCTCTCTCTCTCTCTCTCTCTCTCTTTTCTCTCTTTCTCTGTGGTCTCTCGTGCTGGAATTGCCCCATCATGGATGGGCAAAATGTGGGTTGCAGTGTGGCCGGGGGTGGGGTGGGCAAAGCACACAGGAGAACATAACACACGCAGCTACTGTATTTTGTTTAATGTGATGCTTGTCTGTGTGTGGCGTTTCTCGTTGCCTGTCAATCCATGTCTTTCACTCTGACACGGTTGTTCTCCTTGCCTGTCTCTCACACTGCTTCCTGTGTATCGGCTCCATCTCTCCCTCTCTGTCCTGTGTTGACCACATAGGGAGGACTCTGTGGCGCTGAGGGTTCCAACGCAGATGTGCTTTTCAGTCATTGCAAGGGGGGGGGAGGACGGGGACACAGATTGGACATTGCCGCAAGTGACACATCACTGGTTGAAAGCCAGCGCTCTGTGGACTGTGATTGGCTACCTAAAGAAGAAGAGGAGCGATGGACACCGCAGAGAAATGCGTCTCCACAAAATGCACAGTGCTGCCATACTGAAGCACAGAACAGACAGTACGGGACTCTGTCTCTCTCTAGCTCACAACCCACAATGAAGAGTGGAGGTAATTGTCGGCCCCCCCAGCCCTATTCTGGCAATCCACAGTATCCCTTCAGACAGGGACAAAGCAGTACAGCACACGACTGCACTCCTTAAAGCACAGTGGGTGCTTGCAACTGAAACCAGCCCGTGGAACAGCATGGGAGGGGAGGCTTATGTCATAATGCTGCCGCACGGCCAGTGCTGATTCCTGCATTACTGCTCTCCACTATCTCTCTCACTCACACACACACACACACACACACACACACACACACACACACACACACACACTCTCGGGACTGCTCCCTCTGTCCAAGTACTCCCTCACCCCAGTCACTGTGCGATACCCAGTGACCCACGGGGTGGGTGGTTGGGGATAAGACACATACTTGCCGACTTATAACGTACAGAAAGACAGCTGCCCCTCTCTGCCATTCCACCAGACCTACATTTCTCCTGTGGGGGAGAATAACTTTGCAAAGACAGCTGTCTTCTGCTGTGCTACTGGGAGTCCCTTACTGAGGATTGCAAATGGCTGTCTGCAAAATTATTTTCCCGGACATAAGAAGTGCAGGTCTGCCTAGGAATCTCAGACCTGGGGGAACACTTCACCCTAACTGTGCTGTTAATTCATTATTGCACAGTCAGGTGACAGTCCTGCTCCAATCAGAAAACTCCCCCAGCCTACCTATGTTATAATATGTATTTTTTGCCTGATCATTTGACTCATGAGGTCTGATTCACAGTTGCATTGGCTGGCACTGAGTAGTCACAAAGACCACTTGCTGCCAGGCAGCCAGTGACTGTCTGGAACCATGTTTAATGGGGGTCACAACTCATTTCTCAGTTTCCACAAAGGTAATTGAAGGTGGTTCAAAAAAGGGCAAGTGCTGCCTTGCAAGTGGCCCACAGAGCCATATGCAGAAGCATGGTGTCCCTTACAAGTGCAGTTGCACACTGAAGACCCAAATTTAAGGCTGTAACGAGGGTGTACGAGCACAGCAGGCAGAAACTGTCCAGGGAAAGCTATTGTCGAAATGACAGGAACACTAACTCTGTATGGTACAAGTGGATTGGGGAAATTACTGAACTACCAGGAATGTCAGCCATTGGTGGAGTTGCGGGAGGAGGCCACTGGACCACTAGGGAGAATATCAAAGGTGTTTAAGAGAACTGACCTCCAGAGTCCTTTAAAACTTGGTAGAGCTAGAAAGGGTGGGCATTAGGCTGGCAGGCCAGTTTGCCTACCACTACGGTGCAGCATCGGCATGGTGACATGGCCATACTCTTATTACAGCACCATGTTGATCTGAGTTTGTATATAAATGCCATGGTGTTGGTGGGTGCAAACCTTATCCTCTCCTGCCAACATTTGACTCAGTAGATTACATTGTACACTGTCACATGGGGGCTCCCTCTCCCAAGCCATGTCCCTGTTGTTGTATATAGCAGGCTTTAATGGCTGTTCAGGTACATGGTTTGGTGCTGCCTCGACTGTGACTGAGAACTGGGCTCTAGATGTTTGCAACCTTCTGTTGCATATTTCTGTGTAGTTGTGTTTGTACAACAGGTGTAAAAATAAATGTTGCAGGATAAATGTCTGGTCTTGCACCTAGCTGACATAATAGCATGTTGCCTTGCAAGTTGGGTGTGTCACAGTTGCTATTCAAAGGGTTGTGTACTTTGCATTTGACTACTGAACTAATGAGAGGGCACATAACATAATGCAAATGGCATAACAATAGCCTGTGTAGCACTAGAACCAGGAGCTCAAATCAAACAGAAATTGTTAAATCCTGCCACAAATAGCTGATTTTAAAAGTTATAACTTGTATTCTGATGCTGTGTAATTAAAAAAATATGGTCTTTCTCAAAATATGCTCTTTATCATCACCTGTGAGGGTGCAAGACTTCCGTAACTCTTGGGGCTCTGCCACTTGTGAGTTATGGTCTTGTCCCCTCCCACTTGGAGATAAATTGCTTTGTCAAACCATTGCTTGTCCCCTATTTTATGATTTTTATTGTTGCTATTGAAATTGACATAGTATTACATAAATATCTGATTACAAAAGTCCTTTTCTTTGTTTTCTTTGTAGGTGTGAGGAATGAATGAAGAGGGAGAAGGCTGTTCTATAAGGTAGTCTATACTGCATCATGGCAACATGCAGGGGAAATGTAGAACCAGGAATACGACACCCATCCCAGTCAAAATGGTTTCAAGAAAAAGAGCGGGCAGAAAGGAGGAAATTAAAAGAGATGCTGCTGTCACAGCTTACACAGGATCTTCTCGGGTGATTTTTTTTTTTTTTTTTTTATACATCTGTGTGTGTGTGTGTGTGTGTGTGTGTGTGTGTGTGTGTGTGTGTATATTATATTATATTATATATATAATATAGTGTGTGTGTGTGTGTGTGTGTGTGTGTGTGTATATATGTATATGTATATGTATATGTATATATAATTAATTACATTTCTACATCCTCCATCATGTAGGCACCACACTGATTATAAATCTGGAAACAGAGAAACACTAATATGTTATCGGAGGTTTCTGGCTTTTTTAAATTTAGTTTTTATTAACTTTTAAAGATGCACTTTTAAAACCGCCTCCACAGTGAATACATTCCAGCATATGTTAATACATACTTATAGTAGGAAATATGACCATAACACTCGGGTTGTTCCATCATTGGAGGCAGCCAAATAAAAAGTAAATTACACTAAGGCAGGCAGTATAGTGCAGTGGTCTAAGGCTCTGAGCTGCAAATTTGGTGACATCCAGCAGACCAGACCTGGGTTTGAATCCCACAGCTTCCACTTGCATACTGTGTGACCCTGAGCAAGTCACTTAACCTCCTTGTGCTCCCAGGTCGCTGCTGTAAAAAAGCTTTCAGCTTAGTGTGCTATACCTGGTTAAACAACAAAAAAAAAAAAAAAAAAAAAAAAAAAAAAAAAAATTACAATAGCGGTTTACTAGTGCTTCATAAACCAGCTATTACCGCAAGAAGAAAAGCTCCATATTGCAGTCTAATGTCACAGCCAGTCTGCAACTTTGTCTGTCTATGACTACCTTTTGGGCTAGTTAATTTACCAACATGCTGATTACATAGGTTAATCTGCCTCCAGATTATCACCCTCACCCCATCAAAACTATAGCAGTAAAGGTCATAACTGTAAGTAGTAGATTGGAACTACTTACAATGTCCGTCTGTCACTGTAAGAAGAGTATCCTAATAGTTTAGTAATTTTGCAACAGTGAAAAAAAACAGACAACCAGGGTTTAAAATTCCAAACTTGTAAATATAAATCCAGTAGTCTGAAACAGTAGTCATTAGGACATTTTTCACAGTGCCTAAAACAGTGTAGTGTCTCAACATACTTTAGGCTTTGGGGAGGGGAGAATATCAACTGACCTGCCATGTGGTAGGTGCTATTTTGGTACTATTCATGTATCTCTTATTTTTACATGACCCTGTGCTTACCATAAAGCACTTTACATTTATTCACACATGTTAACAGGCAGTATGACATTACAACATCATTGGGGACATACCCCACAAGACCATATAGCTCTCTACATGAGGTGCTACCGTGCAAGCCTCTTCTCCAACCCCCACCCCAATTTCCCAATATACACACAGTTCTCAGAGATTAAAGAAAGTAGTCTGACTCCACTTCTTGAGCAGCATGGTTACCAAAGTCCAATTTTGTTCAGTTTACTAGTTTCCCAGCTTTGACAGAATGATTAAAAATGTTTTCCAGAGTAAGTAATTCTAAGGCACGCTTGGAACTGCATCATGTGGCTGACCCCAGGGAGCACAACGCGACTCTTGCTCCATTAGATCCCTTCCTTTGCTCCCTGGTAGCGTATCTCAGGTTAGGGGACACATATATTCTGCCCCATTCTCCTGCATCAGGGGGCTCTTTCTCTTTGTGGCTGTTGGTATTGTGTCCCGTTAATGTTCCTCCCCAGCTAATCAGGAAAGTCCTGGGTCCTGCGGCATGAACTTGGTGCTGTCATGGAGTGATGCAGTATACTTTATATACATAAGGAGACCAGTCAAAAGAGAAAGTTTGCTGCAGTGATTGTGTTGTGAAAGTTGTAGGCTGGTCCTCTTCTTGATCTTACTTCGAGTGGGAGCTCTTGTAGCAGGCTATAATGATCAGGACTATGCCGCAGGCACTAGGACCCTCTGGAAACATTTTCAGCCAGCAGTATACAGCAGGGACCGCCCCCGCCCCATTAGCCCTGGTACAAAAGGGGGTGGACCCAGCTCCACCTCAGTTCTTTTCCCGCCATGTCCCGCATGTGAAGAGAAAGATCTCATTCCAACTAGCCAGGAACAGCTAAACTTTTTCCAAAAACCCACTTTTTTGCTACATTTTTCTACGTTTTTTCAAGTATACTGTCGTCAGGCCATTTCCAACGGTTTTTGCAGTTCATCAGCTGTCTTCACCTTTGCTGGCCTCGCCTGAACCCCATCAGAACAAGTGCGATTGTGGGAGGCAGATCCCTGCCAAGGACTGGCATAAAAGTTGCGTTTTCTGCCTCAGGCCAGACCACGGTACTGCGGCCTGCTCCACCTGCCAGGTGTTTACCAGCTGGACCCGGATCCAACGTCTGAAAGCCCTGAAGGCTTTTCTTCTGGAGAAGATTGATCTGCACTCCTTCGAGGGGACACGCAAAGAAAAATCCAGGCGATGCGGGAAAGACCGTAGTAGGTCCTGGCACCAGTCCTGGTCATGGTCTCGCTCATTGCCCTCTCCCAAGAAGGTCCACCCTTCCCCGGGCTCAGGAGAGCGTCCCAAGTCATTGCAGGCCAAGGCCGGCCCTTTGGTGGAGAAGCCGGCCAAGCCGAAGGTAACCCCGCTAAGGGTTACCACCAAGCCTTTGGAGGTGAAGGCTGCGGCCCCACCTCCCAAGGCACCGGTGCCACCTGCTAAAGGCGTGTCTCCGGAGCCCAAGGACTCTTCGGCACCCCCCCATCATCGGTACCACCACCGACGCCAGTTGAAGGGGTGAAGGGTGAGGGATCTGCCATGGAGGAGCCGATGTCCCCGTCTCCCAAGTCGTCCTCCTCCCTGGGCCCCCAGGAGGGCTCTCCTTCGCGGGCTGATGTCCTGGGATACTCCCTTTCCGGGCCGAGCGGCCAAGCTTTTTTTTTTTTTCCCCAAGGATGAGCTACAGGAGCTGTTCTCCTTTTGGTGAGGGCAGGTCCAGAAGCAGACCCCTGCTGTCGCCAGCCCAGACACCGGTACCAGACCCAGCGGGCAAACCACAGCCGGGAGGTGAGCCTTCCCTGCAGAAGTCCCCGGAGCGACTGCCTACACCACCTCCTAGGGCTCGTTCCCGCGCCCGATCTGGAGACCACTGATGACACTCCAAGGGCTCTGGGGACTGTCGCCGGTCCAGGTCTCGTATACGCAGCCCTTCTGTCTTCTAGATGAGAACGTTCCCGACGTTGGTCCTCTGACGGACGTCTGTCTTCGCTCTGTCTCCGGTGTCGGGACCGGAGTTGGTCTTCGGACCGACGACAGAGGGAGTCTGGTCATAAGGAGAGATCAGACTATTCCAGATATTATAGTTGATCTCCCTCTTCCTTGTCTTCGTCATCTTCCTTTCTCAGCTTAGAGTGGTCCCTGGGAGAGAAGGACCAGCCTCGCTCGCCTCCAGACAATCCAACCTTCATGGACGTCATAAGGCATATCCAGGCCTCCAATTAGTGGGAAACGGAGGACCTGGATCCAGAACGCCAGAGACTGGCAAAATGCCTGAGGCAGAAGGAGCCGAAACCACTGGTGGTCTCTCCTTTAGTGGACACCTTCCAGGACCTCACTCGGACTACCTGGAAACGTCCAGCTTCCATCCTGGCTGTTCCCAAGAAGTCGGATAGGCTGTATAAGGCCCCGAGGGCAGAAGCTTTCGTAGCAGAGAACCCTCAGGCGGACTCCTCGGTGATCACGGCTGCCCATGACAAATCTAGGCAGCTGAAACACCTTAGCTCACAGCCTTCCGATTCAAAGTCTCAGCATTTGGACCAGGTGGGCAAGAAGGTTTATTCTGCCTCCACCTGTTCCATCCGGTCCCTTAACTTCCTGACGCATATGGTCCAGTACCAGAATGCTCTATGGGAGAGGGGACAAGAGCTAGTGAAGGCCATGCCAGATTCCGATCAGAAGACGAAACTTCTGGACATCATGAAATCGGGCTCAGACATAGGCTCCCATGTTCTGAGAGCCTCTTATCACACTGCAGATATGGCAGCCAGGGCAGCTGCTTCCGGGTTGTGCCTCTGGAGCCACGCCTGGTTGAGAGTTTCGGGCTTTCACCAGGATCTGCAGTCTGGTATCAAGGACTTACCATTCCAGGGTACCGTATTATTTGGGCAGGAGACAGAAGCTTTGATTTCTCGTCTTCAAGAGTCTGGCAAGTCTGTCTGGTTGGTCCGTCAGATGTACCGCGGTGACCAGCGAAGGCAACGAAAACAGCCATTTCGTAAGCCCTCGGATGGCCAGGGTCATGCCCATGGTAATCAGCAGGGTCAGAGGCAGCTTTTGTAGGAGAACCGGTAACCAGCAGTCTGGAGGCGCACCTACCTGTGGGCCCAAGTCCTCCCAGGCCTCTCTGCCTATGCCCGGCTCAGCCTAATGACTCCCTTCCACCCCGCCCTTCCAGAGGAAGACTCTGGGGAGACGGTTGGGGGCCGCTTCTCCCTTCATCTCAAAGGGTGGAAGTCTATCACTGCAGACCAGTGGGTCCTAGATATCGACAGGAGAGGACACACCCTGGCGTTCAGAGTTTCCTCCAAATACTCTGCTAAAGTACTCCCGTTATCCTCCTTCTCACATCCCACTAATAGAACGAGAGACTCAGACCCTCTTGCAGAAAAGGGCAATAGAGGTAGTGCCCTTGCATCAGCGGGGAAAGGGGTCTTACTCCCACTTCTTCCTGGTCCCAAAAAAAGACACAGGATCTTCGTCCCATTCTGGACCTTGGCTCTCTGTCTCTTTATAGAGTACAAAAGGTTCAGGATGGTGACCCTCCCAGGTCTACTTCCTGTGCTGCACCAAGGAGACTGGCTGTGCTCCCTAGACATGCAAGATGCATATATGCATATCAGGGCCTTCCCTCCCCATAGGAAGTTTCTGAGGTTCTGCTTCCAAGGGGAGCACTACCAATTTAGAGTTCTTTCGTTTGGCCTTTCTTTTGCTCCACGAGTCTTTACAAAATGCTTTGCAGTGGTGGCTGTGGCTCTGAGGCGCATGGGGCACTAAGTTTTCCCATACCTAGGCAATTGGCTACTTACAGCCCCGTCAAGGTCATGCCTACTTCACGCCCTCTGAGACACCTGTACTCTATTCCGAGAGCTGGGGATCACCCTGAACCTCTGAAAATCGTCCCCAGAGCCCAGTCAAAAGCTCGTCTTCATTGGAGTGGTCCTGGATTCTATCCAGGACATGGCTTTCCTTCCCCTAGACAGGGGTGATCTCCTGTGAGAGATTGCCGAAGGAATCTCAATAGCTTCTCAAGTTCCAGCATGGAACTTCCTCAGGCTAGTGGGGCACATGGCGGCGGCCATTCCAGTCACTCCCCTGGCCCGCCTTCACTTGCGGGTCCCACAATGGATGCTCAGGGTACAGAGGGACCAAGGCTACGATGATCTAGACTTCATGGTCAGGATCACCGAGCCAGTCAGGAGAACTTTACTTTGGTGGATGGACCCCCAGAACTTGGAGAAAGGGGTCAGCTTTCGTCCGGAGCCACCAGGTCAGACTCTTACGACAGATGCATCAGACCTGGGGTGGGGGGCACACCTAGGTGCTCATCAAACGCAAGGGGTTTGGACACCCGAAGAGCGATCCCTTCACATCAATGTAGTAGAGATGCGAGCGGTTCTCTATGCCTTACAGGCCTTTCAAGAGGACCTGGTGCCAGGCTCTCTCCTGATTCAAACGGACAATATGGCGGTCGTCTTCTACATCAACAAGCAAGGGGGTACTCATTCGTATCCCCTTTGCAGGGAGGCGATGAGTCTGGTACTGGGTGCTGGAGTGACGCATTCTACTGTCCACAGTGCATGTTCCAGGTGTCCTGAATGATCTGGCCGACAGCTTAAGTAGGTCTTGCTCCAGAGCACATGAGTGCAAGCTGCTACAGTCTGTGGCAGATCAGCTCTTCGACAACTGGGGTCATCCAGAGCTGGACCTTTTTGTCACCACGCAACGCCAAACTGCCAGTGTTCTGCTCACAAGAGCACGTGCCTGGAGTTTTCTGGCCAGACGCGTTGTCCCTTTGCTGGGCAGGGAGGTTTCTCTATGCCTTCCCGGCCTTCCCTCTCATTCAGAGTCCTACTATAGTTACAGGCAGAAGGGGCCTGAATGATTCTCTTAGCCCCCAGATGGCCTCGGCTGATTTGGTTCCCACTCCTGCAGAAGTTGTCCATGGAGCCTCCAACTCTGCTGCCCATATGCTTTCAGTTGCTGTCCCAGGAACAGGGGTCGCTGGTCCATCTGGACCTTTGTTCCTTACACCTACATGCTTGGCTCCTTCAGACGTAGCTCAACACAGATATGGGGTTTCCCCGGAAGTGGCGGCAGTCCTAGTTTCGGCGAGGAAGCCCTCCACCTATGCTTTGAAATGGAAGCGTTTTTGTTTATGGGCCTCATCACAGCATTTGTACCCCGTCACTTGTCCGGTGAACTCAGCGTTGCAGTATCTCCTCTCCTTGTACCAACATGGCCTGAGTTACTCCTCTATCAAGGTGCATATGTGGGCTGTCTCCGTGTACCATGCTGTCATTGGAGATAAGGTGCTGGCACAACTGGATGTCGCCTGCACCTTTTTGAGAGGAATTTTGCATACGACACCTCCCATTCGGGACCCTATCCCACCCTGGGATCTCCTTTTTGTGTTGGAGAAGCTCACCCTCCCTCCCTTTGAGCCGGCGGCGGATTGTGAGCTGCGTTTTCTTTCTTGGAAGGTTTGTTTTTTGGTTGATATTACCTCAGCTCGAAGAGTTTTTCCGAGCTTCAGGCTCTGAGTAAAGAGCCGTATTTGATTTTCCACAGGGAAAAGGTTTCCCTTAGAACAAATCCTAAGTTTCTTCCGAAAGTGATCTGAGTTGACCCTCAACCAGTTGGTTGACCTTCCAGTCTATTTTCCTTCCCCATCTAATAGAGGGGAGGCTCTCCTTCACACACTGGATGTCCACAGGACTTTGAGGTATTACCTCAAACGGACGGCTACGCACAGTCAATCAGAGCAACTCTTCGTGGCCTTTGCACCACAATGCTTGGGCAAACCGGTGACCAAGCAGACAATATCGAAGTGGATAGTCCACTACGTTTTCCTTCTGCTATGAAAAACACAATAAACCCCTACTGGACCTGGTCAGGGGTCACTCCACCAGGGGAGTGTCTGCTTCTTTTGCTGCCCTGAGAAATGTCTCTATCGGGGACATATGTGCGGCCGCTACCTGGAACTCTGTGCATACCTTTATCAAGCACTACAGCTTGGATATAGTCTCCAGACACTGAACCAGTTTCGGTCTGGCTGTTTTGCAAGGACTTTTGTCCTAAGGCCTCTGGAGTCAGCATATTCCACCTCCCGGGGTCGTCTGCCTGTTTGGCGTGGGACTGCTTGCTATTCAGTCCTGATTGTTATAGCCTGCTGCAAGATCTCCCACTCTAAGTAAGATGGTACAGTTACGTAATAACTTACCGTAACAGTAGATCTTCGAGAGGAGCTCTTGCAGCAGGTGTTACTTTACCACCCGCCTTCCCCCTCGAGGTGTGCAGATCCATCTTCTATGTGCTTCGTCTCCTTTTCTTGTCGGGGCTTGTTTGCGTGCCTTGGCTGGGGGAACTGAGGTGGAGCTGGGACCGCCCCCTTTCATACCTAGACCGATGGCGGGGCTGGCATCGGGGGCGGTCCCTGCTGTATACTGCTGGCTGAAAATGTTTCCGGAGGGTCCTAGTGCCTGTGGCATAGTCCTGATTGTTATAGCGTGCTGCAAGAGCTCCTCTTGAAGATCTACTGTTATGGTAAGTTCTTATGCAACTCTACTTTCCTCTGCCAGACCCTTTTGTTGGCAGTGCGTGTTTTGTTCTCCAGCACTTGTGAATGAAAGCAGAGAAGTTTAGCTTCTTTTTGCAGTCCCACCATTGATGTGGCTAGTCACAACGCTGAATCCGCTGCCTCCTTTGCTTCTGTGAGGGCTGTGGTTGTGCCTTACAGAATGTTTCTAGCTTTTACCTACACATTAGGACATTCAGATTTGGAGGGTCAGCGGGGGAGGCAAGATCAAGCATCCCACTGCATGCTCTCCTTCCCAGGGGAGGATGGACTCTGCTCTCTGCTGTGTTTCTTCCATCTGCATGACCACAGGTGGCGGTGTAGCTGAAATATGCAGTCATACACATGTTGGAGGAGAGTGTGGCTTTTGGCACATCTCATCATGACTGTACACTGGGGGGAGAGCAGCAAAACAATTTACAGAAGTAAAACCATCTGCCACCTGGCAAACAAAGCCAAGCTGGGCACTACAGTCAGACCTGGTTCATCTGCAAACATTTGTTTTTGCTCATTTCATTATGTAATACAAATATACATAAGCAGATAATGACAAGGATATTTTTTAGTAGAAAATTTTGGATAAATTAATAATCCCATTTTTAGCCGTTGTAACAACTCTGAATCCCTTCTCCTCTGTAGTTGTTCTCTATGTATTTATTTTATTTCGTTTTTGTTTACCGGGTAAGTGCACTAGCCAAAAAATGACTATTTTCAGGCACGTCCCAGGAGAGTACAACAAGGAAAAAACAGTATAACAATAACAAGGATACAGTAATACAATAAGGGAACAGCACAGCAGTGCTACAATACATCGAGTAGAATCAAAAAATATAAAATAACTGCAGTAAAATATGTAATAAGTGCAGAAACCCAGACATGACCTAGGGGGAGGGGAGGGAGAGGGGAGGGGAGGGAGAGAGCATTCAGGAGAGGGAGAGAGCATTCAGGAGAGGAGAGAGCATTCAGGAGAGAGGAGAGAGCATTCAGGAGAGGGAGGAGAGAGCATTCAGGAGAGGGAGGAGAGAGCATTCAGGAGAGGGAGGAGAGAGCATTCAGGGAGGGAGAGAGCATTCAGGAGAGGGGAGGGAGAGAGCATTCAGGAGAGGGGAGGGAGAGAGCATTCAGGAGAGGGGAGGAGAGAGCATTCAGGAGAGGGGAGGGAGAGAGCATCCAGGAGAGGGGAGGGAGAGAGCATTCAGGAGAGGGGAGGGAGAGAGCATTCAGGAGAGGGGAGGGAGAGAGCATTCCAAGAGAGGGGAGGGAGAGAGAGCATTCAAGAGAGGGGGGGAGAGAGAGAGCATTCAAGAGAGGGGAGAGAGAGAGCATTCAAGAGAGGGAGAGCAATGAGGATTACACATACTGAACATGAAAGGTTAACAAAGGGAAAGCCAGGGGTGGTTGCTGGAATAAGTGAATGACCAGCAACAAGGCTCGAAAAGGAAAAGAGATGGTAGTAAATAAATTATTTACAAAGAGAGAGAAAAAAATTAGGGAAGGGGACTAGATGAGCCAGGATTGGAGCAAGAATAAAGTGGGGGTGACAAATTACTGGTAAGTCTTAGGAGTTCAGGTTGGATCAACACATGTGCAAGTATCAGCTAGGGATGAATAACGATGATATTCACTGTTAAAACTAAAGTGAGACTGCGACAGCCGGAGGTTAAGTGGAAGAGCATTCCACAGCCAGGGAGCAGAGTATTGGAAGGCCCCAGTGCCTTTAGTCATACGACATGTCAGAACATAAAGCAAAGATTTCAGCAGATCGCAGGCCATGGGAGGTTGGTTGAGGGACCAGAAATGCTACCAGCTGGATGGTCTCTCTCCCCCCACCCCGATGATCAAGTCAGTTAGCGATCCAAGGAAGTATTGTCTACTGGCAGAAGGCAAGAGCCAATTCAGATCTTTATAGAGAAGACAGTGATGCTTGAGTCGAGGCGATGAAGAGGAAAATCTGCATATATTGTTGTAAGTTACGTCCCATATTAGTAGGTAGGTTTTATGGGCAGAAGTAAGAATAGAGGCACCATAGGGTTGGGAGCAGGATGCCTCTGGCAGTTGCTAGTTTTGCTGAGGATGTAAGCTACTCCCAATTTCGAATTTACAGATTTGCACAAGGACTGAATGTGAAGGTTAAAATCCAGGGATTGGTCAAGCAGGATCCCAAGATACTTGAAAGAAGTAATATTTTCAAGTGGAGATCCTCCTGATTGAAGAACCTCCAACAAACGAACAGTTTTATTTTCATACTGCTGGAACATTCTGTGACAGTAACATCATTCGATGCCATTCAGTTGAAATGGATGGAATGGGGTCACTGATATCGTGGAATGTCTTAGAAACATGAAAAGAAAAAGCAGCAGCTTGTGAGGGGACTTGAATGCGCTATGTATCTGAGGACACCTCAAAGCTAGGTTATTTATTTATTTATCTAAAATTGGTTGAAGCGCATCAGAATTCATAACTGGCATAGAAAGGACAATGGGGGGGCAGTTAATCTAAAAATAATTTCCTATCACCTTTAACATGTTAGAGGAGGTTAAGGGGAGGTGAGAAGACTGCCAATACACTTAACACCAGCACTGGATTATCCATGTCAGAATGAACGTGAATTATGGTCTCTGTACTCTGAATGCATGATTCAGATTCAGAAACGGAGGTTTCCATATTAACAAGGCAATTAACATGGTAAAAAAAAAAACATTTCAGAGGCTCCTTGTTTAGATAATCATGTATACAAAGGTGGTAAAAGAGTTTAGGGGGCTTATGCCCATTGATGGCTCATATCATTTACCCATAATAATCCAGAATCCTTCCAGTGAGTATGTAATTGTCCAGTTTTGAATTGAATTCTGCTTTTGTATTGCATATGGCAGTTTCTATTGGCAGATTTATTTATTTATTTGAAATATCAGATTTACAACCTTTGAGCCAGACGGCTCATTTACTAAGGTACCTCGTCACATGGAGGACAGAATAAAAACAGACAGGGTACAATTTACAAAGGAAATAGCTGTCATGTATGGGTTACATTGTTAAGACATTATATACAGTTTTGGATACAGATATTTACATAAGCATAGCAGAAAAACTTTAACATGAGCGAGCATGCATTACAATATAGTCCATCATATTTATAGATTGTTCCAGACATGTTTAAGTATAATAAAACTTTATTTGTATGAAAGTTG
The DNA here is from genome assembly GCA_016271365.2 of Neoceratodus forsteri. Lineage (NCBI taxonomy): Eukaryota > Metazoa > Chordata > Ceratodontiformes > Ceratodontidae > Neoceratodus > Neoceratodus forsteri. The sequence goes on along the minus strand of CM028136.1, from coordinate 517,287,637 downwards.
AGTTCTTTATTTGTAAGGGATATCCTCTTGTAATATTTGTCCCTTTGAAATCCATATTTAGCTCTCAAAGAAGGTACAGCTCTTATGAGATCATGCTTTAACAAAATGTCTTGTCAAAGAGGTCTGGTTCTTAGTGACATCAGTGTTAAACCTGCTAACCTTTCGTCATATGTTTTATGTTCTAGATTAGTCATTTTTGTTGCTCTGTTGCACCTTCTTCACTCTGTTTACCTCTTCCTTTTTCTAAGGGCACCACAGCTGACTGACGTAGTCAAGGAGTGGTTTTACAGATGCCCTATGTAAGGGAGGATAACTTCAGCAATATGACTTGTAATATGTTTTCTTAATGGCTCAAAGCACCTGGTTTGCTTTAGCAATTGCCATCGTGCATCATTTGTCTTGTTTCAGCTTGTCGGTGACTGTTACCCAATATCCTTTCATTTTCCACTACCTTCAGTATTGTATTTCATAGTGTGCAGGAGCTATATTATTGTTGCCTAAATGCATCAAGCTGCATTTTTGGAGGTTGAACTGCATCCCCATTTAAACAGTCATTTTAATATTTTATCTAGAGCTTCTTGAATGCTTTGAGCTCAAGTGTAAGTGCCACATGGGCCACCCAACTTAGCATCATCTGCCTATTTGATAATCTCTTTCAGAAGGTATCTCTATCACAAGGTCACACCTATAAAACTTAGCCATCAGGCATCAGGATCCCATGGAAGCTTTTTCTGCAGCAGTCTATTAGGGGCTGCCCATGCTGTCATCAGGCTCCAATGTCACACACCTTATATAGGTGTGGATGGTCCCGCTCCTCCTCAGTCCTTTCCATCGAAGGCCATTTTTGCGCGGACTCCGCAGGAAGCTTCGTTGTTCAGTTCGACTGCAAAATTTACTTACCTTTCATTTCGTACTTGCCTTTGAATCACTTTAGTTTAAAGTGATTCTTTCATTCTTTTTATGTCGAGAACTAATCCCTCGGCTCTTTTCTGTTGCTGCGGAAAGAGTTCCTTGACTGACTAACATGAACTCCGTGTCTGCTGTCTTGTGCCTAGCCACAGCATTCTCGCCTGTGAGTCTTGCTTGAAGTTTAAACTCACCACTCTGCGCTGACGCAAGAAGGCTCTGCAGAAGGTCCTCATAGACTAACAGGCAGCTAGCGGAGAGCAGGAGTCTCCTCTGCACCCCCCAATTGTGGGCTCTCGTGACACCAAGGCCTGGGACAAATCCTCTGGGAAACATTCTTGTTGGGACAAGGACCGGCCTTAGGACTGTTCTCCCTCACCCCCGTCTGATCCATCCTCCTCCTCCTCCCAGGATTGCTTGGTTGACCGCTTTGGCGCCTCACTCCATCCAGGCCTCTGCTCTTATCAGGCCCCCCATGGAGGAACCTTCTCCCAGCCATCACAGGGCTGCAAAGGGGCTTTTGGCCTTTGGATCTTTGGCCCCAGCCCTGCCATCGAGACCTCTCGAACCTTGATGTCCATAGGTGCTGGGCCTCACCGCTTGCACTGCTGCTAGAGGTTTATTGTCAGAGCTGGGCTGTGTCCCCTCCATTGATGCTTGTGTCGACTATTCCCGTTCCTGCTGTTGACCAGAACTCTAGTCTTTCTTCCATTACCACATTTCTCATATAATGGTTTGTTCTTTGGCCTGGGGCATCTCCACCCATGCTGTCAGGTGTTGCTTCCGCATCGTCAGTCTGACCCATTCACCCTGTGCCTTCCAGAGAGCTGTCAGTACTCCAATTGTCGGTTCCTGCCTCAGAGCAGGCTGACCTTAAGGAGGAATACCACCCTGACCTCATCTTCCCTGAGGAAGAGGATGAGGAGGAAGACATTGAAAGGGAATCCCCTGATAGGTCCTCTATCTTCTCCAGGAGTAAGGACTCAGTTAAGCAGCCCCCCCACCCCAGTATTACTAAAAACAGCTCTCTTCCACCATGGGGTTTCAGACTCTGGAAGAGGATGAAACAAGGAGAAATCTAGAGGACTTCTTGGCAATCCCAAAGTTATTCCCCCTCTGTTGCCAGCACTTAACACTGCCACTGCAGCCTGGTGCAGTCCCAATATGGTACCAGCCATGCCCAGAAAGGCTGACGAGCTTTACCAGGCACCTCAGGGGCTGCCCTTTTTTAGCTGCCTAGCTGGAAACTGACTTGGTGGTCATTAAGGTTGCTCATGATAGAACTAAGACCCCTATGCACCTTAGTTCCCTCCCCCCGACCGGGAATCTAGGAGGCCAGACCTCTGGAGTAAAAGGACCTTTGCCACTCTGGGCCTTAGAATTGCCGGTTACTTGGCTCATCTGATTTGAGTACCAGAATACCCTCTGGGGGAAGGACAGAGCTGCTGCTGCTCAGGCCCTCCCTGAGGGTTCCCAGAGACAATAGCTTATTAAAGTACTCCAGGCCTCAGGAGATGTCAGTAAGCATCTCCACAGAGCCACCTGCGTTATTGCTGATACTACAACCAGGGCAGCTGCCACTGCCATTTGCTGCAGAAGGCACTCTTGGATTAGAGTCTCTGACTTTGCAACTGATGTCCAACAAAAGGTGTTGAATGCCCCTTTTGTGGGCCACACACTTTTTGGCCAGATGTGCAGGATATTATCAATGACCTGCAGGCCTCTGGCAGGGCTGTTCGGTCTGTTCATTTCCTTTACCATACGCAGTCCAGGAGTAGACAGAGGCCCTCCTTTTGCAAGGTCTCTCACAAGTCAGGTTCTGGATCCAAGCTCCTGGGCGCAAACAGAGCTAGCTCTGCCTTGCCTGTCCCTTCTCCCACCTCTGGTTCCTCTGCCAAACAGTCCAGAGGTGGAGGTGCGGCCCTAGCCGCTGGTTCAGCCTCCACCTGACTCCTTGTCAGACCCACATCCTCTTGTTCCAAGCCAGGAGGTGGTGATCAGAGGTTGGTTCTCCTTCCATCTGTCTCAGTGGAGAACCATTACTATACAGATGCTTGGATCTTGCAGATAATCAAAAAGAGCCATGTTCTAGAACTTCTTGACCAGCCTCTGGATGTTCCCCCAGTACCCACCTTGTATTCTCCAGACCATATAGAGGTGCTCAAGGAGGAGGTACTCCCCCTGCTACGCAAGCAGGCCATAAACTTACGACCTACCCGATGCCTGCACAAGTAGTAATTCTGTACGTTGATGATACTGTCCCACTTAGGTGTCACTCTCGCATAGAGCACCTACAGGCCACGCTACAATCATCCTTCCAGCAACTGAAGACCTGGTTCTACTTCCAAATGTTGCTATTAAACTACAAAAAAAACAAGATGATGCTCCTCTCTAGCCCCCAACTAAAAAGGAGATGCTCGGAACTAACAATCACAAATCACTTGACTGCCCTACTGGAACAGGTTCACTCATTCAAGTACCTCGGTGTCATTGTGGATGATACCCTCTCGTATGTTCAGCACATTGACATGGTGGTGAAAGCTGTGAACACTAAATTAGGGATTCTTTTTAGGCACAAGTAAAGCTTAACTGCTGAAGCCCTCCGGCTCTGTCTCCAGTTCTGTCCTCTCTCTGGTCGACTATGGGCTAGTGGTTTACGGCGCTGCCACTGATATGGCCCTCAAAGTGTTTTCACGGCCCTTAACAAGGCTTGCAGACTATTGCTAAATGCTGGCCACTTCATGCACATTTGTACCCTGTATGGTCTGGCCCACACACTATTGCTTCAATCCAGAATCTGATAAACTTGCCTGCTAGGGAGAGAGGCCATGCTCTCCCTAACCCTTACCTGCATTGCAGACCCGGTAAAGGAAGCTAGCTCCACATACAACACTCAAAGAACAGTGACGACACAGCTTGATGTCCCATTTCGTAGAACTTTCCTAGGACAATGCTCCTTCATGTACTGAGCTCCACTATGGCTAAATGAGATCCCTGCTACAGCTTAATGCAACAAATGTTCGGTCCTTTAAAAGAGAACTGAAGCAATATCTGCTGAACTCTAACTCAAACGTCTGCGACTGCCTTACCTGAATCCATATCTTCAACCTGGATACCCCCTCATCTGTCTGAGCTTTCCTTCTGTTTTACCTTCCCTGGACCCCCACTTGCCATCCCTTGCCACCATCCCCCGGCTCCCTCCATATTCCCCCAACACTTCCCCTTCCCACCCACTCTTCCTCCCCAAAATGGTCTCTGTCTCTGTCTCTCATCTACCCCTTGTTCAGCACTTTCCCCTTTCTTTCTCCTACCCTTTCCAGTACTCTACCTTGACAGGCCCCCTAGAGGCAGCTATGCTATACATTGCTAATTGGGAAACCTCATTCTACTCTCTTCCTCCCCTTCTTTTCTCCTACCTCTTTCCGGATACTGTACCTTCACAGGTCTCTGGGGTGGCTTTGCCGTACGTTGCTAATTGGTAATCTCCTCCCATTGTTTAATTTCAGTTGTCTGTTACTCAAGTGTATTATTTATCTATTTTCTGTATTATATAGCAATCTTATGTTTTATGTTAACGGTCAAATTTTTGTTGCGTCTCTACTGTTTTACATCCTGATATGGAACCTTTGTAAAAGAGTGTATACTCTGAGATTGTATCCGAATGACCAAATAAATAGAAATCGTGCCCAGATATTGGAGGAACAAGGGATTTTACTCCAGGTTCTTCTTGGTTCCCAAATGAACAGGTGACTTGAGGCCCGTTCTAGACCTTGAGGAGCTGAACCTGTTTATTCAGTACAAAAGGTTCTGGATGGTCACTCTCCACGGCCTTCTTCCTCTGCTCAAGCAGGGAGACTGGCTATGCATCCTCGATATGCGAGGATGCCTATCTGCATATCATGATCTCTTCCCCTCACAGATGATACCTGCGGTTCCTGTTCCAGGGGGAGCATTACCAGTTCAGGGTATTGCCCTTTGGCTTATTCTCTGTGGGCAGAAGATGTCCTGAATGGATCCACGTACCATGTGCATCTATTGCCAGGGGCACGAGCATGATCCCCAGGCCTGCGACATTTGTTGAACTTTCCATCCTACCGTTCTTGAGGACAGTCTCACCCTACTCAGGTTAGGTCGACCGAGTGAATGGAACCCACCAGTCAGATCTAAAGATGCCCATCGGGTGGTCTCTGCAGCTGCAGGGTCCGCTGAACAGCTTGCGGCGTTTGAGGAGGCTGCAGCTCACTCTGCTTCCCACTTCTCTTCAGAAAGCTGCCTTTGTACCACTCCAGCTGGGATTGACTTTCATGGGATCTTTCAAAGAATTGTATCAGTCCTTGCTGACCCTCTGTCAGTGACCCTCTGGACATAAATCCAAGTTGAAGAAAGAGTCCAAAAAACTGTCTCATTGACATTCGTGGGATTGGGAGTGTTCTCAATTGAGAGCTTCGTATTCCTGCACTTCTTCTCCGGATCCGATTTCGGTTGAATCCTCAGCCCAGGCCGCCTGCTCCATGGTAACCATGTCTGTCCAGTTGGCAGAGACGCTGGTTGATCTTCCGACCATGATTTTTCTCGAACCGGTCAACCAGTTGTTGATTGAAGAGACCGACTCTTCCTTATCCAGGACTCTGGTCCTGACTCAGACTGGTGGGATGAATCAATTTGCTGACCCACTGCCTCTGGTCAATGACCAAGACCTGGAGGAGCCTTAGCGTTCGCAGACTCCCTCTGAGCCCCGCCACTGGCCCCCCCACCTCGAGTGGTTGAGGTAGAGGTCTCTATCTTCCTCCTGTGGGTTGACGGTTCCCACAGACATCAGTGCTCCCGACACCATGGAAAGCAGCACAACCACTACTCTTCATCCTCATCCTCAGGTGAGGAGAGGCTTTGGCACAAGTTGCGTCGACGCTACGAGGATCTCATGTGGCAAGTGGTGCTCACCAGTGTGAAGCTGGCTCTGGCTACTACGCCGGCCATCACCTGGCTTTCACCCGACAGGCTGACTCCTTCTCCGCCTAAGGAGTCGACCAAGACGGTTCCAGCTTGGCTGACCCTGGCGTCTTTCTGGAGGAGCCGCTACCTAAACAGCTGCTGACTGGCTCTCCGACCAAGGAGTCTCTGCTGATCAAGGGACTTCTCCATCGGCTGTCGGTCACCGTCACCCCTGACCATCTGCAGCGGTTGAGTGGGGACTCCTCGGAGTCGCAGGACTCTTCCCTACACTCCCATCCAGTTGATGTGAAATTGGTGGGGGATCTCTCGATGGACGAAGGCCCCCTCCTCTTTTTTGGGCCTTAAACGTCTGATCGCTTGCGTTCACGGGTATGAAAATGGAGCCCATCCAGAAATGGGCTTATTACCCGTTGACTGAGATCCTCAACTGGGGAGATACTCTTAAGTAGGCCTTCTTGGTGGCGGAGGCCATTCTTGGCCCTGCCCTGGAGCTTTGGCAGTGCCTCACTTCCTGCCCTGCATCGTCTTTCCGGATGGCCTGCAAGTATGCGGTACCTACCGGCTCCCTCTAGGGATTCTCAGAACACCCTTCAGCCAAGGGGCTGGTGGCCGATTCTGTGTTTAGGCGCTCTGGCAACACTGGGAACATTGACAAGCCACCTGACAGAGTCCAAGAAATTGGACCACAAGGTTAAAGTCTGCGCTGCCTCCTCACTTGGTTTTCTCCAGGCGAGCTTGGCCCTCCTCATGACCCACGTTTCCCATGCCCTGCTGGGCACCTTGGATGAGCTGCTTTCTCATTTGCTAGCGGACCTCCAGACCATGATCAGACTGGTCCAGGACCAGGGCCGGGCTGTAGCAAAGCGGCTCCAGATAGCCATGGACATTGGGGACACCTGTGCCTGCTCCATGGCGGCCGCAGTGGCTATGCGCTGCAGGGCTGGGCTGAGTATCTCGACCTTTATGGCTGACACTCAGCAGAAGCTGGCAGATGTTCCTTTCCTGGCCACCGACTTGATCGGGCCCGAGGTCGAGGGCCACCTCACCCACATCGAGAAGTCCAGTGCCACCTTGGACTCCATGACATCTGCCCAAAAGGACCCCAAGGGTTCCAAGGAGCAAAAGAAAAGGAAGCCCTTTCAGTCCACCTCTACTCCTGCGGCCAAACCAGCCCAACCCCGGGCTGGTCAGCAGACCCTGGCCTGGCAATCTCTGCCGAAGTCAGTGGCCTTGGTTGTCTATAAGCCTGGGGGGAGAGACTCCGGTGGCCCCTCAGCTGGACCCTCCTCTTCTTCTTCCTCCTCCTCCTCCTCCTCTGAGCCTGCACAGTGATGGGATGAGGGGTGCCTCCCTCATGCCTGTCGCACCTTCCCTGGGTCCTCCCGTTGGGGTCAGGCTCCACCACTTCCTTTCTGTTTGGTCCACTGTCACCATGGACAGGTGGGTCTTCGAGGTGGTAGGTCAGGGTCTGCCTCTGGAATTTGAGCAGTACCCTCCTTGCCAAGCCCGCGCCCCATGGGAGGATTTGGTATCCGCAGACATTCATAGAAACATAGACTTTGACGGCAGATGAGGACTGCTTGGCCCATCTAGTCTGCCCATTTCCCTACCGACAGGATAAGCTGCAGATCCTAGTTAACCAACAGCCTGTTTCTTCTTAACCCCCACAAGAATTGCGTTATGTTTGTCCCATGTATTCTTGAATTCTCCCACAGTTTTAGACCCCACAACATCCTCGGGAAGGCTGTTCCACGTGTCCACCACCCTCTCTGTGAAAAAATACTTCCTCACATTGTCCGTGAACCGCGCCCCCATCTTTAAAGTGTGTCCCCTTGTTCTTGCACATCTTTTTCTGAAAGATTCTATGCTCTTGCACTTTGTTGATTCCACTGAGGTACTTAAAAGTTTCTATCATGTCCCTCTCTCCCTTCTTTCCTCAAGGGTATACATATTAAGCTCCTTTAGTCTATCCTCATATGGCTTCTCTTGCAGACCCTGCACCATTTTAGTTGCTGTCCTCTGGACTGCCTCTATCCTATCTGTGTCCTTGCAGAGATGGGGTCTCCAGAACTGGACACAGTACTCCAGATGGGGTCTCACCAACTGTCTGTACAGAGGGATAACAACTTCCTTGTTTCTGCTGGGGATGCCTCTCCCTATACATCCCAGTATTCCCCCAAGCCTCCCTACTGCCTTCTTACAATGCTTGCTAACCTTACGGTCACCTGATATGATTACCCCCAGGTGCCTTTCCATTTTTGTTGTTATTACTACCTCCCCTCCATTGTGTAATCTTTCCATGGGTTTTTGTTTCCCAGGTGCATTATTTTGCACTTCTTTGCATTGAATCCAGGCTGCCATACCTCTGACCATTCCTCCAACCTTGCCAAGTCCCTTCTCATCCTTTCCACACCTCCTTTTGTATCAGCCCTGTTGCAGATCTTTGTGTCTTCTGCAAAGAGGCATACTTTTCCTTCCAGTCCCTCTGCAATATCACTTTTAAAGACATTAAAAAGGACTGGACCCAGTACTGAACCCTGCGGTACCCCACTAGTAACCCCCCTCTTTCTTCAGAGTGGACTCCATTTACAATTACCTTCTGTGTCCTGTTGATCAGCTAGTGTTTTACCCAGGCTACCAACCTGGGATCCGCTACCAACCTGGGATCCACTCCCAGGCTGGTTAATTTGACAATTAATCTTTTGTGTGGGACTGTGTTAAATGCCTTGCTAAAGTCTAGGTAGGCCATGTCCACAGCCCCTCCCTGGTCAACTACTTTGGTCACCCCGTCAAAGAAATCAGCTCTCAGAGACTACATAACCCAGCTCCTCCGCAAGGAGGTCATGGCGGGTTGTTGCAGATCCTGTGGAACACCCAGGGTTTGTCTCCAGGTACTTTCTGGTGCTGAAGCAGATTGGGGGGGGGGGTGGCTGGCATCCCATTCTATATCTGCATGACTTGAACAAGTTCCTCAAGTCACATACCTTCAGGATGGTAACTTTGTCTTAAATCATACCATCTCTAGAGCAGGACATGTGATTTTGCTCCCTGGATCTTCAGGACACATTCTTCCATGTCCTGATCTGTCCGTCACACTGAAGGTTCCTCTGCTTCCGAGCCTAGGGAACCCTCTACAAGTTCCAGGCCATGGCATTTGGCCTGTCCTCAGCCCCCAGGGTCTTCACCAAGTACATCTCTATGGAGGCAGCTTACCTGAGGTGCTGAGGGATCCAGGTTTACCCCTGCCTAGACGACTGGCTGATAGCAAGTCCCACCAGGCAGGAGATGGAGTGATCCAGGGACCTGGCCCTCCAGACCTGCATCAAGCCTGGCCTCCTGGTCAACGAGGCCAAGTTGGAACTCATACCTTTGCAGGCTATCCACTTCATTGGGGCGGAGCTCAGCTCTTGCAGAGCCCAGCTCCTGGCAGACTGGGTGGAGGCTGTCTCCTCCTTTGCCCAGTCAATTCGGGTTGGGCAATTGTGCCCTGCCCAGGACTTCTGTGCCTGCTGGCTTACATGGCAGCCTGCACCACCATGGTCCGATGGGCCTGCTGGAGAATGCGCTCCCTGCAGTGGGAACTGGCCAGCAAGTGGTCTCGGGACAGGGGTCACTTCAACAAGCTGGTCACCGTGACTCGGCAGATGTTGGACGCCCTCTAGTGGTGATTATTCCCAGAACATCTGCAGGAAGGGGTCCCATTTGTCTGCCCAGAGCTGACTGTCATCCTGAGGACCAGTGCCTCTCTCATGGGCTGGGGTGCCCACTTGGGGGAACAGAGTACATGGGCTCTGGACCTTTGAGTAGTCCTAGTGCCACATCAACCTGCTGGAGCTCTGAGCAGGTTGGCTGGCACTGACTGAATTCGCTCTGCACATCCGTGGTCAGGTGGCCCAGGCTCAGATGGACAACACCACGACCATGTACTGCCTCAGCAAACCGGACAGGATGCACTTCCTGCCACTGTACAAGGAAGCTCTTAACATGTGGACCCTTGTGCGTAGCCTGGAGGCCAATCTTCTAGTCATTCATGCGGCAGGGACCTTCAGCCAGCTGGCAGATGCTCTCAGCCACATGGGCGCGGCATCTGAGTGGTCTGTCCACCCAGAGGTAGTACATCTGTTCTCCCAGTGGGGCACCCCTCAGGTGGACCTGTTCACCTCCAGGGAGAATGCAAAGCTGAGGCTGTTTTTATACCCACCCCTCTCAGCAGGGAACGCTGCGGGGGGATGCCTTCTCTAGTCCGTGCACCCCAGACCTCTTCTGTGCCTTCCTTCCACTTCCCTTGATTAACAAAGTGTTGCACAAGGCCAGGAGGGACAAGGCACAGGTGATACTGGTGGCTCTGGACTGGCCCTGCATGTCTTGGTACCCCAATCTCTGCCTCAGCAGTAGGCTCCTGAGGTTTCTTCCTCACCACCCGGACCTGCTCTCCCTCAGTCAAGGGAAGATGCTCTATATGGACCTTCAATCCCTGCACCTGAAATCCTGGTTCCTGAGCGGCTAGAGTTCCAGGCTTTGGGTCTCTCCAAAGATGTCCTCACTGTTGTGGAGGCATCTCAGAAGGTTCTCCATTTGGTGCCAAGGTAAGGGGCTGGACCCCTTGTCCTGTCCAGTGGGTAACATCTTTAACTACCTGTGGTCCCTCTCTAAGTCGGGCCTTAAGTCGACTACTATTAAGGTGCACCTGACAGCCATCTCTGCTGACCGGGTGTGGGCCAGCCAGCATTCTGTGACACAGGAGAAGGTGATCAGGTGCTTTTTCAAAGGCTTTGACCACATTTCCCTCCGGTGCATGACGAACCACCACCACCGTGGGACTTTTTGCTGGTTTTGGCAAAGCTCATGGGCAAGCCATTCAAACCGATGCAGAGGTGTGAGATGTCTCGCCTGTCTTGGAAGACCACCTTCTTGGTGGCTATCACATCAGCCAGAAGGATCAGTGAGCTCCATGCGCTTTTGGTGGAGTCCCATTACCTGGTCTTCCACAGGGGCAAGGTTGCCCTGCACCCCAACCCGAAGTTCCTCCCAAAGGTTGTGTCAGAGTTTCACCTTAATCGGGTGATTAATCTCCTGAAGTGCTTCACCAGTCACACCTCGGAGGCCAAGCACAGGCTGAATACTTTGGACCTGCGGTAAGTAGTTGACTACTATAAGAAGTGCACGGCTGGAGTTCAGGGAGAGGTTCGCCAGCTGTTTGTCACTTCACTGAAGCTGCACCTGGCAGACCAGCAGCTCAGCTGACAATTGTATCCTATAGCGACCTCAGCTGTAGGTTGGCGGGTAGGGAGCCTCCCGGAGCGCTAAGGTCTCATTCCACTTGTCATAATGCTGCCTCAGTGGCTGCTTCGAGGGACATCCCTATCCGGGAAATCTGCAGGGCTGCTACCTGGAGGTCATAACACACCTTTAAATCCCGTTACCCCCTTGACCTTGAGTCATGCCAGGATGCTGTTTTTGGTGCCTCAGTTCTCCAGTCTCTGTTTCCTAAGTAGGGGGTATGCATCTTGCCTCCCTCTTCCTGGAGAACTGCTAGGAGTCTGCCACAAGTATGGATAGAACATCATAGCCGCGTCGGGTTACTCGCCTGTACCAGTTCTGGGAGTAGTATATGATCATCCACATGAACCCACCCAACCTCCCCTGGCTTTGGTGCATAACTCTGCTTCCAGCGGGCAAAATCTTGTGTCATGGAGCTGAGCTGAGCTGAGGGAGTTACCACCCAGGTGGGTAGGAGGAGCCAGTTTGAAGAAGTTTCTGGCAAGTCTTAAAGGGAAAGGCAACTGCCAGAAGTGCAGATGAACATAATAGACCACTCCTAGAACTACTGTGTAAAGGTGAATAGCCTGTTGGTTTTTTTTTTTTTTTCTTCCTGTGTGCCTTCCCTCCCTTTGATTCAGAGGGTGCTTGTCAAGCTACAGATGGAGGGTGCCACCCTAATTCTGGTGGCTCCATTCTAATCTCGGCAGATGTGGTTTCCCTTACTGCAACAGTTGGCTGTGGAAACTTCCAGTTCCCCTGCTGCTCTGCATGGACCTGTTGATGCAGACTCTGGGGACCCTGATCCATCTAGACTTCAAGTTCCTCCACCTGTTTGCATGGCTCCTGAGGATGTAGCCATTGTTCGCTTTGATGTATCTGAGAGGGTGGCTGATGTCCTGGTGGCCGCCAGAAAGTCTTCTGCCAGGGCCACCTACTCTATGAAATGGAAGCGGTTTACTATCTGGGCTGCTTCTCATAGCCTGGACCTCTTCACCTGTCTGGTGAATCAGGTTCTGGAGTACCTCCTGACCTTGTCTTATACTGGTCTAAAATACTTCTCTCAATGTACACCCGTCAGCTATATCAGCCTTTCATGTGCCCATTGATTGCCGTACTGTCGCACAGCTGGATGTAATCCATTCTTTCCTGTGAAGCATTCTCCACTTGAAGCCTCCTATCTAAAACCTGGTTCCGGCTTGGGGCCTGAATTTTATACTGGAGAAGCTGACCCTGCCTCCTTTTTGAGCCAGCCACGTCTTGTGAGCTACGCTTACTGTCGTGGAAAGCATTATTTTTAGTTGCTATTACTTCTATTCTGAGAATTTCAGACACCGGCCCTCTCATATGAGCATCCATATTTGATTTTCCATAAAGATAAGGGTCTCTTTGCATACTAACCAGAAGTTTCTGCCTAAGATGGTGGCTGAATTTACCCTGAAGCAATCTATCCAGCTGCCTGTTTATTTTCCAGAACATGCCAATCTAGGGGAAGTTCTGCTCCATACTTTGAATGTGCATAGAATTTTGCATTACACACTGTACAAAGGACTATAGGAAGTCCTCTCAGTTGTTTTTCTTTCACCCCTGGCAGAGAGAGTGCTCAAGTTTTGAAACAGTGCTTGTCCAAATGGTTGGCCAACTGTATTTTTTTTGTTACAGAAAGTACAGTAAGGAACTTCGTAGTGTTGTTAAGGGCCATTCCACCAGGAGTATGGCCACTTCAGTTGCCTGTTTCAGGGGCATGTCTGCAGCCAAGATTTGTGCTGCTGCCACTTGGAGTACTGTCCACACATTAAACAAGCACTACAGTCTGGACATTGCATCCAGAAGAAGGGCAGGTTTGGGCCTAGCTGTGCTTCAGGAACTTCTTTCATAGGCCTCTGTCCTTGCTGTCAGCACTGTTTGGGATTTGTTCTGATGGTGTGACCTGATGACAGAGCTATCCCGAAGAAGACAGAACAGTTATGTAAGAACTTACTGTAACAGTAGATCTCGAGGAATCTCCATCATCAGGTCATGCTGTCCCTCCTTCCATCCCCCCTCATCACACTCCTCTCTCTCTCTCTTTCTTTCTGTGTCTTTGTCTCTTCAGTTCAGCTGTCCTGCTGTTCCAGCCTTTCTGCTAGCTGGGCACCTTCTGTCTTTCCTCTGTCTCCCTGGTGGGACTCTTGTATACCATGGCTTCCGGATAGGGAAGGAACTGAGGAGGAAGTGAGGCCGCTCACGCTTATATAGGGTGTGTGACATCAGAGACTGATGTCCGTTTGGGTGGACCCTAATAGACTGCTGCAGAAAATGGCTTCCGTGGGATCCTGACACCTGATGGCTAATTTCCATAGGTGAGACCTGATGACAGATTCCCTCTAAGATCTATTGTTATGGTAAGTTCTTACATAACTGTTCTTTTCAGTTCAGAACCCCACTGTTAATATCTCCTGTAAATAGTTGAAAGATAAATAAGCAGAAAAAGAAAAGGAGGTAAGCAGCAAGGAGGTCCAAATGTAGTGATGAGGAGTTGTGTAGTGTTCAACTTCTCAAGGAGAAATATAACTCTGGTCTTTTTCACCTACACCTGCAGTCAGTGAATTTGGTATAAAATTAGACTTTTGTCACAATTTGAGACTGTAACAGTTTGTTGATTCAGATCATGATACTTCCAGTGAAACACTCACTTTAAAAAAACAAACTAGGAATTAAATCTAGATTTGTACCCCCAGGGCCTCTTCTTAGTAACATTGAACATTTTATTGATTGTGCTGAAAAAGAGGTTGAAGATATTATAAAAAAAACTTTGAAAAACACAAGAACCTATCAAAGGAGTCAGACAGCATTGGATGCCTTAAAAATGACCACACAATTAAAATAAAATGCAGACAGGGTATAGTAATGTTATGTTATGGAATCTATAAAAATAAATGAACTAGACAACTGAGTAACATGGTTAACTATCAACAGATAGATTTTAATCCTCCTTTGGAAATCCAGACTCCAATCAGGGAGCTGATCCAGAAAGGAGCCGAGAATGGTTGGATAGATTTGGCTGCAGATGCATTAAAAAAGAAAGATCTGGTTATGTCTTTATTTTATTGTTTATTGAAGATGCACAAAGGTATCATTCCTCAGACTTGGTATTACAGCCATGATCTACAAAACTAGATAATTTCCTACAAGAATTTGTCCCTCAGATTCTGACTTTTGTAAAAGATACAAGAGATGTTGTATTGCTGTTACAGGATTTGAATGACGTGGGTGTGGAGGTTGGTGATGTCCTGTTGGTCAGTGGATGTTGCTGACCTGTACACTTCCATTACACACTTGGAGGGATTAACGGCCTTAGTGGAGTTGCTGGATTTAAGGAATCTGTCTGACATGCCTCCCAATTAATTTCTTCTGGAACTGGCAAGCTTAGTTTTGCATAGGGATGTTTTTTAAAATTTGAAAATAAATATTTTCAGATAGAGAACACTGATAGGACCAACAGTGGCCCCATCTTATACATACATTTTATATGCATGTGTTTGAAAAACAGTATAGTTTGGATCCTGCAGTTGACCAGTTTAATAGGCACACTTTATTGTGCAAGAGATTTATTGACTATTGTTGTTCATATGGGTAGCTTAATTGATTTCATAGCCATTTGAATAACTGCAGAGAGAATCTTGAAGGTGACAGGAAAAGGTTTCTACTTCAAGGGCCGCCCCTCTGACATCAGTTACCTTGCCAGCTGAGATCATCATGCTGATGAACTACGTAATTTTTTGTGCAATCATTGCTTTGTATTTAAATTTGACAATGTCTGTAAACGCGGAAGAGGAGATGGCTCCCAGAGACCTCCAATTGAGTGCCACCAAAGACTTTTGGGAAAACTCCTTTTAGCAACGTAGATGACTGTATTGCTGTATTTAAGACAGCAGGGAGAGGGTATTGGTTTTAAGTTTTTATAGTGCCGGCAAGAGGGTCACTGTTTGAAAGTATATGTACAGCTAGTTGTGGTCTAAATGTAGCTGTACATATACTTTTAAACTGTAACTGTTCACTTTAGAGTACAGTTATGAAAAGATTCCATACCTTGATTTTGAGATCTGTAAGGAAAATGGTACTTTGCAGACCCTGCTCTATACCAGTTACAAAGCACATTCCCTTGAGCCAATTTTAAGGGCCTGTAGGAATTGTTCAATTAATGATAGATTTCAGAAAGGGAAAGCTATTAGGGAAGAGACTGTGTGCAAGAGGATACTCTAGATGTATAATAAATATATAATTGTCAGTAGCAGAAGGTTGTAGTAGAGAGGTGCTACTACACACAGAGAGAGAAGGATGCTATGGGTGAAAGGCTTGTATTTTCAACCCCCTACTCTTCAGTTTATGGCCAAATTGAAAATACATTCCACAAATACTGGAGAATTTTAAAAGCTGATTAGATTGCGTAAAGGGTGTTTGTGAACACACCACTTGCTATGGCAAAAGGATGCCAAACAAAGATGCTTTAGTTCATACTGAACATACTATTCCAGCGAGAATGGGATTTGGGGCTTGCACTCACTTGTGCGCATTGCTCCAACACTTATAAATTGAAGTGTGTGTCTAGTTTAGGACTGAGTTAATAACCATGAAGCAGAGAATCACTTGCACTTCCATTCATGTACTTTAATTAAATGCCCAATATAAGTCCTATATTGGAAAGACATTTAGAAAGTTAAAACAACAATCTGAGCAGATGTCGGCTATCAGAACATATGATGAAAAGTGAAGTATATATAGCGAGGCACTTTCGTGAAAGAGGCTGTCCTATAACAACTACAAATAGGGAGAACAAATATGACCAGTACGAAGGTTCTGGACTTGAGCTTTGAAAAAATGAGGGATATTTACAGAGAAGAAATGGAAAGAAAAGACCAGATGGAGGATGTAGAAGAATTGTGGAGCTGTATCAAGTGGGTGGTACTAAAAGCCACAGAACTATGTATGAGGAGGATAAGGGGGAAAAAAAAAAAAAGAGGAGGCCTCTTTGGTTTAATAGGGATGTTGTTGGGGCATTAAGGGATAGAATGATAGCATTCAGAAAATATAAGAAAACTCTGAGTGAGAGAGACAAAGTTAATTGTATGGAGAAGCTGAAACAGGCAGGGAAATTGATTAGGAGAGCAAAAGCTGAAACACAGGAGAGAATTGCTAAACATGCCAAAAGAGGGGATAAATCTTTTTTTTTTTTTAAGCTATGTGGGGGAGAAGAGGAGAACCAGACAGGAGATTGTGAAGTTGAGAGAGGAAATGTTAAGAGTGACTTGGAGAAAGCAGAGGTTCTAAATACTTATTTTTGCTCTGTTTTCACAGTGGTGGGGGAAGGGAACTGAGTTAAAGAGGAAGGGAGGAGAAGAATGTGGGGGTGGATCAAAGCCCATTGAGTAAGGAAGTAAAGAAAGAACTTGGAAAATTAAAGATGGATAAGGCAATGGGGCCTGATGGTTTGCATCCAAGAGTTCTTACAGAGTTGAGGGATGAGCTGGCATCACATCTGACAAGGTTATTTCATTTAACCCTGGATACGGGGGTTCGAGTGACTGGAGGACAGTGAACGTAGTGCCAATTTATAAGGGGACTGCAGGGAGGAGGCGGGAATTACCACCCTGTCAGCATCACATGAGTGGTGGTTAAGGTGATGGAAGTGTTAACAAAGGAAAAGAGTGGTAAAATACTTAATGGATGATAAACTGTTAGATAAAAGCAACATGACTTTACTAATGGGAGACCTTGCCAGACAAATCTGATCGAATTTTTGATGGGGTAACAAAGGTTATTGATCGGGGAGTTGATGTGGCCCACCTGAACTTCAGTAAGGCCTTTTACTCTGTTCCTCACTGTAGGCTAGTAACAAGACAGAGTCTGGGGTGGGACAGAAAATAACTAGATTGGTGGAAAACTGGCTGAAGGATAGAAGTTAGAGGGTGGTGGAAAATGGTGTACACTCTAGGACAACGAGGGTGTCGAGTGGTGTTCCTCAGGGGTCAGTACTGGGACCAATTCTTTTTAACATATATATCCAGATCATCAGCTGGACTTGAAAGGAAAGTGTCTTTTTTGAGGATGATGCAAAGTTATATAATAGCAGGAGGGGTTGAGGCCATGAGGAGAGATCTGAACACCCTAGAGAAATGGTCAGACATTTCGCAGCTGAAGTTCAATGATAAGAATTGTACAGTGATGCATGTTCGGCATAACAATCCACTGGCTGAGTACTCACTGGGGGAAGAACTGATAAAGCAAACAGGAAAGGTACTTGGGGATTATAATCTCAAACAACCTTATAGTAGCAGACCAATGTAGTAAGGCAGTAGGTAAAGCTAATAGAATGATGGCATGCATAGGAAGGGGTATAACAAGCAGGAAGAGGGAGGTGTTGATGCCTTTATATAAGACCATGGTCAGACCACTCCTGGAGTACGGGGTACAGTTCTGGAGGCCTCATTTAAGAAAGGATATAGATTGGTTGGAGAGGGTTCAGAGAAGGGCAACAAAGATGGTGCAAGGTATGCAAGAGAAGCCATATGAGACTAGATGAAGAGAATTAAATCTATACCCGCTGGAGGTTAGAAGAGCTAGAGGTGACATTATAGAGACTTCAGGTATACAAAGGGAATAAATAAAGTGAATGAAGATAGCTTATACAGAAGGAAAGGAGTTAAAACAAGGGGTCATAATTTAAGATTGGAAGGGGGAGTATTTAAGAGCAGTGTAAGGAGATGTTATTTCACTGAGAAGATGGTGGAACCCTGGAACAGATTACCTAATGATGTGGTATGTGCAGAAGCAGTGGAGGAATTCAAGAGGGCGTGGGACAGACACAAGGGGTTGGCTAGTGGGCAGAGGAAAATATCCCTGGGAAGTGGAGACAAGTAGGGGCGGGTGGGAAATGTACAGACTAGATCGACCAGGATAGTCCTTTTCTGCTGACGTATTACTATGATCACTCCATTTGTTTTTGGCATAGAATGGGGTCACCATGCCTAAAAGAGGAGGGAGCTGGGAAAGGAAGTTAGAAAGGGAGGCATATTGGATCAATAGATTTGTCACTCTTTGAGCAGACATAGGTCTGAATGAGACTATTGACTGGACACCTGTAGCATCTGTTATATATACTGCATTACTACTGTTTTTGAACTATCATTCTTTTGTGAAAGAATATTAGCCCACTTTTGTTTATGCCATCATTAATTCATTAATAAGTAAAAGTGTTTCTTAAATATGTTGCATGTACTGACATTCTCTTGACTAATTGACCTATTTACTCTTGTTTTTTTGACTACAAACAGGCATTTTTGGAAAAAGTTTCTAGCATATGACAACATGCTCATAACTATTTGGTGAATATAATTTTTTGGTTTTTTGGATTGGAACTTAAAATACTGTTTTTTGAGGAAAAAAAATTATATTTTTTGCTTTTGTATAATAGACCATTTTGATTCTTGTAAAGAACATTTTTCTGATCACAGATAGTTTTCTGTAATTTCAAGAATGAACTGATTGAATAAATTCAGTATTTATATTTTTCAGTTCACCATGTGCGCATGTGCAGCGAACTTCTTGCTGTAAGAGTGACTTTTGAAGGGTGTGACACTGTCTGTCCAACGCAGAGTGGTCTATAAGGGGGCGAGACAGTGCCACACCAATCAGCCAGGCTGATTGTGACGCCATTTTCCCTTGATTGCGGAAACTTTGTGTACTTGAAAAGAAAAAGCCTAACCAATCATATGGTGGCTTTTTCTTTTCATCTGCAGCATACTACCCAGCAAACAGCTGTTCGGTGTCCTGATCAGCCTGGCTGACATCACCCCCTTTTAAGAGTTTTGAGACGGACAGAAAAATTCTGTCATGGAGCAGCTTCACTTTCCCTTTCACCACTTCTAAAGGCCGCTTACTGAGTAGAAGTACCCCGTTTGCCTCCCAATTTAAATAAAATAAAAAGAGGCTGGAGATCTTTCGTACCATCACAATCAATAAAAACTTTCAGGAGCCCCTTTATTTGCATGTGAGAGAGAGCTCTTATTTGGCAAACAGGGAGTGTCCCCCTCCCTCTCTCTCTCTCTCTCTCTCTCTCTCTCTCTCTCTCTCTCTCTCTCTCTCTCTGTCTCTCTCTCTCTGAGTTTTGAGGCCGACAGAGAGAGAGATTCTGTCATGGAGTGGCTTCAGTTTCCCTTTCACCACTTCCTAAAACCGCTCTGAGTAACAGTACCCCGTTTGCCTCCCAGTTTAAATTTTGGGAAGAGGACAGTACTTGCATCTGCATCAGGCCTCCCTGCCTTCAGTTTATGTACCAAGCCCCGATATACCATGCTGTTGCCGACATGGGGGGCCCCCCAATCCCCATGTCGGCACTAGGAGACCCCTCATCACCACTGTGGGACACTGGGAAGCCCACCCCAGTGCCCGTTAATATGTATTTAAATTTTTTTTCTTTAAAAAAAAAAAAAAAAAGAACACGGTTCCCAGACATCTTTATTTTTGTAATCCTGAAAAAAAAAAAAAGAAATGGTCCCTCTTGACGCCCCCATCATGGTAGGACACTGGGGAGCCTACTCCCAGTGATCACCATGTGTCTCCCCTCAGCAGTCTGGGACACTGGGGAGCCCACTCCCAGTGTCCCACAATATGTATTAAATCCTGAAAAAAGAAAACCGTCCCTTGTCTCCCTGCCCCCATCCCGACCCTCCCACTGTGCACCCACCCCCACTTGCTCTATGCTGCCCACCAGAGGTCATCTGCTGCCATCTTCTGTGGACCAGAACACGTCTGCACTCATCAAAGCCGAACCGAAAACTGAAGAATCAAGGGAAGTGCCGTATAATGTATTTCAGTGGCGTTTTGAACTTATGTGGATATCATTGGCATTTTTAGGTATTTTTTTCACCAAATTTTCAACATGGACTTTTTTAGATCCCACCTCATGAACACTTTCACTGTCATTTTGTTAATTTGGCCTGGAAGGTGATTGTGTGGTCACTGCGCGAAATCACCTTTCAGAACTGATTAACAAAATGTCGGTGCCAGTATTCATGAGGGTGGGATCCCAAAGCCAGCTGAAAATTTGGTTAAAAAAATTTTAAAATACCAGAAGTTATGTATGCTTCGTTGAAATGTATCTACACATGCACATAACTTTGGTAATTTTCAATATTTTGCTGCCAGATTTTCCACAGACATTTTTCTGCACCACCTCTTGAACAGTATACTTGTCATTTTTTTTACATCTTGCCCGAATGCGTCTTCACACCTGTGGTGCAGAATGGTGTTTCGGCATGAATTTTAAAATTTTCACCTATGGAGTTTATAAGGTGGAGTCTTAAGACCATGTTGAAAATTTGTGGTCAAAATATGAAAGCGTGCCAAAATTTTTTTTTGTTTGTTTGTTTGTTTTTGTTGACCGGGTAAGTGCACTAGACAAAGCCTGCCTATTTTCAGGCACGACCCGGGGGAGGGGGCTACAGATGAATGCCAACTGACTTTGAACCAGATTAAGCTGTTGGTGGTATTTTTAGTGAATGAGGGAAATTTGGCCAGGACACCGGGGAAATTCTCCCTACTCTTTTCGATAAGTGCCATGGGATCTTTAACATCCACCTGAACTACCACCAATCCAGGCAGATGGGACCTCGGTTTTTAACGTCTCATCCGAAAGACGGCACCTCAGAAGTGCAGCACCCCTCTCATGCTGCACTACAGTGTCAGTACTGGGATATTAACCCAAGTGCCAGATGTGGGAACTGAACCCACAGACCTCTGATCTCCCGGTCTCAGAGGCGAGTGTGCTACCTACTGAGCCACTGACACTGACAATTATGTCAAATTATGACAACAATTATGACGAATTATGACTGACAAGTTATGACCATTCCTTGCAATTTAGCTATGCCTGCTTGTAACTTTGGAAACGTTAAATCTTTTTACCCCAGATTTTCAACATAGCCTTCTTATTACCCCAACTCATGTATGTCACAGCTGTCATTTTTCAAATCCTGGCCAAAATGTGTTTTCATACCTGTGGCATGGAATGGCGTTGCAGTAAAGAAAAATTATGTTTTGGTATGGATTTGACCATTTTTCTGTACCAGGGTACATGAGGTGGGGTAATAAGATGGCTTTGCTGACAGTTTGGTCACTGTTGCTCTATAAATGGAAGCGCAGGGCCCAAACACTAAAGTGCATGTAAATAAGCCAGCAGCCAAGGCTGCTGGGAACTGTAGTCCTGCCCCACCTGGAACAATACCAGTGGCGAACTTTTGGCATTGACAAATGCATGTTTTTATGTTATTGTTGATGTCTCTGGATGTGACATCCAGTGCGATGGGACCTGGGTCTGTCTTGCCTGTCAGTTGCAGAAGGAGACAGCTTCCCTATCCTGTAGTCGGGCCCTGAACAGCTTCTAAGCTGTTGACAGAGGGTAGCAAATTGTGATCATGATAGCTGATGTTGGTTGATTATGCTTCTGTAACTTTTTAATTTAACAGGTAATTAAGCAGCTTTTTGAGGTGTGGGATCAGCCTAGACTGTTACATGGTTTGGGGGCTTGCCTTACCATGCGTCCTGGGTGCAGGGCCAGGGTCTGTGTCGTCATGACATTGAGGTGTCGTGACATCACCAGGTGAGGCATGCTAATATCTGCGTTCTCTTTCATGCTGCTTGCTAAAGAAGAGGGAATGACGCCAGTCAGCATGGATGTTGCCTTGCCGTCACTTTACTTTTGCTGGGAATAGCCTTGTGTGGAGGCAGAGCTGAAAGTGCAGAAATGAATGGATAACTGAGCAAGTTAAGTAAAAAATAGAATAAAATGGAAATTAAGGCTGAGCTTTTAGCCTGGCACAGCAAGTTATGCAAATAATGATAAATGAAATGTGTATTTGTTGATTTTTAGGTAATTTTTTCCTTGATAAAGCCACATTTGATGGGTAAAATGTTGGCGTGAAAGGTGGCCAGTTATTTTTGAAGATGTAAATAAACTGTTCAAGAAATGAAATAAATGAAGCTCTGTGAAGTCTGTTTTTTTTTTTTTTTCCCCCTCGAGTTTGCTTTAGCAGTTGTCGTGTAATGTTTGTCTTGCTTCAGCTTGTTGGTGACTGATGCCCAATGTCCTTTCTTATTGCACTACCTTTAGTATTGTATTTCATAGTGTGTGGGGGTTATTATTTTTGCCTAAATGCATCAGGTTGCATTTCTGGAGGCTGAACTGCATTACCCATTTAAACACCCATTTTGATATTTTATCTAGATCCTCTTCAGTGCTTTGGGCTTGACTGTAAGTGCCACATGGTCCGCCCAACTTAGTATCATCTGCATATTTGGTATTCCAGTTCAGAACCCTGTAGTTCATATCTGCTATAAATAGTTGAAAGATAAGTGATCCCAAAGCTGAGCCCTGTGGTATGTCGCTGGTAACATTGCCTGTATTGGAAAGATGTCCAATTATTGTTACTTGTTGGGTCCGATCCCATAACCAATTATTCACCCAGTTAATTATGTATGATTTACTTGCTAGATTTGACATTGACAATAACCTAATGTGGAACCATGTCAAAAGCCTTCTAGAAATCCAAGAAGATTTTATCAATGGGTATATTATTGTCTTATGACACAGATTAGTCCGGCCTGACTGTACAACCAAATGGACGTCACTGTGCAGAGACAGAAGTTCTAGACATGAAAGTGCTATTCTTTTTACAAAACTGTTCCTTTATATCCTTAATCTCCTTGTTTTTCTCAAATAATTCAGAGCTGGGGTGTGGCCTTGGCATTAGTGAGATAAGTTGCACAGAAACAGAGCTCTGGTGGCGAACCTTAGTTAAATTAGGCATTTTTCAACTTTTTCATCCTCTGGACCTTCAACTTGGAGGAAATGATTGTAGCATCTCTGCAAGATTCTAGCTTTCTATCCACCATGGGAAAACTGAAAAATCTGCAGCTGATGGAAAGGCCAAGATCCAGAAGAGTAGTCTGGAGGATGGAGTTGTCTTGAACCTTGTGCGGGAGCTGTCCTTCACAACCTTCCTGTCGGTTTTCCAAATGCTGGACTCGGAAATGGAGGATCTTAATAAGAGAACCACTCTGCTAGGAAAAAAGGCCGATTCAGCTGAAACAGATGCAAAAATGGCTGGTAGAGTTGCTGAGCATGTGATTGAGATGAGCACAGGTTTGGTAAGAGAACTCCATTTTAAGAGCACATCTCTGGCAGCTGGAAAAATTTTTACCAGATTCGTCTAATAGAGTATCCTGGACTTCCCAGAGGCATTGGTAGTTGAGGACCTTTAAAACTATCCTACAGAGCTGGTTACCTGGAACACTCTTTTTGGACCGAGATGCACGTAAAAGAAAGCTTACAGAATTAATTCATGTAGAGCCCTGACAGCACAAAATATGAACTACACAGTTTTAATGGTCACTGAGTGGTGAGGGATGAACTTTCACAAGCAGTAAAACCTGACGGAGGAATAAAACTGGAAGACTCCACTAGTAGTCAAAGAACTGGAAGGGGACAGGATCAGCTGTATTCCAGGACAGTAGCTGCTGCTGCTTGTTTTCACAGGGTTCTTGTGGATTTTACTTGGTAGAAGGTTAGTTCTTTTCTTTCTTACTTCTAAGGGGCTAGCAGGGTATCGTTTTGGGGGCTGCTGAAAGTTTGAAAACTGGTTTGGTGGCTGTAAGTGGGCTCATTTTGTGGATGTTTCACTGTGTAGCAGGCTGCGCTGGTGGAGGCCTATTTCTTCTGATTTAAAACCTATTTGGTGGGATTTGCTTGGGCCTGGTTCTTTGGCTGCTGGGCTTGGAGGGGAGACACAGGGCTGATACACTCTCGAGCCACTGGGGGTTGGATTCAAAGGCTGGGAGAGAGGAGCTTAGGGAGTTGTTCATTTCCCTTATAAGTTTAATGTGTTGTACTGCACCTAGTAACAGGGTTACTGGTGTACAGTGGGACTGTCTCTAAGATTAGTGGGTGACCTGATTAGGCAGTAGGGTGTATCTTGGACTGGGGGAACCTGGTGGCTCACCCAAGGAAACCTATTTGGAAGGGATGGAACCACATGTCATTAGGGCCGCATCTTTGGGAGGGTGGTGGGGTGCACAGGTGTGGACAGCCATGTTACTGGACTGGGCTTGGAGTTAGGTGGTTGCCCAGTGTGCTACCAGCTGGCACAGCTTAGGGAGGAGGTTGCGGGATTAGGAGACAGCTGGGGAAGGGGGCGGTATGGTTGGGAAGGGGGCTGGGATCTCCCACGGGTTGCACCAAGCACTGGGGTGGGGCATAGGGAAAGGGTGCAGGAGAATACTCTAGGGGTCACATAGGGACCCCTGGCAGAGGGGTCCAAAGGACACTACCAAGGAAGCAGGCAGGTAACTGGGGACCTCACAAAGGAGGGACGGAGGGACAACATTCTCAGGGAAGTAGGCAGATGGCCAGGGCTGGACAGAAGGAAGTAAGGCGGAGGTGGATCAGACCTTACGCCAGTAACTGCTTCAAATCTCTTCTGCTCGAGGGATGAGGGGGTGATTTAGCTACGACAGGTGGTTAGAGACGGAAAGGGAGTGGGGGCAGGAGGCAGGGCCCAGATAGCAGGAAGAACGGGGGGAACCTGAATGCAGGGAAATGGGGAGCAGTGAATCAGAGCAGGAGGAGCAGGGGAAGAGGGAGGAAAGCGCAAGGAGAAGGACCAGTTGGGAGGAAAGGTAAAGGAGAAGGACCAGAAGTACAAGGAGGATTCAGTAAAGGGAGCTGAGGGTTTAGGCCAGGGGAGCACGATGAGCAAGGAGGAACTAAATGGAGACAGGAAGGAAGGGAGGACGAGCCAGGCTAGTTTAGCAGATGGGGTAGAAGGACCAGTCACGAGCAGTGAGGGGGGAATTAGCAAAGTACAGAAGGATACTCGGGAGGAAGAGAGGCATAGGATTGGAGGGGAGGGGGTGGCATGTGGCACCCAGATAGGGGGAGGAACAAGGAGCTGGCTGGGTGGAGGGGCCGGTAGAAAGGATGAGGGATGGAAGGGGGGAATGGAGGAAAGGAGCGGTCAGAGTGCTCCTGTTGGGGATTCTATGATCAGGGTATCAAATGGGATAGGGAGGAGAAGCTGGCTAGTTAGAACAAGATGCTTCCTGGACTAACGGTGCACAGGGCTAAGGCACAAAGTATATCAGCTGGCAAAGGATTGTGGGGGTTCCCGGACATATTGGTCCACCTGGGTACAAATGACATTGAGGGAAATAGTGAGCTAGAGATACAGGCAAGATTCAGGAGCTTGCCAGGGTCTGTCATGACATAGGATGCAGTTTCCTTTTCAGAAATCCTGCGGTGCCAAGGTCTAGTGGGGAACACAAAGGAAGATTAGGAGATAAACCAGTGGCTCAGGGAGTGGTGTGAGGCCAGAGGGTATGGGTTGATGGGGGGATTGGGGGGAGACCTGGGAGGATAAGGAGCTGTATGCTAGAGATAGACTCCATCTCAATTTGGAGGGGAAGGGAATCCTTAAGTTGAAAATAGAGGGGTTTATTGTTGAAAAGTGGGGTTTAAACTTGTGAAGGGGGGAAGGATGGGAGAAAAGGCTGTCAAGGGAGTGCCGATAAAGGAGAGACTCTGTCTCCACCCCCCTGGGGAGCTGGAGGATTGAGGGAAAAGGCCGACTGGCAAAGT
The DNA here is from genome assembly GCA_016271365.2 of Neoceratodus forsteri. Classification (NCBI taxonomy): domain Eukaryota; kingdom Metazoa; phylum Chordata; order Ceratodontiformes; family Ceratodontidae; genus Neoceratodus; species Neoceratodus forsteri. The sequence continues at coordinate 517,261,848 of CM028136.1, read as the reverse complement.
GCAGACCAGGGGAAAACAGAATCCCCATGGGAACACGAGCAGGGGAAATGGAACTATAGGTAAAGGGTGGAATGTAGTCCTGCTAAATGCCAGGAGCTTGGGCAATAAAATGCCTGAGCTCCAGGCGATGCTAACTGAGGGAGCAGTGGATGTGGCAGCGGTCACTGAGACTTGGGCCACTGCAGGACACGACTGGGACCTGAACCTGGAGGGTTACACTATGTTCAGGAAGGACAGGGGAGGGAAGGGAGGAGGGGTAGCAATGATGGTCAAAAACCGCATTGGCATAGGGGGAGTAGAGGAGGCAGAGGAACCGTGGAGGCTATTTGGGTCACCTTGATAACGGGGGGGGGGGGCAAGAGAGTAAAAATAGGAGTGGTGTATAGACCCCCTGCCCTGGCGGAGGAGTTGGAGGACAGTCTGGTGGCAGATGTTGGGAGACACTGCAGACTGGGCAGAGGAACGGCAGTGGTGTTGGGGGACTTAAACATGCCAGGAACAGACTGGGAGACTGACATCCTCTGTGACCAGGGAACAGAGGTTGTTGGATGTCTTTCAAGATGCGTTCCTAACTCAGCAGGTGAGGGAACCGACCAGGGAGGCGCGGGTACTGGATGTGGTCCTGGCAGACAGTGACCAGATTGGGGGCCTGGAGGTAAGGGACCCATTGGCGGGAGTGACCATGCCACTGTCTGGTTCTGCCTGGACCTAGGAGGGTAGAAGGCTGCACAAAGACGGAAGTAATCGACTTCAGGGGGATTTTAAGGAAATGGGAAGGATCCTTAAGGAGCATTTGATGGGATTGATCAGACATGGACGCTGATAGCAGGTGGAAATCATCAGGAGAGGGGTGCAGGATGCTACCAGCACCTGTGCAAGAGTAAGACGAAAATGCGGTAGGGGCCCAAAAACCCTGCCGGTGGACCAGGGAGGTCCAGGAGGTGGTGCGGGGAAAGAAGGCAGCCTATAAGCAATTCAAGTGCTCAAGGAGTGAAAGGGATCGAGGGGAGTACGAGCTGATGGCTAGAAGGGCCACTAGGGTGGTGAGGGCGGCTAAGGCAAGGAAGGAGCAGAACCTGGCAAGGGAAATTAAGAGAGGGAACAAGGGGTTCTTTAGATACATTGGGGAAAAATGAAGGGTGAAGGGGCAGATTAGCAGGATTAAATCAGGGGAGAGATGGGCACAAGACCCAGGGGAGCAGGCTGAGGTACTAAATGAGTACTTCACCTCAGTTTTCACCAAGGAAAATGGGGTGCTGTATCATACATGGAGGAGACAGATACTGGGGGGGACCCACCGATCGGGTTGGGGAGAGGGGAGGCATCACTGGCAGGAGGGGAGGGCTAAGCAGGAGAAGAGGTACTGAAGTGGAAATCACAGCAGAGAGAGCGAGGGAAGCCCTCGGCTCCCTTAAGATGGAGAAAGCACCGGGGCCGGATAAATTACCTCCCAAAGTGCTGAAGGAACTTGCGGATGTCCTGGCGAAACCCCTGGCAGAGCTTTTTACCATCTCTCTGAGGACAGGGTGGGTGCCCCAGGACTGGAAGGTGGCGCATATAGTGCCTATCCACAAGGGGGATCAAGGGAGGTGGCAGGGAACTACAGGCCTGTCAGCCTGACATTGGTGGTGGGCAAGGTGATGGAGGGCATTGTCAGGGAGAGGCTAGGGGGGGACCTGGATAAGTCGGGTGCCTGGATGATAGACAGGATGGATTCGTCCCAGGAAAATCATGTCAGACAAACCTGGTGGAGTTCTATGACTGGGTGACGAGTGCCTTGGACCTGGGTAGACCAGTGGACGTCCTCTTTCTAGACTTCAGCAAGGCATTTGACTCTGTTCCTCACGTGGGCCTGTTGGATAAGCTGGGAGAAATGGGGGTGGGGAACCAGATGATCAGATGGATAGGCAGTTGGCTCCAGGACCGGACCCAGAGGGTCGTAGTTGGTGGGATAGTCTCATCCCCAAGGAGGTTCATTAATGGGGTCCCACAGGGATCAGTCCTTGGGTCCCTTCTGTTCAACGCCTACGCCTCTGACATAAGGACAGGAATCAGGAGTGAGATGAGTCTCTTTGCAGATGACTCAAACTGGGGGCGGTGGTGGATGGGGAGGAGGGAGGGTGGCCTCACAGGGGACCTGGAGGCTCTGGAAAGATGGTCTAGAAAGTGAAACCTGAGGTTCAATGCAGGGAAATGCAAGGTACTCCACCTGGGGGCAGAAACCCAGGCCAAGTGTACACCTGGGGGAATGCTACAAGTCTCGATGGCTGAGAGGGACCTGGGGGTGGTGGTGGATGTCAAGATGAACAACTCTGAGACTTGTAGGAGGGCAGCAGCCAAGGCCAACAGGATGCTGGGATGCATCGCTAGGGGGATCACCTCCAGAAGGAGGGAAGTAATACTTCCTCTGTATAACTGCTTGGCGAGGCTGCACCTAGAGTACTGCGTGCAGTTTTGGAGGCCACACTTAAAGAGGGACATTAACCTCCTGGAGAGGGTCCAGAGGAGGGCAACCAAAATGATTTGGGACTTTGGGGATAGGACCTATAAGGAGAGGCTCGAAGAGCTAAATATGTACACATTGGAAGAGAGAAGGTACCGGGGGGACATGATAGAGGTCTTCAGGTACATGAAGAGGGTAAATAGGGGAGGAACAGTCAGGGTGCTTCGAAGGAAGGAGGAGGGGGCCACTAGAGGGCATGGGTGGAAGCTGGAGGGGGGAAGATTCAAGGGAGAAAGGAGGAGGTGCTACTTCACTGAGAGGGTGGTGGAGCCATGGAATGCGCTACCTAGGGGGCTAGTGGAGGCAGAGACAGTGGAGGGGTTCAGGAGGGGGTGGGACAGGTACAGGGGAAGGGTTCTGGAGGCAAAAACCAATGCAGCAAGAATATCCGGAACTGGGAAGGGAGAAGCCAGAAAAGGTGAGGGGGGCAGCAAGGTCAGCACCCAGGGTGGGGGCTGACCAAACGAGCAGACACGAAAGACCATTAGGCCTATTCTGCTGGCATTTTAGTATGTTAGTATGCTGTTCTCCAGTCTTGGTTACAGTACCCAGACCAGGAGGAAGAACTTTTGGCGTCTGCTCGATCCTTATGGAGCTTCATCAACCATTAGCTGTTGCTACCATATGTTGCTACCTGTGAGGCTGAAAATATGCTATGGCGGTAGAACCTTCCTGTTTTCAAATCTCACTGACTGACAGGCTGGTGGAGGAGATTGGAAAATAGTTTTCTAGCAGGAGGGAGAAAGGCAACTCGGAGTTGTTTGAACATTTAGATACTTCATAGATGGTATGCAGCATAAAATATGATTGGTGTATGTTGGACAGTAAATATATGCTTTACAGTTTTTTTATGCAGCTATTGTCGTGAGATGTAGCAGCCTGAGTTAATATGAAGAATTGTGATGGTGGTCCCTGGTGGTGTGGGAGCTTGGCTGGATTGGAGCAGGCATATATTGCCTTTCTGTGGTAAAAGGTAAAAAAATTTGATAAGTAACAGCATGAGCAAGATGGTGCCATGTGCCTGTGTCTCCCAGTCTCGGCATTACAGACTCCCTTCTGATGCCCACAGACAGCACACATGTCTTGAAATGGCTCCAGCTAAATAGATAGATAGTAGCTGGGAATCATTCTTTCTTTAGCAGCGGTAGTTGTCTATCTGTGCTAACAGTATTTTACAATTGCCTAATTTACTACTTGGGTTAATATAAGCAGTATGCTGGGTCTGTGAACAGTTTTCATGTTGTAAAATAAAAACAATATTCATTTAAGTTTTCATACAGGTCCCAGGGTTAACTTTAAAAGTTCTCCATATGTTGCATAATCCTATTCTTTGAATGTTTGTGTTGTAATAACTGCGAATATCTGGACGTGCAGGGCACCAGGCCAGTTTTATGGCAGGAACAATGCTTGAGCCTATTTGAATTTGTTTTGTGACCCAATGTTGTGTGCAGCCAACAGGCTTCTGGAACCTTTACTGGATAAACACATGTGGACTTGCACCTCTGGTGTTATAACGGAGCAGGAGAGGTGCTAATGCATTCCTTGTTGTAACTTACTCCTGTACCATTAATTATTTACCTCTATACAAAAAAGTATTACAAAATACATTAATCAAATACAATGAACAGAAAGTTGGAAAAAAAAAAAAAAAAATTTGACGCGGATATCAGGATACACTTGAATTTTATGGTTGTGGTACACAATACAGGGTTTGAAATGGCTGGTATTGAAAGCAAAATGCCAAGCAAAATGGGGTAATGCTAATCATTTTCAGAAATGCTTAGCAGTAGACTGCTTAGCATTTTTTGAGTGAGTCCATGACACTGTACAGAACATTAATAAAACTACATTTTTTTTTTAATTTAGCTAATCAGTCTGTGCCAAGTGCTATGCATTTTCACAACTGATTAGCAGTTTGATGCGTGAAAGTGCTAATCTGTTTTTTCAGCTCATTTAAAACCCTATAATGCCTCCTTACTTCCTTAGCCAAGAACCCCCTCTTCGTCTAGGAACTTATAGATAATTCATGGGCTATCATCTGGTGCCAGCCTGGCACTTTGTAAGTGTGGTCCAATTCCATGTCCTTAATGTATTCCTCTGGAGCAAAGAAGTCTTGGAATAGTTTTCTGAAAATGTGCTTGGGGTGTTCACCCTTCAGTCCCTCAGATAGGTTGACTAATTTTAGATTCTCTCTCCTCTTCTCATACTCTGTGCTGTTCACTTTTATTTGTAGAGATTTAATAATTTGGTCCTGTTTCGTAACGAATAGCTTGAAGGGTGCAATGCTTTCTCTCAACATGGTGGTCCAAATCATTAACTTTGCTGGATAAGTGACCTATAGTAGTTTGAATAGAGGTTAGTTTATTTAGAACTTTATTTTACCAGGTAGACAAACCAAGCCCAGAAGACTCATTTCTAGTTCGAACCTGAGGTAGGGGAGCATAGGAATTGATAGGGAATATATACACTATCAACTGAAATACAGTATATATTTTACAAGGAGAGTTTGGCATTAATATCCAAATATTCTACCGAATTGCTTTGAGAAGTTTGTTCTGGCTGCTCTGATGGCCCAGTGGCAGCGCATTCCGCTGCTGTGCAGGCAAACGGAAGTTGGGATGTGCTGTTTTGGGTGGCAGGCCAAGCTGAAGTAGTTTCCATGTGTTGCCATGTCTCAATTGGGTGAGGGTTTGCTGTGGGTTCTAGTGCCACAGTGACCCCCGTGACCAGGCCAGGGAACATGCTGTCATCACAGGGGCGCTGTGTGCATGCAAGGCCAATGGAGACACTGCCAACACCATGGGGAGGAGGGAGGGCAGGCATGGGAGGAAAAACTAGGGAAGTAACCAAATACCTGAACAGGGTATATCTCTGAATGCAGAGTGTTATCCCTGGAAAACTACAGGGAAGGCAAGAAAAATCAAGTCCTGACCTTCGGATGCCATTGTCTCCCCATTGCAGCTGCCTCCACTGATGAAGTGCATGACATCTCAGGTTTATCGGCCTATGCTGCAGCTGCTTTGGGCAACATACAGTAGTTAATGTAGGTTCACAAAACTGCAAAATGTCAGATTTAAGCCCCAGGAAATCTTTACTGTATTCTGACATGTGCAGTTAGCCTTCACCATTCAACTGCCCCAGCGAGGATAGAGTTAAAGAACCTATGCAAATAGTAAAATGTTAATAAGCTTGAGCTCAGTTTTCAAACTACTGTCCCTGGTGCATTCCATGTAACCGTCAGATTCTTACTCCACCTGCCAATTAGAGGCCTCGGAGATTGCTCCTTCAGCTTCTTAAAGATTTTTCTTTATTCCGTCGGTTTTCAAGTTACTGATTGGTTTAGTTTATTTTTTCCTTTTTTCAAAGTATTGTCCTTGGTTTATACAGGTAGTCTAGATTTAGCTTCAGTTTTGGCAAGTTTCTCGTTCCTCTTCGGTTCTTTGAACCGGTAAGGAACCAACTTTGTGGTAAAAGTTTTTTTATTTTAGTCATTAATCTTAGAAAACTGTAGCTGCCGATTCTTGCCTATTTGTTCTATATTTTGAACCAGGGTTTCTCTGTTTTTCTCTGTCACTGAACCGACCCAAAAAGTCATTTGTTAGTTGGCACAGAACCGGCATTTCTTGGTAAAAAGTTATGTCACAGAAACACACAAAGAAAACCAGACCTACTGGTTTTTAGCACTGCATTGTGTGTGGCAAACCATTGGCTAAGGCTGACCCCAACACAACTTGTGTTATCTGCTTAGGGTTTCATCACCTGAGTGCAGACTGAAATTTGTAAAGCTTTTACTCGGTCTATGCTTGATAGGCATCTTAACAGACTGAGGGGAAAAAATGTCTGAGAAAGCTGCTGACCCAGCTCCCAAACAATCAGTTCCTTCCTCTAACAAGGAAAAAGCTAAGTAACTGGAGGGAAAGCCCTCTGACACAGGAGAAACCTCTTCAAAGTCCAAGAGGAGTACAGAACTGGCCACTGAACTGGCCCCTGCCAAAAAGAAACAAAAGGAGAAACATACAGCGAAGGAACTGCAACCGAAGGTCGTGGTGGTTCCAGCCGCTGAAGAGATGGCAAACGCTGTTAAGGTGATACAGTTGTTACAGAATCTCCCCGGTCAATTGGTACCAGTTCCGTAGCAACCACTGGTTCAAACTGCGGTTCAACCATCGTTTCTACTAGCAGTTGCCTCTTTGGTTCATGGTTCGGCTGAACTGGACCCCTGCTATGGAGGGGATGAAGAAGAGGACGATGACCTTGAGGAACCAATTGAGCCTGAGATCTTGCAAGAACAGCAGAACTTCGAGTCTCCCCCTCGACATCCTGAGGATATCTCCTCCCACTTTTCTTTTATGAAACAAGTGGCAGAGACACTGGATCTCCACACCCAGGAGACCACTGAGGAGGAACCACATTACATGGAAACGATAGGTTTGGCAGTCAGTAAACATTTGCTGCTCCCTATCCACAAGTCATTAAAAAGTCAAGTCCTGAAAATCTTGCAAACCCCTACTTCTCCACCCTCCAGTAGACAAGAAAATGGACAGAAAATACCATTTGGCTAGGAATGGGGCTGAATTCGTCTTCAGTCACCCCAGCCATGAAGGAGCAAAATTGAAGAAAAGACCACACTTGTCACCAGAGCGTAAATTCAGGTACACATTTATTGAATATAATCCAAACATACAAGGGTGGGTGGATTTCATAGGAGCGGAGTAGGACATTCAAAGAGGGCAGGCATTCCTCCCTTAGAAAAGGGTGGACGGCCTGGTACAGTTGGAAAATTCTTTCCAGCTTCATACCCCCAGACCAACAAGACATTTCCTGCAACTGTTGGGCCACATGACGGACTCACCAGCAACAGTGCCAGGACCCAGGTTCCAGATGAGACCTCCAGTTCCACCTGAGGTCCCATTGGCCTCAGAAAGACTCTGTTAAAGCTAGTACCATACACAGAGACTCTAATTCAAGCACTGCAGTGGTGGCAGGAAAGGGACAACCTCAGGGAAGGGGTTCCATTCCAGCGGGAGTCCCCAACAGCAGTTTTGACAATAGATACCTCCCTCCTAGAATGGGATGCCCATCTGTGAGAGCACACTGTACATGGCACTTGGTCCCAGCAGGAGTCACTACTGCACATAAACCTGTTGGAGCTCAACACAGTCTTTCTGGACCTCCAGTCATTCGCCTCACTGGTCCAGGACAAGGTGGTGCAAATCAGAACAGACAACACTACAGCCATACTCTTTCTTGCCTCCTGATCCGCCCCCTCTCCTATCAGGCACAGTTTACCTCTTAAAGGCTGTCACATTTCTTACATAGTTCAGTGTTTTACAGATGGTAGTACTCCATTCTCCTTCTCCTCCTAGGTGCACAGATCAGGGTTTTTTTTTTTCTGCTGAAAGAACTCCACCCTATGCCTAGGTGCCTACTTCCACTAGCTCTCCTCTAATTTATTAACCTGACAACCTCTAACTTTGGACCCAGTTGAACTGCATGATATCTCTTGCCCTACTGTTGGCTTGTGTCCTCCTCCACTACCAGGTGACCCTGTGGCCAGCTCTGATCTATCGACTATTTATCTCTTATTTACTACAGTGTTGCCCTGCAAACTATGGTGGAAAGACTACTGCCTCTGCTAACCATGAGCCTTGCACTCTTTCTACTAGCTCGCCTCACAACTAGTCTTTTCTCTCCAGGCAGTGAACAATTGGTTTCAACACTCACTGAAGATAGAGAAGACTTGGTTTGGTGGCCAAGGCACCTAGCTTCACCTGAGCTCTTTCCTTCTAAGATTGCTTGAAAGGACGGAGCAGAGAACCTTACCAGAGCAAGGGAAAAGGATTAAGACTTCCTTTGGCAAAGCAGATTTACTGTGTGGTGTTGTTTTTTATTTTGTACTCACTGGGATTGCTACTGTGTGTTGCTAACATTTCATTGCTTTATTTTTCTCTGATTCAAATTGTTGTTGCTGGTATACCTTCTTCTTCTGCCTTATTACAAGGTGTGCCTACAGGTGTGTGCTAACAGATTACTGCTGTAATCTTCTGATTCAAATTGTCTTTTGCAAGGTATATCTTCTGTTACTGCTTTATTTTTCTCTGTAGCAAAGTGTTTCTTACAGGGTATATCTTCTCTAAAATTATTACAGGTGGTGCTTTACAGGTTTTACAGTTTTATCTAACATCAGGATATCCTTTCAGGGTTACTGCATTTGTTGTTGACTGATTGTTTCTGCTCTTATCTCCCTGTTCTTTCATCCGTGGTTCTTTTTCGGCAGGGGAAGGGCCCAGCCACCCACCCCCATCCCCAACCACCCCATACTACACTCCTTTTGTAGGGTACCACAGTTGTGACATTTCCTGTGGCAAAGCAGGAAGGGGCGGATCAGTGGGGCATCCACAAGGTGAGCTCATTTACAGGGGTACTAGTAATTTAACTTGTTATAACAAGTTATACGAAAACAAAACACAAAATCAAACCATTACTTTCATTTTCTTCCTTCTAATTACTCTGACCAGGTTATAAACCCAGCAACTTATCTGGAATGGATATCATTAACTGCAGGTACTGCAGAACACTTTCAGAAGGACAGTCTTACAGGATTTGGGACACTGTCCTACATGCTGGGCCATTGGAGATCTTAGGCTCAGCTCCGGGCAGCATGGGCAGAGATTGCTACCTCAAATTTCATATTCAAGAGGAAATACATTATAAGAACCACCCACCATTTCCCAACATCCAACAGAAGAACCTCGACCGCAGAGGGTAGTTGGTCCAGGAGGTTGGCAGATGGTTAGGAGGGGCAAATCGGGTGCCCCATCACTCTCTGCTCTCCAATATATTACCTCCAAAAACCATATAAACACTACAAACAGGTACCTGCCTCTATCTCCGAAATCAAACAAAGGGGCAGAGGACACTGCAGAGCAGGACACTGCAGCACAGGAGCTAGCACAACTCCCCCAAATCAAGAACCAAAACAAAAAAAGCAAAATGGAAATCCAAAAAACTTCTGATCATAGGAGACTCCATGATTCGGGGAGTTGATACCCATCTCTAGCCAGGGGTAATGGTCAGATGTCTCCCAGGTACATCAGCGTGGAGAGACACTGACTGCATCGCTAAAATTGATAACAAAGCAGGAGAAAACTTTGACGTCCTGGTACACATAGGGAATAATGATCTCGCGAGCCAGTCAGTTGTGGAGACCAAGGATCACCTGACCAGGCTGGGTGACAAACTATCATCCATTTTGTCCGACATCTCCTTCCCCGAGATCCTGCCAGTCTGGGAGAGGGGGGCAGATGGACGGAAGGTCAGAGAAGGGGAGATAGGAGAGCTAAACATGTGGCTGAAGGGCTGGTGCCAGGAAAAAGGACACAGACTTGTAGGGAACTGGCAACAGTTTTGGGAGCGAAAGTTCTTTAAATTTGATGGACTGCATCTGACTAAGGAGGGAGTCAGTGCATTGGGGCAGAAGTTTGATGTCTTTGCAGAATATTTAAATTAGCAAATGGGGAGAGGGGTGCAGCACCCCATACGTCGAATGGGAAGACCACCCCTCCCCCCTCAGCTAGTGGTCAAACAGGGATTCAGCATGTGTGCAGTTCATTTGCATCACCAGGTAAGAAAAAAGGTCAGTCTCCCCATACAACCCACAGGGGAAATGCCAAACCTCACCCAACAATTAACACACCGAAATCTGGCCAATGGAAAATCATGTACACAAATGCTCACAGCCTGGGAAATAAAATCCCAGACCTGCAGGCAATAATGTCAGAGGCTAAACTGGACAAAGTAGCAATTAGTGAGACATGGTTTACCAGTAACCACACTTGAGAGACTTCAGTACCTGGCTATACTGTTCAGAAGAGACGAGGTGCAAAAAGGTGGGGGCAGATGGAGTGGCTCTGTATGTCAATGAAAATATCAAAGCTACAGAAATTCAGAATACACATAAGGAGCCAGAGGAACTGTGGGTCACCCTGGAAACAGGAAATGGGACAGCCATAAGAACTGGGGTTGTCTACAGGCCCCCAGACTAGGGGGAGGACATAGACACATTACTGTTAGAAGATATACAAAACATGACAGCTAAAGCGGAGGTTCTGATAATGGGAGACTTCAACATGCCAGATACAGATTGGTCAATACCAGCAGGAACATCTGCCAGAACTAGACACATGGTGGATTCCCTGCAGGGGGAGGGCCTCAAACAACTGGTACAGCAATCCACAAGAGACAGGGCTATCCTAGATCTAGTACTGACTAACAGGGAAGGGATCACAGATCTCCAGGTAGGTCACCTGGGGGCCAGTGACCATCACATGATATGGTTCAATTTGGCTACTACATCTAAATCATCCCATTCCAAGGCAAAAATATTTGACTTCAGAGGAGCTGACTTTGATAAGATGGCCAACAGAGTTAAGCTAGCCCTGGCAAAAAGAAACACAGGTGAGGGGGTACAGGCAAAGTGGGCAATCATTAAGGATGCAATACTTGAAGCAACATCCCATTGTGTTAGACAGAAAAGGAAGTACAAAGAAGAAGGAAACCACTTTGGTTCTCAAATACAGCAACAGAAAGGTCAGCCAAAAGGCTGGCCTTCAGGAAATATAAGGAACACAGCGGATGAAGATAGGGATGCATAGCAAACTGCCCTAAGGGAAGCAGGGAAGGCAGTAGCAGGCAAAGTCCCAAACTGAGGAAACACTAGCACAAACAGTAAAAGAAGGTGACAAGACTTTCTATAGATACATTAGTGAAAGGAAAAAGTCCAGAGGGGTATGCTAAGCTCAAAGGAGAAAGGGGCATGTGAGGAGGAGGACCCTGTAAAAGCATCTCTCCTAAATAGATACTTTTGCTCAGTATTTGCTGAAGAGAAGGTAGGGCAGGGCCCACAACTCCAGCACCATGGACACGGGGGAGGAGGTGAGCACTACTCCCTTTCACAAAAGAAAGGGTCCTACAAGAGCTCGCTAAGCTCAGGGTGGACAAGGCAATGGGACCTGATGGCATACATCCCAGGGTACTTAAGGGGCTAAGGGTGGAACTAGAAGAGCCATTATCAGAACTGTTTAGTGAGCCTCTGAGCACAGGGGAGGTCCCAGAAGACTGGAGAAGGGCTCATGTGATTCCGCTCCACAAGAGTGGCAGCAGGGAGGAGGCAGGGAACTACAGACCAGTCAGTCTTACCTCAGTAGTGGACAAGATTATGGAGGCACTTCTTAAGGAAAGGATAGTGCAACATCTGGAATACATAGGGGCACAGGATCCAAGACAGCATGGGTTTACAAAAGGAAGGTCCTGTCAAACTAATCTCAGATTTCTTTGACTGGGTAACCAGAGTGGTGGACCAAGGGGGAGCAGTTGATGTTTCCTGCCTTGACTTCGGCAAAGCTTTTGACACTGTTCCACATAGAAGATTGATAAATAAGCTGGATAGGCTTGGGGTGGGTCAGAAGTTGGTCAGCTGGGTGGCAAACTGGTTGACGGGCAGAAAACAGAGTGGTGGTAAATGGTATACAGTCAGAAGAGATGCAGGTCACAAGAGGGGTACCTTAGGGATCAGTCCTGGTGCCAGTCCTCTTCAATATCTTCACTGGTGACATTGCAGATGGACTAGAGGATAAGACTTGTCTGTTTGTTTGCAGATGACACCAAGATCTGCAACAGAGTAGATGATCCAGATGGGGTGGGCAAAATGAGACGAGATCTGGATAAACTAGCAAAATGGTGAGAAGAGTGGCAACTGGGATTTAATGCAAAGAAGTGCAAGATCATGCACATAGGGAAGAGAAACCCTGAAGCCACCTATAGGCTGGGAGGGGGAGTTGCTGGCAGTCACAAAGGAGGAAAGAGACTTGGGCATCATCATCACCGATGACCTGAAATCATCCAAGCAGACCTCCTAAAGCAGTAGGTAAGGCTAGGGGGGATGTCAGGGTGTATTAGTAGGGGTATCACAAGTCGTAAGAGGGAGGTAATAATCCCTCTTTACAAGACACTGGTTAGGCCCCATCTGGAGTACTGTGTGCAGTATTGGAGGCCACACCTTCACAAGGACATTAACCAAATTGAGGCAGTCCAGAGAAGGGCAACCAAAATGGTACAGGGACTGCAGTAGAAGACATATGACGACAGATTAACAGAGCTCAATATGTATACCCTTGAGCAAAGGAGGGAGAGAGGTGATATGATCGAAACATTCAAACACCTTAAGGGCATCAACAAGGTGAAAGAGTCTAACATGTTTAAATATAAGAAAAATAGCAGGACAAGAAGACACAGCATGAGATTAGAGGGAGGCCGATTAAGGGGGAATGTGAGGAAATTATTTTTCACAGAAAGAGTGGTGGATGCATGGAATGGCCTAACTCAGGAAGTGGTGGCTATGAATACAGTGCAGGGCTTCAAACAGGCATGGGATAGGCATAAGGGAGCAGTACATACGAGTATGAATAGATAGACCACTGACAGAGCAAAGGCCGATGGCACATTTATAAGGTAGAAAAAGGAATGGGCAGACTGGATGGGCCTTGCGGTCCTTATCTGCCGTCAACCTCTATGTTTCTATTTTACTTACTTGAACCTACTTGTTATACAATGCAAGCTTTATGACATGACTCCTTTACTACTCCCTAGGTTTCTCGTATATCTGGCTGCCAGTTGTACCTCAAAATGCTCCTGGCTGAATATGCTCCTAGTACCCCCTTTTCCCCCATGCAAACTGTGGTTTCAGACAACATGAAGTCTTGCTGTATTCTGACATATGCAGTTAGCCCCAGCACTTGAACTGCTCCAGAGAGGAAAGAGTTAACTCTATGCAGGAAGCCTAGAACGTTGAGCTCAAGCTCTGTTTCAAACCTCTGTCTGCAGTACTTCAAAGTGTAACCGTCAGATTCTTTACTCCACCTAACTGAACAGTTGCTCCGGAGATTGCTCCGTTGATACAGTCTGTTCAGTTTAGAATTCGTCTGTTTAATTACTGATTTTTGGCTTCAGATCCCTGTCTGTGGTACATTAAGTGGTGTAGGTAGTGGACTATAGGGTAGATTTGTTGTATTTTATTGTTTTTCAGTGTGAAATTTAAAAACCTGTTTATCGGTCCGGTTAGGAACAGATTGTTAGGGTTTTATTGATTTTCTTTCTGTAGTGAGGTACCAGTTCCTATCAGTTAAAAAAACAAAAACCAAAAAAACACGATTTTACACTTTTTTCCATGTCCCGCAAGACAGTTGGGAACTGATGGGGTGGGGGGGGGGTCTTACCTGGCTAAATAGCTGTAAAGGGTAAGTTGTAGCCTGGCCATGTCTGAGAAACCCAAGGAAAAAAAAAAACTGGTACACTGGGTTTCAACACTGTGGTGAGTGTGGGGATGCCTTTGCTAAGGCAGACCCTCACACTATTTGTGTTTTATTGTCTGGAGTTTGACCACCTCGATTCAGACTGCCAAATTTGCAAAAGTTTCCCGAAGGCCACCCTGGAAAAGAGGTTGGGTAGACTCCGGAAAAAGGAGGCTGAGAAGTCCACTAATCTGGATGGCCAACCCAGTTCGGTTCCTGATGAACCTGAGGGAGTGCCCACTGACCTGGGTGATGCTCCTTCGGGCAAAAGGAGATCCGACCCTGAGGGTCGGTTACATTGAAGCGCAGTAGGAAATCTGCCCGTTCGGATCCAGAACCGCATCATCCAACTGCTGAAGAAATAGCCAGGGTGATAAGTATTGTGGAATCGCTCCGTCCAGTTCTGTCTGATCCTGCGCCTCTCAGTAGGCTCTGGGTTCGGTCGGTTCCCTCGGTTCCGGATTATGTGCTGGATGAGTTTTTTTTATGAAACTGAGTGGGAGGGGGGTGGTGGTGGTGGTGGTGGTGGTGGTGGTGGTGGTGGTCTGGATGAGCCCATTGAACCGGACTTCTCCCCAGACAGGCCTTTTAATGTTTCCCCTCCCAGGCTTTGAGTCCCCATCCCACTACTTGTTCTACAAGAAAGTGACCGAGACCTTCCAGCTTCCATTGGTTGAAGCTGCTGAGGAACAGAGGAGCCTGATTTTGTGGAAGTGATGGGCATCCCAGAGTCCAAGAGGTTTTCTATTCCCCTCCATAAATCTTTTGGAAAACGGACACAAAGTTCTTCAAACCCCAAATTCTTTACCTTCTGTAGATAAAAGAATAGACAGGAGTTATTTACTTTCAGGCTCGGGTAAAGAGTTCTTGTTTCACCAATGCAGCCATGTTGGGGTAATGCAGGCTGCAGCCTGTGATGAGGCTAACATACCTTTGGCTTCACACCCCCAGATAAAGACTCCAGGAAGGTGGATGCTATGGCCAAAAAGCAGTACTTGGCATCCTCCTTGGGACTCAGGCAGGCGAATTACATGGCCTACACATCCAGATACTAGAAGTCTAGATGGGATACTGTTCTGGAGCTGGCTAAACAGGCCTCCCCCCAGCTAGCCAAAGAGCTGGAGGAGATGTCTGCTGATGGGATTGAGGCATCCAAAATCCAATTTCATGCTGCTGTGGATTCAAATGATGTGTCATCACGAGTCATTGCTACATCTGCATCTCTTAGGAGGTTTACTTGGCTCAGATGTATTAGCCTCTCACAGGACACCCAGGCTATGGCCATGGATTTCCTGTGGTGGACAGTTCTCTGGGGAGCAGACAGAGCATTGCATGAAGAAAATGGATGAGTATCGGAATACCTACTGGAGTGCACAGGCCAAGGAAAGGCAGGCAACTCCTCAGAGGCAGCAGTCCTAGGGGCAGGGGCAGGCCTTTCTACCAGACACAGGTGTCCTCTCCCCAGAGGGGGTTCTTCAGATGGAGAGACAGAAGGGGAATGAGCAGGGCTACATCTTCCTCTCAGTCCAAGGCTTCTGCCAAGCAGACACCTTGAAGTGTCAGCCCAGGTCGACTCCCCAATTCCACTAGCAGGCAGGCTGGCTTACTACTTCCAGGCCTGGAAGTCTGTTACCTCAGACAGGTGGATCCTGGATGTAGTAAGTCAGGGATTGGCTCTGTTTTGCAAAGTTTCCAAAATTGAGGGCCAAGTCCTTTCCACCTGCAAACCTTTCCGAGACCACTGCTCTAGAAGCAGAGGTTTCCTCTCTACTAACCCTCAGGGCTGTAGAGAGAGAGAGAGTTCCTACTCAGCACAGGGGCAAGGGTCTGTATTCCAGATATATCCTTACCTGAAAAAAGAGAGGGGAGTGGTGGCCCATCTTGGACCTAAGATACCTAAACAAGCGCATCTTAAAACCAAAATTCAAAATGGTGACTCTGGGAGTAATTATTCCCTCTCTAAGTCCAGGGGATTGGCTAGCTTCCCTTGACCTCAAAGATGCCTACTTTCACATCCCAATCAGGTGCTCCCACAGAAAGTACCTCGGGTTTGAATTGCCTTCGGGCCATTATCTGTTCAGAGCAGTGCCCTTCGGCCTAACATCAGCTCCAAGGGTGTTCACAAAATGCCTAGCAGTAGTAGTGGCCTTTCTCAGGAGACTGAGTATCTCCATTTTTCCATACCTTGGCAACTGACTCATCGTGGGGCAGTCTCCAGACCAAGTCAAGTGAGACCTACAAGTGACATAAGAGTTGCTCACTTCTCTAGGGTTCCTTCTCAATCTGCCAAAGTCAGTTCTCGAACCAGTACAACTCCTCACCTTCACAGGGGTAGAGTTGGATACTGTGCAGGCAAAGGCTTTTCTTCTCTTGGTAAGGGTGAAGGCCCTTACAGATCTTGCCTCCTCTTTCCGCCTTCTGGTATCTCAACCAGCAAGACATTTTCTTCAGCTCCTGGGCCATATGGCAGCTTCCACTGCGGTGGTACAGGGAGCCAGATTTCAAATGAGGGACATTCAGTTCCATCTGAGGTCCTTTTGGTCTCAGAAAAAAGATTCTCTAACCAAATTGATTCCAGTGACTCAGACTCTGGTCCATGCTGTCCAATAATAGTTGGATCAGGACAGTCTCGGACAAGGAGTTCCATTCATCAGTCAGACTCCATTCAGTGGTACTAACCACAGATGCCTCTCTCCTTGGCTGGGGAGCCCACTTAGGAGCCCTCGCAGCACAAGGTGTGTGGTCCCCTCAGGAGTTTCTACTTCATAGCAGTCTTCTGGAACTTAGGGCAGTATTCCTGGCTCTCCAAGCTTTCTCGGACTCTGTGAGGAACAATGTGGTTTGTTCAGGACAGACACCACCACCATGTGGTACATCAACAAGCAAATGGGCACTTGGTCTATGGCCTTGTGCATGGAAGCCATAAAAATATGGTCTCTGACTTATGCCCTGCAAGCATCCCTAGTAGCAGTCCATCTACCAGGGAAGGACAATGTGCTAGCAGATTCCCTGAGCAGGATCTCTCGGGGCCATCACTAATGGGCCCTGGACCCCTTCATATTGAAAGTAGTCTTCTCCAGGTGGGACACTCTAGAGATCAGATCTCTTTGCAGCCCCAGACCATCATCAACTTCCTCTCTTCTGTTGCAGACCTCCAGTCATGGGCACAGTTTCCCTGGATGCTCTGGTTCTGGATTGTGGGGGCAAATTCCTTTGTCTTTCCTCCTTTTCCCCTGTTATTCAAGGTCTTGGTCAAGATCAGGTCACAACCATGCAGTGTGATCTTGATTGCACCAGACTGGGCCAGACAGCCTTGGTATCCCCTGTTGATGTCCCTAGCAGTCCATCTTCCCCTGTCTCTTCCCAAAAGGCACAACCTGTTAACCTCCTCTCAGGGAAGAATCTGGTACCCCAATCTTCAGTCTCTCAACCTCAAGGCTTGGCTCTTGAAGAGTTAGAGTATGCAGGTATGCACTTGTCTCGGGGTGCTAGATATTCTCAAAGCCTGTCGAAAACCTGCCACCAGAAAAACTTATAATTCCAAATAGAAAAGATTCAGCATCTGGTGTTCCATTAAGGATGTCTTACTGGATACTGCTGATCTGGCTACAGTTCTGGATTATATGGTTCATCTTAATGGTCTAGGCCTCAGGCCAGCCACTTTAAAAGTTCATTTAGCAGCTGTATCTACATTCCTGTCAGCAGGGAAGGCTCCCTCTCTGGCATCTCATCCTGTCTTCTGTAAATTTTTTAAGGGTTTGGTTCATACCAATGCTCCCTTTAGGGACCCTGCCCCTGTTTGGGATCTTAATGTTTGCATTGCTCAGCTCATGCAACCCCCCTTTTGAGCCCTTGGTTTTAGCTGAACTCAAATATTTGACTTGGAAAACTGTGTTCCTGGTAGCTATCACTTCTGCTAGGCGTATTAGTGAATTACAAGCTCTGTCAGTGGAGCCAGATTTTATCTCATTCCATAGAGATAAGGTGGTCCTTAGAACCAGTAGGAGGTTCTTACCCAAACTGGTCTCAGATTTTCATCTGAACCAGACCATGTCTCTTCCTGTGTTCTTTACTGATCATTCTTCTTAAGGAGAAAGATTACATAGTTTGGATGTTAAGAGGGCATTTAGTGACTACCTTGAGCATACTAAGGCACTTGGGTATGGATGTTCCCAATTGTTTCTCAGTTATGGTGAAGTGGGAAAAGGTAAGCCTGCTACTAAGAGAACTATTGCCAGGTGGAGTGTCTCTTGTATTTAATTCTGCTATGAAAAGCTAGGCAAAATAACACCCTCAGGCTTGAGGGCTCATTCAGCTAGGGGTACAGCTCCTTCCCTGGCTGCTGCAAGGAATATTCCTTTACTAGAGATATGCAAAGCAGCCACCTGGAAAATTGTCCATACTTTCACTAAGCATTACTCTCCGGATATCCAGGCTAGGAGTGATGCTCTGTTTGGAACAGCAGTACTGCAAAGCCTATTCCCCAAATAGGTTTGGTCTCTCCCCAATGCGGTACTGCTTGGAAGTTGCATATGTCAGAATACAGCAAGATTTCATGTTTGAAGAAAAAATTACTCACCTTAGTAATTGTTTCTTCTAATGGAGTATTGCTGTATTCTGACCTCCCTCCCTGCCTCCCCTCTCAGAACCTGTTTTTGGGAAATGGCTGGTAGGTACAGTGTTGCACCTCAAGAGTGTACTTGGCACGCCTCCTTTTTAGAAGGGGGAGGGGTTATTGTTATGTTTTGGTAGCTATATATTGGTTCACTACCTGGTTGTTATTTTGGGTTCTCAACTTGAGTCTTTTGGGGAACCAAAAATGTGTTGCCTGTTGGCTATCTTCTTTTACAATTTCCACTTTAAGAAGTGTAGTTAGTTAGTAATAGCGCGTAAGAATCTGACTGTTACACTTCGAAGTGCTGCAGACAGAAGTTTGAAACCGAGCTCAACATTCTATGCTTTTTGCATAGAGTTAACTCTTTCCTCTCTGGAGCAGTTCAAGTGCTGTGGCTAATTGCATGTCAGAATACAGCAAGACTCCTTTAGAAGAAACACAATTACTAAGGTTTTTTTTCATCTTGTGCTTCTAGCTCTGTTATCTGGGGACATTTAAACTAACCTGGGCCCCAGTCCCCCACTGCAGCTCATAATAGACTGGATAAATGCGAAAGGCCTTCGTATAGCACACTTAAATATTAGAAGCCTCCTCTGCAACTTTGCTGAACTAGAAGCATGGATATCTACCTGTGATCCAGACATTCTTTGTCTTACTGAAACGTGGTTAGTCTTCCACTCCTGATTCTTCGTGCTCTCTGCCAAATTATACCCTTCTTAGAGGTGACAGGCCGTCAAACGGGAGGGGGGGGGAGTTGTGCTCTATTTTAAAAATCACCTGAATATATTTCTAGTGCAAAATTCAGCTACATCTGTCTGTGAATCCTTACATGCCCTTTTTCTTGGGGCAAAAAAACTTCACATTATATGTGCCTATAATTCCCCCCCCCGCCCCCAAAAGGAGGTCACTCGGGCTGCTCTGAACTTCTGGAGCATTCTACCTCTATCATTGGACACAATTAATTATCCTTGGCAACCTTAACCTAAATTGGGCAGGGAAAAATAAAAACTCTCTACTATCCTTAGTGCAGGGTTATAACATGCACCAGGTAATAAAAGATCTTACCAGGCTGGCTCAGACCCCTGCCGCCGGTACACTTATGGACTGGAAACTTACAGATCGACCAGATAGAATTGCTGCCACTAGTGTACTCCCTGATTCAGTAAGTGACCACTCCTTTTTTTTTTTTTTTTTTTTTCCATCTGGGGCACCTCAGTGGTCCCTGCCCGTAGCTGAGCTATATCACCTTCCGGGATTTCGCCAAATTGGATCAGGCTAGTTTCCTATATATCGCATCCATAAACTGGACACCTATATTTCAGTCCCATGATGTTGAGACTGCCCTTAATCTCTTTATTATAATATTCCTATCCCTCCAGTCAAACGCACTCCTAAGTGCACACGGCATGCTCGTGTAAAACAGACAAGGTGGCTACATAAAAAACTTCTCGCCTCTCTTGGGTTACGTGACCAAAGCTGGAAACGGTTTAAAAACTCAGGCCATCAAATAGATTGACACTTATGGAGCACAGCGTAACGCGTGCAAAAACTAATCAGGCTTGCCAAGAGCTCGTACTGCACAGGGTTACTAGTTGAAGCTGTAGGTGACCCAAAGAAATTCTGCGCGCACATGAAATCCTTCCTAGGCTCAAACCAGTCACATTCCACAAATGATATGCGGTGTCCACTGTAATGACCCACTTACCACTGCAGATTCTTTCAGTAACCACTTTGCTGACCTATCCAAATACACTACTCCTTCCCTGTGAATCACCCATCATCTCCTTTCTCAGAAATCAACTCGTCTAAACATCTGCCCTTCTTCTTTAAAGCTGTTCCCAAAGTAGATGTTCTAAAGCTCCTCAATTCATTCTCTGATACTAGTGTAGAGTCAGACTGCCTTTAGCCTAAACTCCCTGAAGTTAGCTGTTCGCTTAATTGCTGCTCCCCTGGCTAAAATCGTTACCATGACTCTTTGCAATGGTCATGCCCCGGGCATAAGGAAAGTAGATAAAGTCACTTCAGTCTTCAAGAAAGGAGATCAAAAGTACATTTCCATTTACGGGCCCATAGCCATTCTGTCAGTGCTAAATAAAATCCTCGAGAAACTGGTGGCTATTCGGGTCACAGAGTTCCTCCCTAAATACAGTCTTTTCAAACAACGTGAAGTCTTGCTGTATTCTGACAGTCTGCAGTTAGCTCCAGTCTTTAAACTGCCCCGGAGAGTATAGGGTTAATTTTCTCTGCAGTGCATAGAACGTTGAGCTCGAGCTCGGTTGAGGTCTCTGTCTGCAGCACTTTGAAACCCAACCATCAGATTCTTTACTCCGCCTCACTAAACAGTTGCTCCAGAGATTTCTCCTTCAGCTCGGTTCAAAAGTCTGTTAAAGTGTCTGTTTAATCCGAAATTATTTCTGCATTGTTGGCTCGGGCTCAGTCTGCGGTACCGTGAGTACTTGGATAGTTTTACTGTTTATTTTATGGAAATTGTAAGACTTGTCGATCGGTTTGGCTGAAACAATCCATTAGTGTAATTACTTGTGTTTTTCTTTAGTTTGTGGTTACTGGTCCTTATCGGTTCTTTAAAAAACACTTTTTTTTTTTTTCTAATACCCATGACACGGTTAGGAACCGATAAGGGAGTCTCGCCTGGCAGTTGGCGAAAAAAGGATAAGTTTGGTTAGGTTGACCATGTCTGAGAAACCCAAGAAAAAAAACGAGCCCACTGGGTTTCAACACTGCAGTGAGTGTGGGGAGGTATTTGCTAAGGCTGATCCCCACACCACCTGTGTTTGTCTGGGGTTTGAACACCTCGATACAGACTGCCAAATTTTTAAAACTTTTCCTAAGTCTACCCTGAAGAAGAGATTAGGTGGACTTAGGGAAAAGGATGCCAAGAAGTCCGCTGACCCGGATGGCCAGCCTGGTTTGGTTCCGACTGAACCAGAAGGAGTGCCCTCTGACCAGGGCGATACTACTTTGGGCAAGAGGAGAGCCGATCCTGAGGGATCTGTTCCTACAAAAAGGAAACGTAAAGACAAGTCAGCCTGTTTGGATCCAGAGGTTCATGTTCCAACCGCTGATGAGATTGCCAGAGCGATTCAGATTGTTGAATCGCTTCGACCAGTTCCGTCCGATCCGGCTCCATTAGCTAGGTGTTCAGTTTGGTCAGTTCCACCTGTTCAGGACTATGCTGCTGAAGATTTTTATGAACTGGAATTTGAGGAGGAGGGGGATTATGAACAAGATGATGACTATGATGGAGCAGAAAGTCTGGATGTGCCCATTGAACTGGACATCTCCCCAGACAGTCCTTCTGGGGTTTCTCCTCCTAGGCTCTCTGAGTCCCCTTCCCACTATCTGTTCTACAGGAAAGTGGCTGAAACTTTCCAGCTCCCTATGGAGGAAGCTAGAGGATCAAGAGGAGCCTGATTCTGTAGAAATGATGGACATCCCAGAGTCCAGGAGACTGTCTATTCCCCTGCACAAATCATTTGGGAAACTGACAGACAATTTTAGTCTCCTAATTCTGTACCTCCTGTTGATAGGAGAATGGACAAGAGGTACACTTTATCAGGCTGACAGTTTTTCTACCAGCAGTGCAGCCATGTTTGGGTAGTGCAGGCTGCAGCCTGTGACAGGGCTAATGTTCCCTTGGCTTCACACACCCCCAGATAAAGGCTCCAGGAGGATGGATGCCTTGACAAAGAAGCAATACATGGCATCCTCTTTGGGACTCAGGCAGGCTAATTATATGGCCTATGCAGCCAGGTGCCAGAAGTCCAGTTCGGACACTGTACTATCACTGGTTAAACAGGCCTCCCCCCAGCTGGCCAAGGAGCTGGAGGAGGTGGCTGCGGATGGGATTGAGGCATCTAAGGTACAGTTTCATGCTGCTGTGGACTCCAGTGATGTCATCAAGAGTCATGGCTACATCTGTGGCTCTTCGGAGAATGGCTTGGCTCAGATGTACTAGCCTCTCACAGGACACCCAGGCTAAGGCCATGGACTTCCCTTTGGAAGGTAATTCTCTGTTTGGGGAGCCGACAGAGAATTACATGAAGAAAATAGAGGAATATAGGACCACTTATAGGAGTGCTGAGGCCAAGAAGAGGCAGGCAGCTCCTCAAAGGCAGCAATCTTGGGGCAGGGGCAGGCCTTTTCATAGACCTTTCTACCAAGCACAGGCCTCTTCTCCCTTTTCACAGAGGGGGTTCTTCAGAGGGAGAGGCAGAAGGGGGATGAGCAGGGCTGCATCCACTCTTCAGCTACTCTGCTACCTAAGAGAGTGTGTGCTGCTAAAATATACCATTACTGAGCTTGAAAAAGTGTTTTTTTTATAAACTTGTACTTTGTGTTTGTCTGGTGCTATCTGCAGTAGTAAGTGCACTTCCTGGTCTGAGTGCCCAGGGGCAGTGTGGGATACAGGAGGACTATAGGAGCCTTGTCCTCCATTAAACATCTCCCCACATTATTTTTTCTTGAGCTTCATACAGGGGGAAAACTCCTAGCATTTAAACTCTGCCTTTTCTAAGGCTTAGTTTTATTTCCTTCACTTATTGGGCCTGCTGTTGTGCTAGCGGCATGACGGAGATTTGGCGGTAGCACTTCGGTTTTGCTGTCATATAAACAATTGCACTAGCGAGCGCGCGTGGGGCCGCGCGCAGAGACACTCTCGTCATAGCGCATGTCTATCGTGTCCATCGTGGACTTCGGGACAGTTGTCCAATAACTATCCAACTGGTATCACTTAAAGAGGGAAGCCCAAGGTACTGTACTTAGAGTTTGATTGTCATCAAGTGTTCGCTACCCTGTATTA
This sequence comes from Neoceratodus forsteri, assembly GCA_016271365.2. Classification (NCBI taxonomy): domain Eukaryota; kingdom Metazoa; phylum Chordata; order Ceratodontiformes; family Ceratodontidae; genus Neoceratodus; species Neoceratodus forsteri. The sequence goes on along the minus strand of CM028136.1, from coordinate 517,238,563 downwards.
CAATGAAAAGAGCTAACAAATACTGTACCTCCTGTCAGATGTATGCAGTTGGCAAACAGACCGCCAAGTACATCTGTGACAGGTGTATACTGGTTAAATCACTACAGGAAGAAGTAGCTCGACTTCTCAATAAAGTGGAAACCACTTCTGATGTTACTCAACATGTTGTTGACCCAGAAATAGAAGCTTTAGAGGAGTATATTGACCATATGTCTCTCCTACTGGAAGTCAACAACACAACCTCCCCCCACGATAATGTACTTCAGGTTACATCAAGAATAAACTCTACATAACAAAGTATATAAGACTGCCTCAACTCCCCAGGGTACTTCAAGAATAAACACTATACATAATGAAGTACATAAGACTGCTTCAACCCACCAGTGTTCCCACTCCCCTTCAGAACCATTATCATTTCCTGACGTTACCACTTGGTCCACTATTGCACCCTCAAAATCCAACAAAAGAATTGACCTGCAGGTACGGGGGATCAACACTTCTCTCTCAATTATGTTGCATAATTCTTATGAACCACTAGATTTTCTTCCAGCTGATGACACCAGTTGTAATCAGAAACAGGAACCAACAAACATCCAGGTTGACACCCCCACCTCTTCCTCATAACATTACCCCCACACAGGTCTTTGTATTGGGTGATTCCATGATCAGATTTATAGATTCTATCTGTAACCCTGATAAAGTAAACAGCACCTGTTCAAGCTATAGGGGAGCCAGGGTTTCGGACATAATCGCTATGACCAAAACTGCTTTACTAGCAGCAGACAATAATCCATTATAGTTCATGCTGGGACTAAGGATATTACCAAAATTCCACTACAACAACTCAAACAAGACATAGTTGCTCTTTGTAACTTACTAAACGAAAGGGGATGTAACATCGGTATCTCTGAAATTCTCCCAGTATCCCGAGCCTCATTCTACATCACCAAAAAAATCAAAACACTAAATGAATGGCTCCGAAAATGGTGTTTTAGGCAAGGTATAGCTTGTCTCACACATTGGGAGGAATTCAACGGCAACCCCTCCCTCTTCTGCTGGGACGGTCTGCACCTCAGCCGAAGGGGAAGTTCTCTTCTTGGCCACCAGTTTTTGTCATTTATTAACAAACATTTAAACTAAAACACAAGGGGGAGATCAGGCCCAAAAAGCCATCTCTTAATACTTTACATAAGCTGAACGTCCTATCTTTTAATGCAAGAGCACTTAACAAAATCAAAATGACAGAACTAGAGTTGAAGATTCATTAATTCAACATAAAACTGATTGCTATCACTGAAACATGGGGAAACTAGGACAAACAATGGATAATGAACATCCCAGGGATTAAACTCTACTATAAAAATAGAGCTAATGAACAAAAAGGCGGAGGAGTTAGTCTTTACGTTATTAATAACATTCCATCTTTTGAATCCTCCTTACCAACACTAACAGAAAGTATCTGGGTTTACTTGCAACCTAAAGGACATCCCCAGATTCTGGTTGGCAACTGCTACCACCTCCCCTCCTCGGACATTGCATACCTTAATCAACTATCCTTAGAAATTACCCAAATAGCAGACAAGGGGTCAGTAATAATTCTAGGGGACTTTAATCTCCCAACTATAAATTGGGGGACACTATCTGGACTGTGTCAGTATGACACAGTTAATCTCAGCTATCACTGATCTTGGCCTTACCCAACAAGTTAGAGAACCCACACGTGGGAATAACATTCTAGACCTAGTATTGACCAACATGAAGGCCTCCTTGTCTAATTTGCGAGTGTTAGATCCTTTGGGCAATAGCGACCATATGACATTTCAATTTTCTATTCTTCTGGCTCATAAAAACTCTACAAACAACTGTATGATCAAACAATATGAGAAGGCAAATTTCTCAAATTAACAAACATCTTACAGCTATACCATGGGACTCAATAATTTCATTTCCTAATATTAATGATGCATGGAGCATCTTCAAAGAAATTGTGCACGATCTAGAAAAATATCACGCACAGTACCAGAAAGAAAGAAGTACAACAATAAAGGCAAGGTTCCCGCCTGGTACAACAATAAAATAAAAAAAAAACAACTTAGTACTCACAAACACAAATTGTTTTACATCTTTAAAAAAGTGTCAACCTGAACAAGTAGAGGGAAAACTAATTAAGTATAAGAAAGCACTTAAGGATCTTAAAACATCAATCATCCTGTCTAAACGGAACCTAGAATTCAGAATTGCTCACACTAAGGATTCATACAAAAGTCTACATTCGTATTTAAATAACAAAAAGGGAGACACAAATAAAATAGGTCCATTAATCATAGACAATACAACCATCCTTTCAGATAAGGTTACTGCAATTGAGTTTAATAAATACTTGTGCTCCGTCTTCGAACAGGACAAGGAACCCATATCATATGCCAATGTTAGTACATCTCCTAGCTATACTGTTACCATCCATGATACCCTCAAACTTTTAAAAACTTTGAAGTTAACAACAAGCCCAGGTCCCGACAATATTACCCCCAAATTTCTTATGGGAACATATAATAATAATAATAATAATAATATGCTGTTCCACTCACCATTATTTTTAATAAATCTCTTAGAGAGTAATGTCCCCTCAGACTGGAAAACGGCTACTGTTACACCAATTTTTAAAAAAGGGGCACACCATAAGGCTGAAAATTACAGACCTATCAGCCTTACCTCCATTCCATGCAAACTATTAGAAAAACATATTAAGTACTTAATTGAAGAAGAAATGCTGGCACTAAAACTAAACGATGTTACACAACACGGATTTAAATCTGGGCACTCTTGTACAACAAACCTGCTATCTTTTTATAGCTTAGTCAGCAGTAATCTCTATCTAAACATACCAGTGGATGTTATTCTGCTTGACTATAGTAAAGCATTTGACAAGGTTTCACATTCCATATTAATAAATAAATTAGTAGCATTAGGTTTCTCTAACTGTATCGTGTCTTGGGTTAAAAGCTGGCTCTATAATAGAACCTAAACTGTTAGGGTGAATGGGGAATTATCAGATGAGAAATTGGTGTCAAGTGGAGTCCCTCAGGGCTCTGTGTTGGGTCCTACTCTGTTTGGCATTTTCATCAGTGACCTTACCATCTGATCACAGAATACATTATCTAAATTCGCGGATGATACTAAATTAGGAGGACCAGTTGATAACGAAACCAACAGGAGTACTCTTATAAATGATCTCAAAAAAATTGAATCATGGGCGGTAACTAACAAAATGTAATTTAATGTGTCCAAATGTTCAGTGTTACATATTGGTAAAAAAAATCCCAATCAAATATACCATCTTAACAATATAATACTTAGGGAATCCCTCATCGAAAAAGACCTGGGTATACTGGTTGACAATAGGTTGTCTTTTTCAAATCATTGTAATAAGGTTACTAATCATGCCAATGCTCTCTTACGTAGGATTAATAATACTTTCATCCTCAAAACCGAGGAATGCATTATGGCTTTATATAAAACCCATGTCAGACCCCATTTGGATTATGGTTCACCTTTATGGAGTCCCTATTTAGCCAAGGACATTACAAGAATGGAAAAAGTTCAAAGAAGGGCCACTAAAATCATACACCATCTTTCTCGTTTCAATTATGAAACTAGGAAGCGAATCCTCAGGATCGTGGGAGGAGCTGCATGAGGGAGGGAGCTGGATGTCATTGTCCACCTAGGGACAAATGACCTGGCTAGGAATGGGATCAGAGTAGTGCAAGAGGAGTTTGTAGAGTTGGGAAGGGGCCTTAGACAAGTAGCATATACGGTAACCTTCTCGGCGGTGCTGCCTGTCTATGGCAAGGAGATGCTAGGGCACTTCTCACCAGGGAATTCAATGAGTGGTTGAAAAACTGGTGTGGAGTTCAGGGTTTAGCTTCATTGGGACTGGGGAGCCACCTGGAGGATGCAGACCTATACTGGTGTGATGGTCTGCATTTGTCCAGGGGGAACCAGGATCCTAGGTGAAGGTTTAAATGCTTCATTGGCAAGCATTTAAACTAGCCAAGGGGAAGCACTGAAAGGAGCAGGAAATCGAGCCTCCCCCACAAAACATGTTGATTAGTGAGGTAAACACCAAGGTACAGAGTTATTAGGGAGTAGAACAGATTTAAATGTAAAAAAGGCAAAAGGCATTAAGGACAGAAATGGGGCTAAAAGGGTAAGGCTATCAAAAGTGGAGGGTGATGAGTACCAATACCCATAGTCTGTGTAACAAGCTCTCTGAACTAGTGGCCTTGATGGAAGAGGGTTGCGTGGATATTGTGGCAGTCACAGAAACATGGTACACGGAGAACCATGACTGGATGTCAACATACCAGGATACACAATCTACAGGAGGGACAGGGAGGGTAAAGAGGAGGAGGAGTAGCTCTCATGTAAAGGAAGGGATCAAAGCAACAGAACTAAAGAGTAAACAGGGAGCAGATGAGGCACTTTGGGTCACCCTGGAGACAGGAAATGGCACCACAATCCGCATGGGGTTGTATACAGACCCCCATCTCAGGGAGGAATGGACAAGGAAATGATAGAAGGTTTTCTTAGAATGGCAGAAAAGGGAGATATTGTTGATGGGGACCTGAATATGCCAGATGTTAACTGAGCACCTTGCTGCAGGCACATCCAAGAGCAGGGTCATTCTTGATGCCCTACAGGGGCATGCCTCAGACAGCTAGTATTGAACCCACTCTGGAGGGAGCAATCTTAACCTGTACTCTCAAATGGGGATGGAGAAAGAATCTCAGATTTAGAGTGGGTAGCCATCTGGGAACAAGCTACCACCAAACAGTGTGGTTCACGATAAACACAGCCATACAATCAAGCCATACAAAAGCAAGAGTACTGGACTTTAGGAGGGCTGACTTTGGGAAAATAGAGTGCCCTCAGAAAAGCACTAGCAAACAGGCAAGAAGGAGGGGTGGAGGAACAATGGGGAGTGATCAAAACAGCCATCACAGAGGCAACAAGCCTTTGTGTAAAACAAATCAATAAAACACAACGAAGGAAAAAACCGTTATGGTTCTCAAAAGAGGTGGCAGGAAGGTTAAGGAGAAAGGACAGCATTCAGGAAATATAAGGAAGCATGAAGGAGCAGGACAGAGAACTTTATCAGTTTAAAGCAGAAAGAGGCTGGAAGGCAGTCAGAATAGCAAAGGCCCAAACCGAGAAAGGATAACAATTCTGTTAAGAGGGGATAAGACCTTTTATAGGTACATTAGGGAGCGAAAAGACCAAAGGAGGGATACTGAAGCTTAATAAAGGGAGGGAATGTGGGTAGAGGGTGACAGTGAAAAAGCAGGGATGCTGAACAGATATTTCTGCTCAGTATTCACAAAGGAAGAGGAGGGAGAGGTACCTAAACCAAACAAGAGAAACACTCTGAAGATGGGGTCGATAGCAGTCCATTTACAGAAGAAAGGGTTCTGAAAGAACTAATAAAATTGAAGGTGGACAAAGCAATGGGGCCTGATGGGGTTCACTCAGAATTCTAAAAGAACTAAGGGTAGAACTAGTGACACACGCTGACTACTCTGTTTAACAAATCATGGGAGGATGGGATGGTACCCGAGGACTGGAGGAGGCAGATGTGATTCCTCTTCACAAAAGTGGGAGCAGGACAGAGGCAGAAACTACAGACCAGTTAGTTTGACCTCGGTGGTAGGAAAATGAATCGCTACTGAAGGAAAGAATTGTTGAGTACCTAGAGGCTAGTGGGGCACAGGACCCAAGGCAGCATGGATTCACGATGGGGAGTCATGTCAGACGATCTAATAGATTTTTTGACTGGGTTACCAAAGTAGTAGACCAGGGAGGGCTGTGGACATGGGCTACCTAGATTTTAGCAAGGCATTTGATACAGTCCCACACAAAGATTAATACACAAGATAGCCAGCCTTGGAGTGGGTCCCAAGGTGGTAGCCTGGATAAAAATTGGCTAGACAACAGGACTCAAAGGGTAGTAGTAAATGGAGTACACAGTGATGAAAGGAGGGTTACTAGCGGGGTACTGCAGGGTTCAGTACTAGGACCCGGTCCTTTTAATGTCTTTATAAGTGACATTGCAGAGGAACTGGAAGGAAAAGTATGTCTCTTGCAGATGACACAAAGATCTGCAACAGGGTTGATACAAAGATGGAGTGGAAAGGATGAGAAGGGACTTGGCAAGGTTGGAGGAATGGTCAAATGTATGGCAGCTCAGATTCAGTGCAAGAAGTGCAAGGTAATGCACATGGGGAACAAAAACCCAGGGAAGCGTACACAATGGGGAGTGAGATACTGACAACAGTAAAAATAGAAAGGGACCTGAGGATAATTATATCAGATGACCTAAAGGTGGGCAAGCAATGTGAGAAGACAGTAAGGAAGGCTGGGGGATACTGGGATGCATAGGAAGAGGCATCAATAGTAGAAAACAGGAAGTTGTTATCCCTCTGTACAGACAGTTGGTGAGACCCCATCTGGAGTACTGTGTGCAGTTCTGGAGACCCCATCTCCAAAAGACATAGACATAGTGGAGGCTGTCCAGAGGAGGGCAACCAAAATGGTGCAGGGTCTGCACCAGAAGACATATGAAGAAAGACTAAAGGAGCTTAATATGTATACCCTTGAGGAAAGAAGGGAGAGAGGGGACATGATAGAAACTTTCAAGTACCTCAAGGGAATTAACAAAGTCCAAGAGGGTAGCATCTTCCAGAAAGAGATGTGCAAGAACAAGGGGGCACAATTTGAAGATAGAAGGGGACAGCTCAGAGGTAATGTGAGGAAGTATTTTTTCACTGAGAGGGTTGTGGATGCATGGAACAGCCTCCCTGAGGAGGTCGTGGGGTCAAGAACAGTGGGGGACTTCAAGAATGCATGGGACACGCATAAGGCAGTCCTAGTGGGGGGTAGGAGGAAGTAAGCTATTGGTTAACTAGGATCTGCAGCTTATTTGTTAGGTAGAAAAATGGGCAGACTAGGTGGGCCAAGCAGTCCTTATCTGCCGTCAAATTCTATGTTTCTATGTAGGCTCCATAAAGCTGTATTCACTTGAATTTAGAAGACTAAGGGGAGATCTCCTTCAGCAATTTAAAATCTTACAATCAGCTACATTCATGAGTTTATGCGGATTATCTTTTACATCCAGAAAAATAGTAGCTAGAATACACAACAAACAAATTGGAACCGAGAAAACAAGAACAAACAAAAGACAGCAGTTTTTTTACTGTTAGAGCCCCAAAAATCTGGAATTCTCTGCCACAGGAAATTGTTGACTGCCAGAATATTAATACGTTCAAACTCAAACTTGATAATCTGCTTCTGGACAGAACATAATCTACCAATGATCCACATTGTGTGGAGGACATCCTCGATGGGCTTCGGCCTTCTTTTGTCCAAACTACCAAGTACCAGCCTAAGGCCCCTGCCAAGCAGATACCGTGATGGGCCTGCCCGGGTCAACTCTCCTATCCCTGTAGGGGGCAGGCGGGCTTACTTCGTCCAGGACTGGGTGTCTGTTACTTCAGACAAGTGGGTCCTGTAAGTAGTAAGCCAGGGACTGGTTCTCTGCTTCAAAAAATTTCCGAAGATGAGAGCCAGATCTTTTCCACCTGCAAGTCTCTCCGAAACCCTTGCCCTAGAGGCAGAGGTTTCATCTCCTCTGGCCTTAGAAGCCATGGAGAGAGTTCCTACCCTACACTGGGGCAAAGGTCTGTACTCCAGGTACTTCCTTACCCCGAAAAAGACAGGGGAGTGGCGACCCATCCTAGATCTAAGATGCCTGAACAAACATCTTTTAAAACCAAGGTTTAAGATGGTGACTCTGGGAATAATTCTTCCCTCTCTAAGGCCAGGGGACTGGCTAGCCTCCCTGGACCTCAGAGATGCCTACTTTCACATCCCCATCAGGTGCTCCCACAGAAAGTACCTCAGGTTCAAGTTGCTGTCAGGCCATTACCAGTTCAAAGCAATGCCCTTTGGCCTAACATCAGCTCCAAGGGTTTTTACAAAGTGCCAGCAGTAGTAGTTGCCTTTTTAAGAAGGCAAGATTTCCATTTTTCCATATCTGGACGACTGGCTCCTAGTGGGTCAGTCTCCAGACCAAGTCAAGTCAGACCTGCAAGTGACCCAGCAAGTGCTCACTTCCTTGGGATTTCTTCTCAGCCTCCCCAGGTCAGTTCTTAAACTGGTACAGCTTCTTACCTTTATAGGGGCAGAGCTAGATACTGTCAAAGGAAGAGCCTTTCTTCCCCTGGAAAGGGCAAGAGTTCTTGCAGAACTGGCTTCCTCCTTCAGCCTTCAGGTGTCTCGACCAGCAAGGCATTTCCTTCAACTCTTGGGCCACATGGCAGCTTCTACAGCAGTGGTCCAAGGGGCAAGATTCCAGATGAGGGACGTTCAGTTCCATCTGAGGGCCTTTTGGTCCCAAAAGAAGGATCCTCTTACCAAACTGATTCCAGTGACTCGGACACTGATCCAAGCTCTTCAGTGATGGCAGGATCAGGACAATTTAATGCAAGGGGTCCCATTTGTTACTCAGTCTCATTCAGTGGTCTTTACCACAGATACTTCCCTTTTGGGGTGGGGAGCACATCTGGGGGCTCTAACAGCCCAGGGACTGTTGTCTCCTCAGGAATTCCTTCTTCATATCAATCTCCTGGAACTCAGGGCGGTTTTTCTGGCCCTGCAAGTTTTCTCTCAGTTGGTGCAGAACAAAGTGGTTCAAGTCTGAACTGTCAACACCACCACTATCATGTGGTACAGCAACAAGCAGGGAGGCACTCGGTCCACGGCCTTGTGCACGGAAGCCATGAAATTGTGGTCCCTGGCTTATTCTCTGCAGACCTCTCTGATAGCAGTCCACCTTCCAGGGAAGGACAGTGTGCTAGCAGATGCACTAAGCAGTATCTCCCAGGGCCATCACGAATGGACCCTGGACCGTCTGGAATTAAGTGATTTTTCTCAAGGTGGGGCACTCCAGAGATAGATCTCTTTGCAGCCCCAGACAATCACCAACTTCCTCTGTTTTGTTGCAGACCCCCAGTCTTTGGTTCAGTCCCTCTGGATGCTCTGATTTTTGAACTGGGAAGGGAAATTTCTGTATGCCTTCCTTTCCTTTCCTCTTCTGTTCAAGGTTCTGGTCAAGGTAAGGTCACAACCTTGCAAAGTGATTCTGATTGCTCCAGACTGGGCCAGACAGCCTTGATACTGCCTGTTGCTGTCTCTAGCAGTACATCTTCCCCTGTCTTGTCCCAGGAATTACAACCTGTTTAACCTCCTCTCAGGGGAGGATTTGGTACCCCAATCTTCGGTCTCTCAATCTCAAGGCATGGCTCTTGAAGAGTTAGAGTATGCAGATTTGCACCTGTATGGATATTCTCAAAGCCTCTTGAAAGCCTGCCGCCAGAGAGACTTATGACTCCAAATGGAAAAGATTCAGCATTTCGTGTTCCAAAGAAGCATCTCTCTCCAGACACTGCTGAATTGCCTACAGTCCTGGATTATATGGTCCATCTTAATGGCCTAGGCCTCAGACCAGCTAGTCTCAAGGTACACTTGTCAGCTGTTTCTGCTTTTCTGTCAGCGGGGAAGTCTTCCTCACTATCATCTCATCCTGTGTTCTGTAAATTTTTCAAGGGATTGCTTCATACCAATCCTCCCTTTAGGGATCCTGCCCCTGCCTGGGACATGAATGTTTGCATTGCTCAACTTATGCAACCTCCTTTTGAGTCCATGTCCTCAGCAGAGCTTAAGTACGTGACTTGGAAAACTGTGTTTTTGGTAGCTATTACCTCTGCCAGACGTATCAGTGAATTGCAAGCCCTGTCAGTGGAACCTGATTTTCTCATTCCATAGAGATAAAGTGGTCCTTAGAACCAATAGGAGGTTCTTGCCCAAAGTGGTTTCAGACTTCCACTTGAATCAGTCCATGTCTCTCCCTGTTTTCTTCACTGATCATTCTTCCTCAGGGGAGAGGAGGCTACACAGTTTAGATGTTAAAAGAGCCCTTAGCTAGTACATAGAGCGTAGCAATGGTCACAGGTTTGATTTCCCTCCAGTTATTCCTCAGTTATGGGGAAGTGGGAAAGGGTAACCCTGCCACCACGAGAACTTTTGCCAGGTGGATTGTTTCTTGTATACAATTCTGTTATGAGAAGCTGGGAATAATTCCACCCTCAGGCTGAGGGCTCATTCTACAAGAGGTAGAGCTGCTTCCCTGGCTGCTGCCAGGGATATTCCTCTGTTAGAAATTTGTCAAGCAGCCACCTGGAAAACTGCCCATACCTTTACCAAGCCTTACTCTCTGGATATCCAGGCTAGGAGTGATGCTCGGTTTGGCACAGCAGTACATCCAGACCTATTCCCAAAGTAGGTTCTGTCCCTTCTCCATGGAGGTACTGCTTGGTAGTTCAATTGTCAGAATACAGCAAGATCAGTTTGAAGAAAAATACCGCTTTTAGTAATTGTTTCTTCTAATGGAGTCTTGCTGCATTCTGACCTCCCTCCCCTCTCGGAACCTGTTTTTTGGGAAGTGGGTGGGCAGGTGCGCTGTTGCACCCCAGGGGTGTTTTCAGCACTCACACTCTTTTCTACTTGGGTACTTATGTTATAATCTTATTTGAATAGGTTTTTGTTTTGGGTTTCCTGACTTGAGTCTTCCTTTGGGAATCCAAAACTTTTGTTGCCAGTTGGCTAGTTAAAAAGTTTACAATTTCCACATAGCATAGTTAGTGAGTCTTTGCTCGTAAGAATCTGACGGTTGGGTCTCAAAGTGCTGCAGACAGAGACCTCAACCAAGCTTGAGCTCAACGTTCTATGCACTGCATAGAAAATTAACCCTATACTCTCCGGGGAAGTTTAAAGGCTGGAGCTAACTGCAGATTGTCAGAATACTGCAAGACTCCATTAGAAGAAACACAATTACTAAGGTGAGTAATTTTTTCTTGTCACCTACCCAGCATGGTTTCCGTAAAGGACATAGCATCTCCACTGTGTTTCTGCAACTCACCAATGATGTCTTAACTGCTATGGGCTAAGCCTCATGACAGTTGTTGTTCGTTGACATCTCAAAGGCATTCGATCTCATTGATCACCCTCTCCTTCTTGCTGGCCTCAGATCCCTTGGTTTCTCTGCACAATCCGTTGAATGATTTCATAGTTACTTAACCAGTAGAAGTCAAAAGGTAAAAATTCAACTCTGCAGTGTCCAGTTCTGCACATATCAATGTCTGTGTTCCACAAGGGTCCATTTTGGGGCCTCTTCTTTTCTCTGTTTTTATAAATCACATATCCTTGTGCTCAACCATCCTATACGCAGACTATCTTGTGTTTATACACCGTCTCTGCAGATATCCTGGAAATACAGTAGTCTTACCTCTGTTTCTTACTATACAAGACTGGATCTATAAACATAGGCTTGTCCTCAACATAAGCAAAATGCAGGGCATGCTCTGTGGATCCCCTGCCAGACTTAACACAAACAGCAGCTTAGTTAATATCTCCTGTGCTAATGGCTCATCTCTTATGACAGTAACCTTGTTTAGGTATCTAGGTGTCCTCCTTGATGAAACTCTAAGCTTTGAGCAGCACGTTGTGGCTACTTGTAAGACAGTTGATACTAAACTTGAACTTGCCTACAGAACAAGTTGGATGCTTACTCCCACAGCTAGGCTGGCTGTTGCTAGGGGCATCCTGCTCCCACCTCTGGCATATGGTGCTGTCACCTTCATAAATGCTTCTAAGAGCACCTTTAAGAAATGGGACACTACGTACAATAGCATCTGTCACTGTGCCTGAGCTTTACCATGTCTGAAACACCATTGCTTGCTATACACAGTCCTTAACTGGCCCTCTCCATCTGTCCATTGACTTCTTGCCCTTGGAACTCTGCCGGACAATAGCATAAGATCCAACCTGCCTGTTTCTCTTGCCACTGTGCTAGTGCCACAGTCCCCCTCCTATGGCCTCCGCTCAACTGAACTCTCTGCTACGCACCCCTAGGTGTAGAACCTCGAAAGGAACAACCGCTTTCTCAAACCTGGTCCCAGTATATTGGAACTCCTTACCACTTGATGTTCAGCACCCAGTCATGCTGTTTTCAAAATACACTTTACCCTTCTTATGAAACATGCCCACTGCTTGTGACTTCTTGGCTGCTCACAATTTCTCTGCTTAGCTCTCTATGCAACCTCTTTCGGATTTGACAACTGTTATGTAGAGCACTTACTATGGATTGTGAAACATGACACTTGCCTAATGATTGTGTTTTTCAAACTATTTGTATTTTTTTTTTTTTTTTTTTTTTTTCAGCTAGTATCATTACTATGCTTGTAACATTGCTTGTATATCTGTCTGGTTTGCTGTATTACTGTAACTTATCTGTGAATTGTCTGACTGTTCAGCTGTTTGTGATCTCCCGGTTGTGTCTGAAAATAGTCACTTTTGTGGCTATGGCACCTACCCGGTAAACAAAAACTAAATAAAATAAATGTATTACGTAAACAAGCAAGGTGGCACACAAATCCACTTGCTGTGCACAGAGGCTATGAAAATTTGGACTCTGGCATATTCCCTCAGGGTCTCTCTCAGCAGTTCATCTTCCAGGGAAGGACAATGTCCTAGTAGATGCACTGAGCAGGATCAATGAAAACCACCATGAGTGGTGTGTGTTGTTTTGTGTTTTTTTTTTTTTTAATCTTATGTTTATTGTGATTTTCGAGTATATGATGCACATGCAAAAATAAAATGACAGTAACAGACAGCAAATATTTGAATGTAAAAATTAAAACAGGATTGTACATACACTTTGAACTATAGTGGACCCCATAGTTAACAAGCTATTAGAACTGCTGTACTGCTAGGGACATTACTTTTCTGTCAAGAGTTACATTTGGTCATACCCATATTTCATGTAAATGAACAAATCCCATTGAGTCAAATCAGGCCCACATATTATAACATTTCTATTCTTGTAGTAAAAGAAAAGAGAATGACAATTAAAAACATATAACCCTTAACACTTGGTTAGTAAAGATATATCTTAAATAGAAACTTTATGCCACTCAATATATGTTATAAAAGTAGACTAAACTAGACATGCTCCTTCCTGTAAGCCACCCTAGACCAAGCTGAGTTTACTCATTATTTCTGTGAGTCCCAAGCTCCACTCTCTATTAACCCCATGTACCAAGAGGGGGAAAAAAATCACACAGGGTGACCCTCCTTTGGTAAGGCCTAACCGCCTTCATAAGTATTGCCTCATTCTACCCACCACCACTTTCCCGTAGCATCACTGCTCCTCCAACTGTGAGGGTGTGTCTGGAAATTTGTCCCAAGCATTAAGAAACCTTTCTTCCCTGTTCCTTAATACATAAGTAAGCCTGTCCACTGATGGGGCTTGAATAGCTAACCTTTTCCATTGCTTTATTGTTGGAACAGTACTTGTCACCCACAAACTTTGAATTCCCTGCCATGCTATAGTCAATAATGTTTAATTAAGGAGTCATATTTAGGAAGTGCTTTTCCTTCTGATGTGACATTATTTAACATACCTCCTGCTACAAAATCATGTTTGTAATTTTTTATTCTAAAAAGAAGGAGCAAGATGACTCACCAAGGGGGTTGGGAGATGGGGCTGAAATGTATCCTTGTAACTGGGGAATATGTCATATACCATCATGGGACTCTAGAAAGACAGCTCTCCAATATAACTTAAGCCCTTTCAGAGGTAATACATTAGATAGAAAAAGGTCTAAATTTATTTTGGTAGGAGTTTGTTCTGTAGTTTTCTTTGTTTTTCCTTTATGTGATTGTGATGCTCTTTGATATATTGTTCTGCGTTTACTTTTTTTTTTCATATTTTTATCATCTTTTATTTAAAAGACTGCCTGGGTGTCTACCAGTTATTTTTGCATGTGACGTATAGAGGGTCAAGTCTGACAAAACGGTTCAACAGCTTGATGGTGTTACTGAGCTTGAGTAAAATGGTAAGAATATACCCAAGGTCTCTTAGAGTTAAAAGGGTTCATTTTGGAAGCCTGGCTGGGTACCCCTGGGGAATGATTGTACCACAATCCCCGAAGAGAGTACAAATCCAAATGTGTACATTGGGTACAGTACCATAAGGTTCAGTTTGAATCCCCCCAGAACTTGAGACTAAAGGTGATTCGGACCCAAAAGAAGACAGGAGGGTTACCCTGTCTGTTACCTGTTCACACTATTGCGCTCGGAGGTTGGCACTGTGGGAGCAGAGGGCCTGACCTGCTGAGTGCATTTGTGACATCCTTGACTGATACTGTCTTGGAAAGGAACTACCCAGGAATCAACAGTAATGAGTGGCCATAACATAGCATTATCCTCCTTGTCACTCTTATTTGGAGTGGAGGAAACAGGAGAGTGTGACTGGTCATTATACCCTAGATGGATAAGAGTATTTCCTCTTTGATCTTGTGTGGTTCCTATTCCCAAGGCATATCAAAAGGATTTTATGACTTTTAACACCATGTTGGTATCAAATGTTCTTCCTATAGGGATCCTAAAACTTTACGAGCCCTATATCCTGGCAGCAGGGTCAGTTCTAATTAAGACAGAAAAACAGGAGACCTTTATTCAGGTCTCTGGTCTTTTTAATTATCTCCTGGTTTCAGGTCACTTGTCACTGCTGACACCTTGATGTAGGCCAGTTCTCCCATCCTCTGGTCAGTTACATATCCTGTAGCTTCACTGAAACTTTGGGGGGGGGGGAGCACAAAGCACAGGCTGTCTTATGTGAGACAGTTACATATTATATTTTTATATTACAAATATATCATACAACAATCATAACCAGCTGGCCAAGCATCACAAATTGCAATTCCAGTAACTGTGGAAAAAAAGCTCCTCTAGCTGCCCCATATCTACTACAATTTGGGGATACCCCTGGATAAAACAGTTGGACGACACTCTGAGGATAATATAGATGGTGTATAAATTTATATTGCATCTCCTTAAATTTATTACATAGTAGCAGGCCCATATGAGAGCCCAACACTTGATTCCAATTAGCTTCAGAGAGTCGAATGCCAAGATCCTTTTCTCACCACTGCCTGGCCTTAACAATATTATTAGGAAAAAAAAAAGCCGTATCCTGTTTCGCTGCTCTGTCTGTTAGGACTTTTTCAGTTTTCCTACCCCAAGGATTTCCTTTTCAATGTTGGTGAGGGGAGAGTCCATCAGAGATTTTCTATCCAGCTTCTGACAGTAAGTCCGAAGCTGAAAAAATCTAAAGAGATGGGAGTGGGGAATGCCCAGTCCCATTTGGATTTGTTCTTACACTAGTGACCAAATCCCTTAAACATTGCAAATTCCCCCACCCCTGCCACAACGAAAAGCCACGCCTTCGGTCCAGGGAGAAAATCGGGATTACCTACAATGGAGAACAGGAGGGTGTTGACCTGGACAGTTCCCCTCTTTTTCTTAATTGCCATCCATGCCTTTTAATACCGAGATTACTAATGGGTTGGAGTTCCCCAACTGCCTAATAGGCCTTGATGCCCCCTTTGGCTAAGTAAGCCAAAACTCTTCCTGAGCATCCTTCCTCTTCTAAGTCTAGCCAGTTGGCCTCACCACTTCTGTTAACCCAATTATGTAGGTACCGATGTTGAATGGCCAGGTGATGCCCTTAATGTCCAGAAAATCCACCCCTCCAGTCTCCTTTGCCGCCTTAAATTTCTTTAAGCTAATACTTGGCTTTTTGCTTTTCCAAATTAAATCTAAGAAGCCTTTCTCTATTCGTTTAAGATTCTTATTTGTTGGACAATAGGGGACTATCTGCATGGTATACAGGATCCTTGGCAACACATTCATTTTAAACAGATTGATCCTGCCAAGCCAAGAAATAGGAGGTGCCCGCCACGCTCCACCGGGCTTGGTCCTTTATAATTGAGTTGAACAGTGGTGTATAATTCAGAACATATAAACTACTAATCTCAGGCCCAACTTTAATACCCTGATATGTAAAGAACTTGTCAACAAGTTTTAGGCCCCATGTATTCCACCCCCCAAGTTCAGATACATTTTTCTGACTTATGTAAATTAATTTTATACCCTGAAAGAGGCAAAATGACCTGAAGCAGGGTAGGTACTGATTTTGGGTCTGGTGACGAAAAGCAATATGTCATCTGCATATAACGTGATAGTATGTGGACGCTCCTCCCTTCCCAGTATACCTTCAACAGTTGGATCACTCCTCACCCTGGTGGTCAGTGGCTCAATTGCTATTGCAAACAGCAAGGGGGGAGAGGGGACATCCCTGTCTTGCATCTCCCCAAGCCAGAATTCCTCTGATGGTAGACTATTAGCTAATACCCATACCACTGGAGCACGATAAAAAGAACTTACCAATTGTACAAACCCATCTCCCAATCCAAATCTTTGAAGAGTTCTTATCCTGTAAGGCCACTCTGTCCTGTTGAATACTTTCTCAGCATCCATGGATAGGACACAAACCCGTCCAGGATTCGGAGAGCCCCGACAAATCACATTTAGCAGCCTTCACATATTGTGGTAGGACATTCTATTATATAGTTTAGATAGCTATTTTATAGTTATGTATGACTGGAGGCTAGGAGAAGCTGGGCAGGGAGGATGTGGGGGAATAGGTACATGTATGGAAAGCAGGAGAGTGGTGAACTGCAATAGCTGTGGGGGCAGCAGTCTTTCTGGGGGTGTTGTGGAGTAAAGGGGGATGTCCTGTGTGTAAGAACCTGGAGCAGCTAAGGGCTGAAATAAGGCTGCTCAGATGGGAGCTGGGTAAAATGGTGTGGGAAGTCGGAGGAACAGAGCAGTGGAGGGAAAGGCAGAGGGGTGATGCCTGGGGGATTGTGGGCATCAGGCAGGGGATGGGAGTGGGGAGGAGCACCCAGTATACAGGAGTATCTCTCTCTCGGAGGACTAGGGAGCCCAGGGTGCTGGAATGGCAAGTGGTAAGGGGAAGGGGTGAGAATGTGAAAGTAGTATCAGGGGTGGGAAATTCTAAAGGGGTGCCTTTATTGAATAGATTTGCACCACTGTCTGGAAGGAAGGGGGGGGTAGCAGGAGGCGAAGGAGGTCAGTTTGAACCAGGGCTGAGAGTAGGAGTACAGGGGAGGGGAGAGGGAACTAATCAAGGTGGGCAGGGAAGAGGAAGCAGGCAAAATGGAGTGGAGGATGGGGGAGTGAGAGGAAAGGAAAAGGGAGGGAAACCTGAAAATAGATACAGATAGTCAGAAGGGGAGGGGCAAAGTGGGAGATGGAGAAACGGTTAAGGGGATAAATTGTGGATGTGGAGATGCATTCACCAGGGTGCAGAGGGAGCAGTTAGGTGGGGAAGCAGCTAATACTGAATGTAAGAAAGGAAGTACAGGGAGCATGGGTGCAGGAGATGGAAGGATGGCAATCATAGGGGACTCCATAATTAGCGGTATTCATTGGGGAAGGAAAGGGGACCCATATGCAAGCAGGAGGGTGGTTTGCATGCCAGGGATGACAGCGGCGAAGGTAGGCCCAAGAATAAGGGAAATATAGTAAGTGAGGTTGGAGGAAAACCTTATTTAGTTACACATTTGGAAACCAACGACCGAGCTGGGGAAGAGGTTGAGGTAGTGCAAAGCAGGTTCAGGGAGTTAGGGAAATGATCTGCAGGTAGGAAGGAAGTTTGCTGGCTTTCTCAGAGATATCATCAGTACCAAGGGCAAGCACAGCCAGGAAAAGAATAGAGAATTTTAATGCCTGATTGAGGAAATGGTGCAGGGAGGAGATGTTTATCTGTATTGGGGACTGTGAGGAGACCTGGTCAAACAAAGCACTCTTCACCAGACGGGCTACACCTCAGTAGGGAGGGTTTGAGGGTACTCTGGGACAAACTGGGGGAATACGTAGCCACTACACTTAATTTAAACTACTGAAAGGGTGGCAGCAGGCGTACGGGCCCACAGACTCCGAGAGGAGGAGGTCAGTGAACCTTCCATCCACAGTGATGGAAGAGGTCTGGAGGGAGGAGGTGGAAAGAGCGAGAACACAATTAGCGAAAGGTGGAGGGGGTGAGGAATACATAAGGGTGCGTGGAGGGGTGCACACAGAGGGAATAAATGTGAATAGAAGAATAGAGGGAAGAGAAAGAAGGTCAGATTCTAGGTGGAGGGTGGTGTCTCTGAATGCATGGAGTCTTGGAAACAAGATGACCACCTGCAGGCACTATTGGTAGACAGGAGGGTGGACATAGCTGTAGGAAGCGAGACTTGGGCAACATCACACCATGACTTGGACCTTGCGATCCGTGGATATGAACTATAAAAGAGGGACAGGGTAGTTGGTAAGTGGGGAGGGGTGGCAATTTTATATCTGGGAGGGAATAGCTTGCACGAGGGAGGAGTTTGAGGAAGGGGAGGTGGAGGCATTACGGGTTTAGTTAAGGTCCAGTAGAGGGAGAAAGGTGAGACTGGGGGTGGTTTACAGACCACCCAGTCAGGATGAGGAGAGGGACTGGGAACTGAGCTCACAAATATTGGAAGCTGCAGGGAAAGGAAAGGTAGTAATTTGTGGGGACTTCAACCAGCCCAAGGTGGACTGGAGCATACCCTCCACAACATGTGCTATGAGTCAAGTGATCCTTGAAGGACTGCAGAGTGGGTTCCTGACTTGGGGCATCACTGAACCAACAAGAGCTAAGGCAGTTCTTGATCTGGTACTCAAATGGGGAGCATGTACAGGAAATAATGGGTCAAGGAGCCACTGGGTGGAAGTGACCATTGCACAGTGTGGTTCCAGTTGGATATGGGCAGGGAAAGCATCCCGACTAAAACCAAAATCTTGGATTAAAGGAGGGCGGACTTCAGGAAAATGGACAAAGTGCTAAGGAGCCACCTGGCGGGCATCAGAGCAGATATGGGGGTGGACCAAAGGTGGTCCATCATTAAGGAAGGAATACTGATTGCCACAGATGAGTGTGTTAGCCTCAGGGGGAAGAACACAAGGGCCAAAGTGCCCAGCTGGTTCAGTTCTGGGATTGCCCTGGCAGTAAGGGAAAAGAGGTTGGCCTATAGAAAATTGAGGAAGACCAAGAGAGGATAACGAAAATTATCTAAGGTTGGCTAGTGAGGCAGGTGAGGAAGTCCGGCCAACAAAGGCACAGAAGAAGCTGCAGATAGCTGAAGGAATTAAGTGGGAGAAGGCTTTCTTTCGCTATACAAGTATGAAAAGGGACAAGAAAAAAGGGATTGTTAGGCTTAAGAAAGGGGTGGAGTGGGTGGAGGATAATGGGGGGGTGCGAGCAGAGATAATAAATGAATACTTCTGTTCCATCTTCGCCAGGGAGAAGGACAGACCAGTGCCTTCAGGAGGGAATAGAGGAGTAGGGAGGGAAGAGAACACAGATGTAGTGATAGAGAAGGATAGAATGAGGGAGGGGCTGCTGGCATCGAAGGCGGACAAATCACCAGGTCTGGATAGAGTACATCCAAGGGTACTAAAGGAACTGGCTGAAGAGCTGGCAGGGCCACTGGCAGACTTATTTAATAGTTCACTAGAGTCAGGCGTGTTACTGCAGGACTGGAGAACAGCACATGTAGTGCCCCTCCACAAAAGTGGTCCCAAGGGTGACCCAGGGAATTACAGACCAGTTAGTTTGATCTCCATTGTGGATAAGCTCATGGAGACCATACTAAAGGAAAGGTTGGTGGAATATCTAGAGGAGCATGGTCTCCAGGATGCGAGGCAGCATGGGTTCATGGGGGGGGGGAGAGAGATCATGTCAAATGAATCTGATTGACTTCTTTGACTGTGTCACTAAGACAGTAGACAGGGGCCATGTGGTAGACATCCTCTGTCTTGATTTCAGCAAGGCCTTTAACTCTGTGCCCCACAGAAGGTTGAACAGGAAGTTGGTGGATCTTGGGGTTGGGGAAAGATGGCCAGATGGGTGGAAAACTAGCTGAGGGACAGAACCCCGAGGGTGGTTGTGGGGGGAGAGTTATCTGCCACCTGAGAGGTAACCAGTGGGGTACCGCAGGGCTTGGTGCTGGGGCCGATGTTCAGTGTCTTCATCATTGACACTGGTGATGGCATTAAGGGCAAAATGTGCCTATTCATGGATGACACTGAGCTCTGCTGGAGAGTAGACGCAGCTGAAGGGATACAGGACCTACAGGAAGATCTGGAAAAGCTGGGGAGGTGGTCAAGGATCTGGCAGCTTGACTTCAGTGCCAGGAAATGCAAAGTTATGCATATTGGAGCTAAGAATTCCAGGACAGAGTACTACCTAGGTGGAGTCAGAGTATCTGCATCAGAGGAGGAGGAGAAGGACCTGGGAATGGTGATCACTATTGACCTGAAGCACTCCATGCAGTGTAAGAAAGCAGCAGCAAATGCAAACAAGATGCTGGGATGCATATCTAGGGGGGATCAGTAGTAGGAGGGAGGAGATTATGCTGCCCTTGTACTGGTCACTGGTAAGGCCACATCTAGAGTATGGAGTTCAGTACTGGTGTCTGCACTTCAAAAAGGACATTAACCTGCTGGAAAAAGTCCAGAGGAGGGCTACAAAGATGATAGTGGGTCAGCAGGGTAAGGCATACGAGGAGAGGCTGAGGGCACTGAACAAGTACTCCCTGGAAGGAGAGAGAGAGGGAGGGGGAGGGGGAGACCTTCAAGTACTTGAAAGGGATAAATAAGGAGAGCCTCTTTAAGCTGAGTGACAACCATAACAAGAGGGGGCACAGTCTTAAGCTGGAGGGTGGGAGGTTTAGGAGGGAGGTCAGGAAGCACTTCTTCATAGAGAGGGTGGTGGACACTTGGAATGTACTGCTGGAAGAGGCCATCTCATTGAAGATAGTGGGCAGCTTTAA
This sequence comes from Neoceratodus forsteri, assembly GCA_016271365.2. Lineage (NCBI taxonomy): Eukaryota > Metazoa > Chordata > Ceratodontiformes > Ceratodontidae > Neoceratodus > Neoceratodus forsteri. The sequence goes on along the minus strand of CM028136.1, from coordinate 517,217,681 downwards.
GAGAGGCTGGGATAGGCATGGGAGAAGGTAAGGATCATGGGTAGGGAGGATGGGAGGAGTGGGGAGGGAAGGCAGGGACATTAGCTCAAGCTGTGGAGCCTGCAATATGAGCAGACTTGATAGACCAAATGGCCTTCTGCTGGCTTCTTCATATGTTTGTATTAAGGGAGGCAGCCATTTTGAAGAAGGTTAAGCATAGAACCTTTCGACTCATTCCTGGGATGGGTTGGCTGCAGCCAAGGGGTCACTAAAGGCCTTCCCATCTGCCACTATGTTAAATTCAGAGGAACTAGAATGGCCTTTTAGTAGTGCATTAATGTGTGCCCAAAACATTTTGGGGTCTGATATTTGTATTTTGCAGATGAGGTAGGCAATCCTTTTTTGGCACATTTGAAATATTTTTTGAAGGTGTTCCTAAGTGCCCTGTACTTGACCAATTCTGCCATGAGGCCAGTGGACCTGCAGAGCCTCCATGCCTTATTGCTGAGCTTTAAGTGTTTCAGAAGTTCAGGATCCAGCCATATAGAGTGTTGGCCTTTGACACTGACCTGTTTAAGGGGAGCAAAGGGATTATCGGCCAAAATAAAATTTCTGACCGAGAAATCCAGAGCAGATTCAGTGTCGGGCAGGTAGTTTAGGAGGCCCAGTGGATGGCCTGTAGGGAAACCAAAAAGGAGCCTGGATCAAATTTAGAGCACTCACTGGCTCTGAAAATCCTAGGTGGGGTTTTGGGAGCACAGTTTTTCTAAGTACAGAAGATTGGGGAATGGTCGCTAAGAGTCTGCAAAAAAAACCCTGCAGCTCCAATTCCTTTCCGGTTTAGTGAAAAGGGCTCAGTCTAGTAAAGTGTGGTTGTCAGACTTTTTATTAAAGTAAATACTGAAGGTTCCCCAAATGCCCTTTACACATAGTATGCAATTGCCAGACATGCTTCAGATGTTGAAGCTGCAATTTCATTTGTAAAGAGATCTGTCAGTCATTTTTTTTGTTTTATCAGCATTTTATCCTCCAGTTTTCTGTGTGGGAGCTGTCAATGTTTTACATACAGCAACAAGAAATTCTGGGTAATTTATAACATTGACTTAAATGTGCCTTACTCGGTACAGTCCCGTATGTTGGTAGTGGTGAGCACTATGTAAATGTCCATGGCAAGGCATTCTGGGTAAAATAAGAACTGGTTTTCCAGCTTCCTTAATGTGAGATACTGTCTCATATTTCTGTACTGGTGTTAACAGTATAAGCTTTTGTATGTTTATTTTCACAACAATACATTGTGCATACTGTATCTAACTAGAAGACTTCTATGCTGAAAGATGTAGTCTCCTATTTCTGCAGTGTACACAGAAATATAATACCCTGTATACTAATTTACATAGTGAGGCTTTGTGGGTACAGTACATAGCTGATTTGTCTGTCTATAACTAAAAACTGACACTGTCCCTTTAATAGCTTTGTTTCCCTGGTACGATGTCACAGTTTGGGGGGGGTTGCAGCACTGAGAAAAAAGGGGCGGGTTATGCAAATGAAACAGAGCACTGACATAAAAATATATTTTTCATAGAAAACAGCATTATTTGGCAGTTTGAATGATAGGAGACTGATTCACAATTCCTACAGGTTACTACTTCCATTTGCGGTGGCAAACTTGCACCTTTACTTTAGGACTAGTGGGTTCACTGATGACTTGGCCAAAGTGGGCCTCGAGCAAAACAGACTTTGGTCCATTTCCCAGCCCAGGAGACCAATTAATATTAAAGTCTCCAAGTCTGAGTAGCTCTCCTAATGGCCTGTCCATAGTTGCCTTGCAGAGAGTATCAAGAGCAATGGCCAGCCACCTGGTGCGGGTTGTAAATGCAGCCAACATACAGGGGCTTCAAGCCCCCAAGCAGTATTTTTACATTGATGGCCTCACATTCTAGGGATGTGGATAAGATGTAGAACTCCACCCTTCTGGCAGTGTTCCTTTCCCTTTAAGACTTGCTAGATGTCTTCATACTGGCTCCTCAAGGTGGTAACTCCCTCAGCACCACCCTTTGACATCTGATCTTCCTTTCTGCTGGAAGAAGGTTCCATCCTTAACGCTCTCTGTGCTGAGTAGGCCCTTTTCTTCAGTACTTTGCGAATATCGCAAAAAAATGTCTGTCTTCAGGCGATCCTCTGTCTCTACTATGGATGACTCGATGTCGACACCGGAAATTAAAAAGTGTGAATGCAGGCAGAAGATGTCCCGGACGGACCCGCACACCTCATTTACTGCCTGGGCCACAGACACAATCCCCAGGCGTGTGGCCCCTGTTGCACTTTGCATCCTACAATGTTGAAACCGGCACTCTTGGCTTCTCTTAGGGTGCCCTGATGAACAGGATCCCCCGTTCACTCGAAGGACACCTGTTGGGAGGTCTCTCTGGCTGCGGTGTCTGCTGAATAACTTGCAGCTTTTAAAGAGGCTGCAGCTCAGGCCACCGAGCATGCCTCTTCGGCTTCAGCCTTTGTTCCATTCACTTTTGGTGCGACCTTTTCAGGGGCATTTCATGATTTGTGCCAGTCCCACTTTTGGGCGTGGCCCTTCTAAGGGCACAAAATCGAAATCTTCGAAGAAAGAGACTAACGAGAAGTCTTGCTGTCGATCATGGGATTGCAAGTGCTTTCGGGCCCTCGAGTCCCGTGCTTCTCTGGAGATTGACTATGGTCAACCCTTTAGCCCAGCCCACTGACTCCATGGTCTCCCCATCAGGCCAGTTGGAAGAGATGCCCGTCGACCAACCAGCCGAGATTTTTCTCGATCCGGTCGATGCATTGTCACCAGATGAGGCCAACATCTCCATCTCTAGGACTTTAGTCCTGCCTCTTGCCTCACAGGATGGGTCAGACCGGCCCGCTGATCTGTTCCCCAACCCTCAGGATCTGATTATCCAGGAGGTTCCTCTGCTTTTCCCGGCTCACTCAGAGACCCACCGTCTGAGTCCCAGATGGTTGAGAACGAGGTCTCTGACCCAAAGCCTGTAGTCAAGTAGCCCATGCTGACATAGGCTTTCCCACTCTTGGCACTCGGGCAAGCGCACCACCGCTACTCCTCCTCGTTTTCCTCCTCTGATGAGGAGAGGCTTCATCGCAAAATGCTTCGGCACTGTGAGGAGCTCATGTGGCATCCACTCATGTTTACCAGTGTTAAGTCGCTTCTGACCCCTCACCCTGGCTCTTCCATGGCTTCCGCCACCCAGGCCTCAGCCTACCCCGGCTTGGCTGGCTCAGCCTCAGCCCCGGCCTGTTCTGGTCTCTCCACCTATTCAGGTGGAGCAGTCTCCCAAATGCTGCCAGTGAGTCTGCCCCGTAAGGATGTCTGTACCGCTTTCGGGCTTCCTCGGTGGCTGTCTGTCACAGTGACTCCTGATAGACCCCAGAGGGTCAGCAGGGGCTCTGGTGGTCGACTACTTATTGATGAATCCTCTATGTTGGAGGGCTCCTCCCTGCAGTCGCATCCGTTGGACACTGAGTCTAGCGAGAATTTGTCGATGGAGCATGGTCCCACTTTTGGAGACCTTTTCCTGCTGATCTGAGTCAATGGGTCTACAGATGGAGCCCATCAAGAAATGTGTTAAGTACCCGGTGACCGATTATTCTCGACCGGGGGGGACTGGGTGGACTCCCTGGTCGCAGATGCCACGCGCAGAAGCTTTGTGGTGTTTTTTTTTTTTTTTTTTAAATTTGCTCTTTTTACCCCGCCCCAACCTAGCACTGTTACCAGACTCCCTACCTGCTGCTGCCTCTTCCCGACGGGGACTTCCCCCATGGAGCTTCTGGCTTGCCCTCCCAGGCAGGGACGTGGTGGGGGGTGGGCAGCTCCCAAAACCCTATCTCCAGAGGTATCAAGTCAACATCTAGGATCTCCGGCGGTACTACAGGCACGTGGGGGGCCCCACTATCTGGTCCTCACGTCGATGTCGTCATGGAGAAGCAATTTTTTACTTGTACCCCCCTTCCAAGGCATGATTTGCCACAATGCCAAGGCTTATGCCAGCATCCTATCACGCTGTCCCACAAGTGCGGACATTAGGATTGCGATACCTCAGGCCACCCCTGAGCCAGTGTGCCCCTCCCTCCCCCCAGAGGAGCTGAGCAGTCCATCAGATGCTTAGACATCCTACCCCCCCCCCGGCTGGCCCTCTGGCTCCCGGGTCCACTGCCGAACCTGGGTTGCCAGCATTGCGAGTGGAAATCCAACTGCTGTGCGATGGGTCTGCTTAACATGCTGAAGCTTTGGCAGCATCCTGCATCTTGCTCCATGCTGTTTGCTCAGATGGCCCGCAAGTACATGGTCCCTACTGGTTCCCTTTCGGGTTTCTTCAAATAGCCATTGGCCGAGGGTCTGGTGGCTGACTGTCATTTGGCATTTGGGCTATGTTGGAGACGTGGATAAGCCTCCTGACAAGGAATCCAAGAAATTGGATCGTATGGCCAAAAAAAGGTCTATGCTGCCACCTCTCTCGACCTTCGGCAGGCGACTTCTGCCCTTTTTGATGGCCCACTTCGCTCATGCCCTTTTTTGGCACGCTTGGTGAGGTGCTTCCCCAGCTCCCAGCTGACTTGCAGACTGTAGTCGAGCAGGTCTGGGACCAGGGTCGAGCTGTGGCTAAGCAGCAGCTCTAAACGGCCATAGACTCTGCGACTCTTGCACCCGATCCATGGCTGCTACTGTTGCCATGCACCACAGGTCTTGGCTGAGGATCTTGACCTTTATGGTGGATACCCAGCACAAGTTGGTGGATGTCCCCTTCATAGGCACCGACCTGTTCAGTCCAGGGGTCGAAGGGCACCTTACTCACAATTGAGAAGTCCAGTGCCACCCTGGACTCGGTGACCCCCATCCAGAGGGATCCCACAGGCGCGAAGCCTCAATGGAAGAAGCTCTTTTGGCACCTCTCTGCCCCTGCAGCCAAGTCGTCCCAGCCCCTGGCTGGGCAGCAGACCTAGGCTTGGCATCCTCTGCTGAAGTTGGTTACTTCGGTCATCCAGAAGTCAGGAGGACGAGGCCCCGCTGGTTCCTCAGCAGGTCCCTCCTCCTCCAAGCCAACACAGTGATGGAATGTGGGTGCCTTCCCCCATGCCCATTCTGTCTCCCCTGGGTCATCCCATGGAGGACAGGTTCAGCCACTTCCTTTGCGCCTGGTCTGCTGTCACCACGGACAGGTGGGTCTCTGAGGTAGTCGGTCAGGGTCTGCCTCTGGAGTTTGAGGCTTACCTGCCTTGTCGAGCCCATGCTCTATGGGAGGACATGGTGTCAGCTGGCATGCTGTCAGCCCTTCGGGATGACATTGCACAGGTTCTCCAGAAGGAGGTAGCGGCTCCTGTCTTGGACTCTCCAGTACACCCAGGGTTTGTCTCCAGGTACTTCCTAGTGCCAAAACGGGTGGGAGACTGGCTCCCCATCTTGGATCTGAATGACCTGAACAAATTCATTTGGTTGCACACTTTCAGGATGGTCTCTCTGTCTCAAATCATACCATCTCTGGAGTAGTGCATGTGGTTTTGCTCCCTGGATCTTCAGGACATGTTCTTCCACATCCCAATCTGTCCTGCTGCTGATTCCTCCGGTTTCGAGCGGAGGGGATTGTCTGAGTTCCAGGCTATGCCATTCTGCCTATCCTCCACTTCCAGAGTCTTCAGCAAATGCACTGCAGTGGTGGCAGCCTACTTGAGGCACAGAGGGGTCAGAGTGTACCTCTACGTGGACGACTGGCTCATAGTAGATCCCTCCAGGGAGAAGGTGGAGAAGTCCAGGGATCTGGCCCTCCAGACCTTCTTGTTCTTTGGCCTTCTGATCAGCCAGGCCAAGTTGGAACTCGTACCATCGCAGGTGATGCACTTCATCGGGGTGGAATTCGACTCTTACAGAGCCAGAGCTCGGCTTCTGGTGGACTGGGCGGAGGCTCTCTCCTCCTTTACCTGATCATTTCAGCTTGGGCAGTTGCGCCCTGCTCGGGACTTTCTGTGCCTCGTGGGATACATGACAGCATGATCTGCTAGGCCCGGTGGAGAATGTGCTCTCTGCATGGGAGCTTACCTGCGAATGGTTTCTGCGCCAGGGCTACTTCGACCAGCTGGTCACTTTAACCCAGTTGATGTGGGACACTCTCCAGTGGTTAGTCCTGGAACATCTGCAGCAAGGAATCCCATTTGTCTGCCCAGAGTCGTCTGTCATCATCACGTTCGATGCCTCTGTGATTGGTTGGGGTGTCCACCTGAGGGAACACAGAGTCCACAGGCTCTGGACTTCTGAGGAGTCCCGATGTCCTATCAACCTGTTGGAGCTTCGGGCAGTTCGGCTGGTGCTGACAGACTTTGCTCCGCACATTCGAGGTCGGGTCATTCAGATCTTGAACACCACGACCTTGTACTGCATCAACAAACAGGGCAAGGCGCATTCCCTTCTGCTGTGCAAGGAAGTTCTCCACATCTGGACCCTCGTGCTCAGCTTGGATGCCGATCTCCTGGCCTTCCAAGTGGCAGGTGTCTCCAACCAGCTGGTGGACGCTCTCAGTCTTGTGGGCAAGGCATCTTACGAGTGGTCTTTCCATCCAGAGGTAGTACACAGCCCATTCTTCCAATGGGGCACTTCTCTGGTGGACGTGTTTGCCTCCATTGAGAACAAAGCTGAGGCTGTATTGTGCCCCGCGAGGGAGGCAGCTGCAGGGGATGCCTTCTTGAGGCCCTGGACCTGGGCCTCCTCTGTGATCCATAAAGTGCTGATCAAAGCCAGGGGGGACAAGGCGTGGATGATCCTGGTGGCTCTGGACTGGCCCTGCCAGTTTGGTACACTGATGATCTCAGCCTCAGCAACAGACTCACATGGCGTCTTCCTCTCTGCTCGGACCTGCTCTCTTGCATTCAGGGGAAGGTACTTCAATCCCTGCACCTGACAGCCTGGTTCGTGAGTGGCTAGAGTTCCAGGCTTTGGGTTTCTCCGAAGATGTCCTCCCTGTGTTCAAGACTTCTCGGAAGGTGCCAGGGCAAGGGGCTCAACCCCTTATCTTGTCCAGTGGCTAGCATTCTCCACTACCTTTGGTCCCTTTCTGTTGGTCCTTCAGTTGATGACCATTAAGGTGCACCTGGCAGCCATCTCTGCATACCGGCCGTAGGCTGGTATACCATGGGTGGCGCAGCAGAAGGTGGTCTAGTGCTTTTTCAAGGGCCTTAACCAAATTTCCCCTCCAGCGCCTTGGGACTTGTTGCTGGTGTTTGGCAAAACTCATGGGCAAGCCATTTGAACCGATGCACAGGTGTGACATCTCTCACCTGTCATGGAAGACCACCTTCCTGGTAGCTATCATGTCAGCCAGAAGGATCAGTGAGCTCCAGGCGCTCTTGGTGGAGTCTCCTTACCTGGTCTTCCACAGGGACAAGGTTGTCTTTCGCTCCAACCTGAAGTTCCTCTCGAAGGTTATGTCTGAGTTTTACCTTAATCAGGTAATGTTCTTCACCAACCACACTTTAGAGGCCAAGCACAGGTTCCATACCTTGGACCTGCAGTGAATGCTTGCCTATTACAGGAAGCGCACAGCTGGAGTTCGGGGAGAGGTTCGCCAGCTATTTGTCACCTGTGCTGAAGCCACACCTGGCAGACCGGCAGCTAAGCGGATGATTGGCAGGTGGATTGTATCCTGCATTAACTTCTGTTTTATGGGTTGGTGGATAGGGAGCCTCCTGTAGGGCTAAGGGCTCATTTCGCCTGCCATACCGCTGCCTTGATGGCTGCTTCCAGGGATATCCCTATCCAGGAAATCATCAGGGCTGCTACCTGGAAGTCGGCACACATCTTCATTTCCCATTACCGCATCGACCTTGAGTCACACCGGGATGCTGGTTTTGGGGCCTCAGTTCTCCAGTCTCTGTTCCCTAAGTAGGGGGTGTGTGCCTTGCCCCCTCCTCCCAGGAGAACTGTTAAGAGTCTGCCAGAAATGTGGACTTGTACATCATATCCACGTCTCTAGAAAAACAGGTTACTCACCTGTAACAGTAGTTCTAGGAGTGGTATATGGTGTACACCCACACTGTCCCACCTGACCTTTCCTTGAAAGTGACGCACTGATTCTTGCTTCCAGCTGGTATGATCTGACATCATGAGGTGGTGCCGAGGGAGTTACCACCCGGATGAGTGGGAGAAGCCAACTTGACGACGTCCAGCAAGTCTTAAAGGGAAAGGAACACTGCCAGAAGTGTGGATGTACATCATAGAACACTTCTAGAACTACTGTTACAGGTGAGTAACCTGTCTTTCTAGGGACATGGATATGTTGTTCAGTCCACATACTGGCAGGTTCCTTGCTGCTTCAAATATTGCCAGAAGGTCTTCATGCTGGCTCCTCCCACCCAACCGGGTGGTAAAACTCTCTGTTCCACCCCATGACGCTAGATCTTCCTTACTGCTTGGAAGCTCAGGTTCCCTCCTTTGCGCTCTGCATTTTAGGCCTGTATCCAAACTCTTGGGTTAAACCGAAACTCATACTTAAATTTACTAGACTTCTGTCTTTTTCTTCCTTCGTGGCTGCAATGGACAAATCGACTCCCGGATTTCAGCAATGCCCTTGTGGGCAGCAGATGTCTTGGACCGATCTGCACTCCACGTGCATTTACTGCCTTGGGCTCGATCACTATCTGCAGGCCTGCGAATTGTGCAAGTCCTTCTTGGTCAACGTTCTTGAAGACTGTGCTGTCAGACTTCAACTTGGGTTCCCCAAGAGACATATTCCTCCGGTAAAGTCTAAGGAGGCCCATTGGGCGGTGTCCGGCGGCGGGCTCGGCTGAGCAACTTGAGCAAATGATCGCCCTTGAGGAGGAGGCGGCCCAGGCTGCATCTTCTTCTTCCTCGGTCGCAGCGTTTATCCCGCTCTTCTTGGGCTCCTCCTACTCGGCTTCTTCCAAGGAGCTTTGTCAGTCCCTCTCTACAGAGGGAGAGGGGCCATCAGGACAGTCCTCTCTGTCCAAGAAAAAGGACTCTAAGGGTAAGTCCCACTGTTGATGTTTGTGGGAGCGGGAGAGGTCCCCTTCCCCGGAGAGTCTACACGTGACTTTGGTCGAGGTTGTGGCTAAGGCCGCTGGATTCACGGTGTCTCCGTCAGGTCAGCAGGCCGAGACACCCGTCGATGCAGTCGAGATTTTTCTTGACCCGTCGGATGGGCTTTCGACTGGAGAAGCCAACAACCCTTCTTCACCGGTTTCCCCGGTGGAAACAGAGGACTTGCCTGTGCCTCCTGTGCCGGAGTCCCAGGTTAAGGTTTCAGAGCCGATGGAGGAACGTGTTTCCCCGCTCCCTCCCAGACCCACCCTCGGACACACCGAAGGTCTCGGACCTCTTCTTGGTCCAGCCGATCCCGCCGACATTGGCGGTCTCTGTCTCGCACAGAGGGAAGCGATGACGCTGCTCATCCTCGTTATCGTCCTTCTCGGAGGATAGGTTCTGGCACAAGTTGCGTCGGTGCTACAAGGATCTGATGTGGCAGCAGCTCCTTTTGACCAGGAACAAGCAGACTCCATCGCCTTCCCCGGCCATTAAGTGGCTGTCACCTGAGCGGCCGAAACAACCCCTTGTGGTCATAGAGGAGCCGAAGCCAGTTGTTCGGCCGAAACCAGCTGCACCACCCTTTGTGGTGGAACCTCCCCTTCCCTCCACAACCAAAATTTGGGTCTCCGACCAAGGATTCTCAGTCGGGTCAGGGGTTGCCCCATCGGTTGTTGGTCAACCTGACTCCCGATCGTCTTCGGCAGGTGGAGGGTGGCTCAGCCCCTCGGCAGCTGTTTGCAGACTCCTTGGAGTCTGACGATGACTCTTCCCTGTACTCCAGGCCCCTCGACCTGGAGTCCACTGGGGGACAGTCGGTGGACAAGAGCCCATCCTTCTTCATGGGATTGCTTTGGCTCTTCTCAGAATCTACTGGGATGAAGCTCGCACCAGTGTCAAAGCGGGCCAAGTATCCCCTCACGGAGATACTGGACCAAGGGGATTCTCCTAAGGAGGCCTTTCCTGTGGCCAAAGCCATTGTTGGCCCAGCCCTGGAGCTATGGCAGCAGCTGGCTTCATGTCCAGCTCCCTCGGCCAGGATGGCCAGGAAGTATGCTGTTCCCACCGGCTCACTCTTCAGATTCTCTGAGCACCCCTCTGCAGAGGGGTTGGTGACCGACAGTGTGTTCCAGCGCTCCGGAAACACTTGGGACATGGACAAGCCACCCGATAGAGTCCAAGAAACTGGACTACTCCAGGCGTAAAGTCTACGCTGCGTCCTCCTTAGGCCTTCATCAGGCCAGTTCGGCCATACTGATGGCGCACTTTTTCCACACCCTTTTGGGCTCCCTGGATGAGGTGATTCCTCATATCTCAGCTGACCTCCAGACTACGGTCAAGCAGGTGCAGGATAAGGGAAGGGCAGTGGCAAAGTAACAGCTCCAAACTGCTCTTGACATTGGAAACTCTTGTGCCCGGTCAGTAGCGGCCGCAGTGGCCATGCGTCGCAGAGCTTGGCTGCGGATCTCCACCTTCACGGTGGATACCCAGCACAAGCTGGCAGGCGTTCCCTTCCTGGGTACTGACTTGTTTGGTCCTGGGGTGGAGGGTCATTTGCAGAGGATCGAGAAGTCCAGTGCCACCTTGGACTCGGTCACGTATGCCTAGAAGGACAAAGGCCGCCAGCAGCGGCGTAAGCCCTTTCGACCTTCTGCCCTGTGGCACGTCCGGCCCAGCAAGACCAGCATCAGGGCCAGCAGGCTCGCACTTGGCACCCCAAAGCCAAGCCTGCAGCTTCCTTCAGAAGGAAGCCGGGAGGGAAAGGCCCAGGTGGTCCGTCGGCCGGCCCTTCCTCCAAGCCTGCCCAGTGACTGGTTGAGGGGTGTTGCCCCCCGCCTCATCACTCCCCCCTGGGTTCCCCGAGTGGGAGGATGGCTCCGCCACTTCCTGTCCGCTATCACCGCGTACCACTGGGTGTTGGAGGTGGTAGGGAAGGGTCTGCCTCTGGAATTCAAGCAGGCCCCACCCTATCAAGCCGTCTCCCCACAGGGGGCTATGGGGTCTGCAGCCTGTCTGTCGGCTTATCGAGCTGACATTGCCCTGCTCCTCCAGAAGGAGGTGATCAGGGAGGTGGTCGGATCCTCCACCAGACCCAGGGTTTGTGTCCAGGTATTTCCTGGTCCCGAAACTGACATGGGGCTGGCGCCCATTCTAGATTGACACGACCTGAACAAGTTCCTAAGGTCTCAAACCTTCAGGATGGTCACTCTGGCACAGATCATTCCATCCTTGGAATGAGGCATGTGGTTCTGTTCTCTGGACCTCCAGGACACGTTCTTTCACGTCTCAATCCGTCCGTCCCACCAGCGATTCCTCCGCTTCAGAGCGGAGGGGTCCCTTTACAAGTTCTGGGCCATGACCTCTCTCTCTCTCTCTCTCTCTCTCTCTCTCTCTCTCTCTCTCTCCAGCTCCCAGGGTCTTCACCAAATGCATGGCAGTGGTGACAGCATTCCTGGCACATCAAGGGTCCTGGTGTACCTACCTGGATGACTGGCTGATTGCAGCCCCCTCCAGACCGGAGGTGGAGCGGTCCAGGGATCTGGCCCTCCAGGTGTACTCTCAGATTGGCCTCATCAACGAGGCCAAGTCGGAACTCGTGCCAGCACAGATGATTCAATTAATTGGGGCAGAGCTCGACTCTCTTCGAGCCAGAGCACGGCTCCAGGCGGACAGGGCCGAGGTTCTTTTCTCCTTTGCCCAGTCATTTCTGGTTGGGCAATTGTGCCCTGCCCCGATTTCCTGTGCCTCCTGGGCCTCACATGCCTGGACTAAGCATGGACCGCTGGGGTTCATGGCACATGCCCCTACAGTTGGGACTGGCCTGCCAATGGTCACAGCGCTCCGGTCCTCTGGACCAGCCAGTGGCGATGACCCAGGAGATGTGGAACGCTCTCCCGTGGCGGATCATTCCAGCTCATCTGCAGGAGGGCATCCCATTTGTCCGCCCGAGATGACGGTCACTCTAACGACCGCCTCTCTGGGTTGGGGTGCCCATCTGGGGGTGCACAGAGCGCATGGCCTCTGGTCTCCTCTGGAGTCTTGATGCCACATCAACCTGTTGGAGCTTCAGATGGTCCGACTAGCCCTCACAGCCTTCACTCCGTTTGTACAGGGTCAAGTGGTCCAGGTCCAGACGGAAAATACCACTACCATGTACTACTTAAACTGCCAGGGCGGGACACGCTCCTTGCCCCTGTGCAAGGAAGCTCTCTGCACTTGGTCACTCGTGAGCAGACTGGAGGCGGATCTCCTAGCCATCCATGTGGCGGGAGCCTCCAACACTCTGGCCAATGCCCTAAGCCGGATAGGTGCTGCATCTCACAAGTGGTCTCTCCTACCGGAGGTAGTACACAATCTGTTCTCCAACTGGGGCACACCTCAGGTGGACCGGTTTGCCTCCAAGGAGAATGTGACGCTGAGGCTGTTTCATGCCTGCCCTCCTCAGCAGGGCTCGCTGCAGGGGGATGCCTTCTCAAGGCCGTGGACCCCAGGCCTCTTCTGTGCCTTTCCCCCATTTCCCTTGATCCACAAGGTGCTTCTCAAGGCGAGGAGGGACAAGGTGCAGGTGATTCTGGTAGCCCCATTCTGGCCCCACCAGTTCTGGTATCCAGATGATCTCCACCTCAGCTCCAGGCTGCCCAGGCGGCTTCCAGCCCGCCCGGACCTCATCTCGGTCAACCAGGGGAAGGTTCTCCACCCAGACCTTCAATCTCTGCACCTGATGGCCTGGTTCCTGAGCAGCTAGAGTTCCAGGCCTTGGGTCTTTCCGACGAGGTCCTCAACAGCATCCCGTAAGGAGTCGATCAGAAAATGCTACGCTTTCCAATGGAAGAGATTCTCCATTTGGTGTCAGGATAAAGGGTTGGACCCTTCCTCCTGTTCCTTGGCCAGCATTTTGGACTACCTATGGTCCCCTTCTCAGCTAGGGCTTCGGTCGACGACCCTTAAGGTGCACCTGGCAGCCATCTCTGCTTACCGAGCACGGGCCGAGAAACACTCGGTGGCACAGGAGAAGGTGGTCAGGCGCTTTTTGAAAGGCCTTGATCACATATCCCCTCTGGTGCAAGAACCTCCACCTCCGTGGGATCTACTGCTGGTACTGGCTAAGCTCATGGGCAAGCCATTCAAACCAATGCACAGGTGTGATATCTCACCTGTCTTGGAAGACCGCCTTCTTGGTGGCTATCACGTTGGCCAGAAGGATGGGACAGCGCCAGGTGCTTTCCATAGAGTCTCCTTATGTGGTCTTCCACAGGGACAAGGTTGTCCTGCACCCCCACCTGACCTTCCTTCCGAAGGTGGTGTCGGAGTTTCACCTTAACCAGATGCTGACTGTGCCGGTCTTCTACCCCAATCACACCTCGGAGGCTGAATATAGGCTCCATACTTTGTACCCTAGAAGAGCACTCTCTTATTACAAGGAGTGGATGGCTGAAGTTCGGGGAGAGGTTCACCAGCTGTTTGTCACCTACGCTGAAGCCGCACCTGGCAGACCTGCAGCCAAGCCGACGATAGGCAGGTGAGTCACCTCCTGCATAAATCTCTGCTATAGGTTGGCGGGCATGGAGCCTCCCAAAGGGATAAGAGCTCATTCTACCCACCATACTGCTGCTTCGGGTGGCTGCTTCCAGGGACGTCCCTATCCAGATCATCTGCAGGGCTGCTACCTGGAAGTCAACACACACCTTTATTACCCGTTACCACATCGACCGAGTCACGCCGGGATGCTGGTTTTGGGACCTCTGTTCTCCAGTCCTTATTCCCTAAGCAGGGGGTGCGTGCCTTGCCTCCCTTCTCCCGGAGAACTGCTAGGAGTCTGCCAGTAAGTGTGGATTGAACAACATCCGTGTCCCTAGACATACAGTTACTCACCTGTAACAGGAGTTCTAGGAATGGTATATGTTGTTCATCCACACGACTCACCCGACCTCCCCGGCTTCGACACACAACCTGGCTTCCTGCGGGCTAGATCTGGCGTCATGGGGCGGAGCCGAGGGTTTTACCACCCGGGTGGGTGGGAGGAGCCAGCTTGAAGACCTTCCGGCAAGATTTAAAGCGGCAAGGAACCTGCCCAGTAAGTGTGGATGAACAATACATACCATTCCTAGAACTCCCGTTACAGGTGAGTAACCTGTATTTCTGACCCTTTAAGGGCAGGTGCATCAACCAGAGAGGCATTAATTGATTTATTATATTTGAGGACACCCCTACCTTTCCCACTCTGTTCTTCCTAAAAGTAGTGAAGCTGGGGAGCTCAACCTCATGAGGGATTACCAGGTCTTTGAGACAGCAATTATTTCAGGGGAATAAGGTCTATCCAACCTTCAACATCCTGGAACCTGGGCCTAAGGCTACTGATATTCATGGATGCAAGCCTCAAGCCAAGAGTTTTAGACTACTCTATAAGAGATAGGGGAGGATATCTTTAAAATTGTGAGGGTTAGGGCCTGGATGTCACCAGCTAGGAGTAATAAAACTGGTAGCAGAGCCCTGAAGCAGAGAGATGGGACAATCCTGTTAGGCTTTCTCACTGCAGACTCCAGGTAGTTAAATGGTTTGTAACAATTACCCCAGCAGTACAAAGCATGTAGAGCTAGCAGGAGGGGGTTGGGACCCCAGGGGAAAGGGAGTTGAGGTAGTGGTGGAGTCTCTAGGTTAGACCTACTGTAATGAATAGGGGTGTGTCTGGACATGTATTATAACATGGTCTAGCCCCTGGACAAGGAGCGAGTACAAGGCTGCAGCGAGCAACCCTTTAAGGCCATAGCTAGAATAGAGGTAGGATCACAGCCCCAAAATGACCAGTTGGTGATAACCATGCTTGCTACACCCAGATAGGGTGGCGGCAGGATCTAGGGAGATATGAGGTTGGCAAAATGCAAAACATCTACAAATGTATTGCACTTATTTGAGTCGGTGCAAGATGAATCTAGCCAACAGTCCTATGACTGCGGACAGTAGTTAAGCCTCGCAGTACCCGAACAGTGCAAGGCAACATTCAAATAGTGCTAGGCAGTATTCAAACCGATGCAAACAGTTTAATATTGTAAAGAACAAGCTCAGTATTCCAATGGTGGGAGAGTGTGGAGACCACAAGTATTGTATGTGACTTGGAGGAGTACTAGATTTTGGTATTTATATAAGTTGAGACCACAATGACAGAGGTAGAATATGACTTAATTGTGTCCCAAGGCACTTGTTTTCCTGCTGACATGTTTTCTTTGTTTTACATGTTGTACTGTACTGTTGTATAACTGCAAAAACGTTAATAAAATATGATTATATTAAGAAGAAGAGGAAGAAGAGGAAGAAGAGGAAGAAGAGGAAGAAGAGGAAGAAGAGGAAGAAGAGGAAGAGAGCAAGGTGGTAATGGCCGTGATCACTTGGCTTAGAAAGTAACCAGTAACACCTCTGGTACGAGAAGTGGGGTGACTCTACAAATGCACAGCACCTAGTTAAGTCCATGGAAGATGATTCTGGCCATCCATTGTATGTCTACAGAGAGCAATTAATCAGGCAGTACCTGAACAGTGCAGGCAGTATTCAAAACGGTGCAAGACAATATTTAAAGCAGATGCAAACACGAATTAAAGTTGTACAGAATAAGGCAGTGATGACTATGATCACTCAGTTCAGAGAGAAATACTAACACCTTTGGTACGAGAGCAGTATCAATAATATTGGCAAGTACCAGGCAGCAGGATAAAGAGCCATAGTATCCGTTACTTTACCGGTGCAGTAAGCCCCAGTCAGCACTGCACTTAATGGGAATACCTTCTAACTCGGATAATGTGCTTACAGTCAGAAACTCAGATTAACAAGAGAAGAATTTGTAGGAGAGCCGGAGGACTGAAACAATGTATCTGGCTGCCTTCCAGGCAGACTCCAGTTGTCGTTTGTTTGGTCCTTAGTGCAAGAGCTGCCGCGCGGAAGGGCCGCTTGAGTTGACTGAGTTAAACTGGGCCTCTGGCATGCCCCTGGGCCTCCTGATTGGCTTGGGGGACTCTCACAGTTGTTTGTACCTCACCTGAGGAATGACGCTGAAATCTTCGGCTGTTGGGGGGAGGAGAGAGTGCAAGGACAGCAAAACCCCCACATGACCCCTGGTTCTGGATTGCGAAGTCTGTGGCATTTATTTTTCATTGACCGGGAAAGGAGGGCTAGGCAGTCTTGCCTATTTTCAGCCTTGTCCCCGGGGGGGGGGGGTTGATTAATCAAAATAAACTGAAACTGAACCAGATTAAGCTGTTTGTGGTATTTTTTTAGTGAATGAGGGAAATTTGGCCAGGACACTGGGGAAATTCCCCTACTTTTTTTTAAGAAGTGCCATGGAGATCTTTAACGTCTACCTGAGCAATCAGAACATGCAGTCATGGCCTTGGTTTAACATCTTATCTAAAAGACAGCACCTCAGGAGTGCAACACCCCCCCCCCTCCCCCAATACTGCACTGCAGTGGCAGTATTGGGACTTTAACCTAAATTCCTGGTGTGTGGCTAGAACCCACAACCTTCTGATCTTCGGCCTCAGAGGTGAGTATACAACCTGCTGAACCACTGACATTTGGTGTGAACGACATTGCTGAGGCTTCTGGGAAAGAGAAGAAAAATCGAAGCATTCATTAAACTCTGGAAAAACTCCACATTAAACATTTTCATCACTAACTTTGCAGACCATCATGTATTTGTCCCCAGAGTCACACCCTCTGCTGTGGAAAAACTCCAGGTACCATAATTATCAGAATTAGGGAGTGTACGCTCAGATCTGTGAAATTGCTCCATTTTCAGCAGTTAAAAGAATAACACTGCTTAATCGTTCTGAATTGGATTCAGAGGATGCCCTGTGCATTGGATTTCTTCCCCTCTTTGTCACCAACTTCCCAGACTCCTTTGGATCAAAGTAAAGGAACATTTGATCACCATATGTGATTATGAAGCATTCTGGGAGCATTAAAGCATGGGAGATCCCCAGCTACCATAAGTGCCTCCTGATCCCTTTGAAACTTTTATGCCTCCTGCGTATCAAGTAGCTGAGGTCGAGGAATAATTTCACTGCTCCTTCTTGCTCAAAAAAATTGGATGGACTTGCCGTGCTGTTTCCAGAACTGAGTTTTTCTCCGCTGGCCTACCCATAACCAGTGATACGAGTGGTGAACCAGAAGTACAGGACGACTGTCAAATCTGAAATACAGAATGATGATCCTCACTCTGCAGGATGACTTTTTAAATCAAGACACTTTCTGTATAGATACTTTTATATTTCTAACGGGATCTACTAATAGTATTTGTAAAAATATTAAATTTTTGTGGCAGCCAGATTTTGTGATAGAAACCACTGATTTTAGGTTATAGGCTCAGAAAATAGTATGCTGATGTAAGAATTTGTTTTAGCATTAGTGGAGAAAAGTACAGAAACTCTGTTCCTGCTGCAAAAAAGGTACAGGAACTGAGTTCCTGTGCATTCCTGTTCACTTTTATTGCTGCCCATAACAATCAGAAAAGTACGTGGTTAGGGGCAGAGCCTGAGACCATCCAGACTAGATGTGTCTTTGTCTGCTCCTCTATAGATTTATGTACTTTTTTTTTAGTTTTATACCCTAAAATGTGATCATTTGGACTTGAAAGCTGTTCATTTTCTGCCTATACTAAACGGCTGATTTGTGGACAGTGTTAAGTCTTGGGAAAGGGACCTTGGATGGTGGCGTGAGGTGAGGGCAGCAGACCACACCATCAAGCTGTGGCTTGCTGATAGTTGCTACCTTGAATACAGCCGAGTCAGTGCCTAACCTTGATGATGTTCTACAGGCTGCTAAAGCTTTAGACCTGAAAATGCTGGTGCTAGACCAGAAGGTTGTTGATTTTTCAACCTCCAATCCTGGTCTGTGAGGCCAAATCCTTGGTAGCAGTAATGGAAGCAAGAAGGATGCAGGTTCTGCTTTGCAGACCACCACAATGGCAGCGTGTCTTCTGAAGATTGCTGGTAAGACCCCACCTAGAGTACTGTGTCCAGTTCTAGAGGCCACATCTTTGAAAGGACATAGTGGAGGCTGTCCAGAGGAGGGCAACTAAAATGGTGTCGGGTCTGCACAAAAAGCCCTGCGAGGAAGTGGTGAATATAGCAGAGACCTCTTAAATACCTCATGGGAGTAAATAAGGTACAGGAGGGAAACATTTTGCAGAAAATAAGATTCTCAAGAACAAAAGGACATGCAGTGAAGCTGGGGGGGGGGTTAGATTCAGGAGAAATGTGAAGAAGTACTACTTCATAGAAAGAGTGGTGGATACCTGGAACAGCCTTCCAGTGGAGGGTGGTGGGGGCGAAAACAGAGGTGGTGTTTAGAGTACATGGGATAAGCATAAGGGACTCTTCATGGAAAGGGGATTGGGGGAGCCAGAGATAAAGTAGTTTGTGCAGTGACATTATAGGTATGGAAAAATGGGCAGACTTGGTGGGCCAAGTGGTCCTTACTTGCCGTTAAATTATGTTTCCATAAAGAACAAGACCCTGAGATTCCACCTCAAGTCCCTTGAAAATCATTCTAGAGTGGCTAACTTGTGGGTTTTGGGGTTGCCAGAATCAAGAGGGCAGCGACTCTGTGGGCTTTGCCAACTCGTGGTTGGGAGAAGCATTGAGCTTGATGTGGCACACTTAATACATGGACCGTCATCACACCCTGAAAATGAGTATTATACAATGGGGTATGAAAATCCAGTAACCTCATTGGTCAAAACACATCACATGACCATGATAAATCCTCCAGTATACCCACTGTAAAAGTTTTGTCATTATAAAAACAAAAAGAAAGTTGAACATTGTATAATAGCAATATACCATGACAGGGAGTGGTGGGTATATGGGTGGATTTACCACTTCTGGTGTGGTTAAGTCACTCTGCTGTGCCTCGTGACCGAACCACACCAGGCATGCTAAATCCACCAATATACTCACTCCCTGTCATGGTATATTGCTTAAGAATATGTGGACTTACCTTGCACCTTCCTCATTATCCTCAGAGGCTACATGAACAGGACAGTGTTCTTAAAGCTGCATGACGACAGGGCACTTTACTTGGGGAAGACGGCAACAGGATCTCCAACTATTCAGGTTTAGTCTTTCCAATGCACACCAGCCTGAAAGCTTTAATTTTTTTTTTATTGATTTTGTATCAAGAACAAGTATATTCAGAGACACAGCAGAAATTAATTGCATCATTCAACATCTTGTATTCGAATATTACTAGCTCCCTATTACTTTGCCTTCAGTTGGGGCGGGGTTGTATAAGTCAACTCATTTTCTCTTCAGCCTCTGCAGCCCTGAACCATAATGTTACCAATTAACTTTATTCACATAAACTTTTCATCCATAAGTTCTGTACTTGGATTTAAGGTTCCATTACTCCTATTGTTCTTATTCTTTGGCAGTTTTGCAAGTATCCTTGTAATAGAGTGAACATTAAGACAGTTGCATTTAATCAGTTAACTATCTGTCTTTAAGAGACATAGAAGCAATTTTGTAAACAGTTTACACTGGGCACTTTACCCAGTATGCTGTTAGTCCTTGTAAAGTTCGCTTTTTTGCTAGCATTTTCTCTCCAGAGTGCCCCACATTTTATTTATTTAGTTTTTGTGGACTGGGTAAGTGCACTAGACAAATCCTGCCTATTTTCAGGCATGACCCGGGGGAGGGGGATACAGATGAATGCCAACTGACCTTGAACCAGATTAAGCCCTTGGTGGTATTTTTTAGTGAATGAGGGAAATTTGGCCAGGACACCGGGGGAAATTCCCCTACTCTTTTCGATAAGTGCCATGGGATCTTTAACATCCACCTGAACTACCACCAATCCAGGCAGATGGGACCTCTGTTTAACGTCTCATCCAAAAGACTGCACCTCAGAAGTGCAGCACCTCTCTCATGCTGCATTACAGTGTCAGTACTGGGATATTAACCCAAGTGCCAGATGTGGGAACTGAACCCACATCCCTCTGATCTCCCGGCCTCAGAGGTGAGTGTGCTACCTACTGAGCCACTGACATTGTTAAACACTTTTGAGACCAAGTTTTGACACTCCGACTGGATCAAATCAACCATCATAGGAGATGAGCAGTGAAAGGAAAGTGATAGTGGCTTACATCTGCTTTTTCCTAGAATCCATCTATGAAATCAGGATACACAGTTCAAGAAAATCAGTACGATGGCCTGGGAGCACAAATGGTGCCCAGTCCTCCCTTTCCCCCGCACCAGTTGTACTGCACTCAATTTAGAATCACTCAGTTTTTAAGGGTTTTTTAAAGAAGTACCTCTTAGAATCTTCAGCATGTAAAGGTATCATTGAATTTTTGGTGCATTCGTTGTTAGCAGGTACCTGCATATTGCAAGACTATTTGTATGTTTTTATATTTGTTTATATTCTGTTATCACTATCTATATCTGCATGTTTGAATGGTCACCCCTGAGAGGTGGATGTAGGCGGACATGGAGAGTGAGACTCCTGACAAGTGAAAGACTCTAACTTGTGCATTCTGTGAAGTATGCAACAATAAACATTTGATATCCCCTTCACTCTCTGGCCCCCCAGTCAGAATTGTGCATAAAACACAGATTGTCTTGCTGCTCCTGATGAACATCAAATTTCTTTTGGATCTTCAGTCTCATTTTTCCAGCGTCTGTTGGATCATAGAGATATATTTTGTTTCTGTGGCAGATGATGTGGAGTTGGAATGGCATCATAAGTGCGTGGTGGATGCCAATTTCTCTCAGCTGTCCTTGTATACTTTAGAAATTCTTACAGCAAATTAGTGTGTCAATATGGATATTGGGCATATGCTTATCATGGAGTCCTGCCAAATAAACTACCCCAGATAATTTGCTGTTGCTAGAACCCTGTCCCTCTTGACCAGATTCCCCAGAACAACTAGAAGTAGCCATGCTGGTGGAGACTGCCCCTGTACACGCCGATTTTTAGATTCTTTTACATGTGCCACACATGGATATGTCCCTCTGCCAACCCTGCTGTCTCTGACAGTTCGTGCAAACCCCTGAGGGTCCTCTACCTAGGCACACCCCAGTAGGCCCACTAACCTCAAATTCATAGCTCTTGCAATATTCTCCAGAATTTTGAGTCTGACTCTGAGAGAGTTCTCCTTCACAAGTCCGGTTTCCATTATCGGAGCCCACTCAGCAGGGGTTGTAGCTACTTTTTTGCCTCATCCTGCACCATTGACTTGTTCGTATCTGGCAAAGTGACTTTTTGAGCATACTCCTCCAGCCTTAGGATCAATAGGTTGGATTGCATTCAGTAAGGCTACGTTGGAGGGTTGAGAGGTGTTGGTTGCAGCTGTTCCACCTCCATCCTTAGCCAGCCTTACTTTCTCTTCTCTCTGCTTCATGCGCTCCCATCTGGGCACCACAATTTCTCCAGTATCATTGTTACAGCACTTATTTATTTGCACCAGCAGTTATTAATTTGCACTTGTCCAGTATCAAACTGCTCAGAGTGAATGTTCTGTCACATAAGGTTAGTTTTAAATATGCCGTTTAAATTGAAAATAAGATATTTTCAGTCACAGCTCTCAATCTGTGTGCTTACAGTTCGCTGATGGCTCTGCACCCCCGGCTGGAAAGCTTTTGATGCAGCAACTTTGCAGTCACTCTGGGTATCTCACTCGTTGTCATACCCAGCTAAATTAAAGATCATATTCTGTGTATCTATGTAGTGACCCACAAGAAGATGGAAGACTTGTGAACAAAATGAAGCTGGACTTTGGGATGGATTCTGGCTTAATTATTTTTGTCCTTGAACTGTATGTAATAGTGTATGGGGTGACAGTACGAGTATGATGGATGGATGGACAGGGCACATTGCAGTAAGCTGTATGTTGTACTAAGAGGTTCTTTCAAAGGCTTACATTAAATATTTTTACTGTATTAAAGCTTGCTTCTTTGTGGGGGAAATGGGCACCATTGGCGTCCTACACCCCAAATCGATGTGGCAGTTACACCTTGTGGGGCTTGCTCACTTTGACAGTTTTTTTCTTTACCTTTATAAGCGCTGGTTGAAATCTGCAGTTGTTCATCACATTGTGTTTTTTATGAGGCATTTGCATGCACTGTTTCTTGCATATCAGGGCTTGGGAGACACGTATAGTGTTGTTCGTTCTGTCTGTCTGCCATATCTCTCTCTACAAGGTATAAATTAAGTGGGTTCACTTTGCAATTTGCGACCCAAAAACCGCACATTGCGAGTCGGTCATAGGCTTGATTAGCATTCATTGCTAATCCTTGTTAATACTGGTGCTCCCCTGACTTTCGCATGAGTCCACCCATCCAGGGACCAAAATAAGGGGGCACCGGGCGCTAATTTGCACCTGCATATCTGCGATTGGCACCTGCCGCTTTAAAAGGCAGCAACTCCGAGGTGCTACTAGCACCTACAGTACATGTCCACGGAAGCTGTCTGAGTAAAGATGTCAACAGGGACGTAACACAAGGGAGGAGCAGCCAGAGAGTGGAACTGCCAAGTGGGTGTTGCAAGGGAGGAGGATTTCCAGCTGACATCTGAATTGTTTCCTGTCTGCAGTCCTTTCTCCACTTTTCCTCACTGATGTGCTCACACTCCCTCTGTAACGCACATGCGCATCTGATTTTTGCACCAAAGAGTGAGAGCATGTGGCATACTTGGGAGAGGATCGTGGAATCAGAATGGCGGGCAGACTAATGAGCAGTGGCGGTAATATCCACGATGCAGTATGCAGAGGCGCTTGAGTCAGCGGATATAACACTGGTGGACAACATACAACAAGGAAGCGCATCTGAGGTTAGATCGCTGACTGGAATAGTATTGAGAGAGGAGGCCAGACAGTCAGCATGTGTTTTGTTGTGTGGGAGGTAGGGTAGAGCAAAGTCGCATTTGAAAGGCTGGCTGTCAGATTCCATTTACAGTGTCTATGATTAGGGAGGTTGAATATCAGATTTCTTACACTGACTATGGTTTATCTTAAAAAGTAAATGGAAGTGGGCTCTGTCTGTACACAGTTTATTTTTGTTGGGCACTTCAAATCTGGTTAGCAGCTAGGCCAGCAGGCATGTATCCTGTGTGTGTGTGTGTGTGTGTGTGTGTGTGTGTGTGTGTGTGTGTGTGTGTGTGTGTGTTTGGGGGGGGGGTGGAGAGATGGATGAGATAGGTTGGATGCTGCTGTGGGTGAGGGGTGTGCGGGTGTGTTTAAAGGGAATGAGACCACATACAGATGGATGGGAGAGGTTGGGTGTTGCTGCTGCATGGTTGGGGGGGGAAGAGATATGGATAAGGAGACCATAGATGGATGGGAGAGGTTGGATGCTGTTGCTTGTGTGCATGTGTGTGCGAGAGTGTGCGAGAGAGAGAGAGTGTGTGTGAGAGTGTGTTTTGGATGGGCAAGAAAGAAAGAAACCTGAGAAGAGAAATATTCAAGTCAAGGTAAGAAAGCTTAAAAAGCAATGCTAAAGGTTATGTTTGGAAAATTTAGGCTGAGCAAAGAACAGTAAAATTATATGGTTTAAAGTAAAAATACCCTTTTTTTTTTTTTTTTTTTTTTTAGAAAACTGCTAATCAAAACTGCCAGATTGCGAATCATTTTTCATTTTGATTAGCAAAGGCTGCTAATCAACTCTCTGAAACTAATTTTATGCTTTGAATCTATCCTTCCCAACTTCTTGTTATTGGACCACATTGGCTCTTTTATAAGCTAGAAACATAGAATTTGACGGCAGATAAGGACCACTTGGCCCACCCAGTCTTCCCATTTCCCTACCTGACGGATAAGCTGCAGATCCTAGTTAACCAGCAGCCTACTTCTTCCTACCCCCACCCCCTAGAATTACCTTATGACTGTCCCATGCATGCTTGAATTCCACCACTGTTTTTGACTCCACAACCTCTCTGGAAGGCTGTTCCATACATCCACAACCCTCTGTGAAAAATACTTCCTTAAATTACCTCTGAGCCGCCCTCTTCTATCTTCAAATTGTGCCCCTTGTTCTTGCACACCTCTTTTTGAAAGATGCTACCCTCTTGGACTTTGATTCCCTTGAGGTACTGGAAAGTTTCTGTCATGTCCCCCTTTCCTCCTTTCCTCGAGGCTATACATATTAAGCTCCCTTAAGTCTCTCTTCATATGTCTTCCGGTGCAGACCCTGCACCATTTTAGTTGCCTCCTCTGACAGCTTCCATCCTGTCTATGTCTTTATGGAGATTGGTCTCCAGAACTGCACTAGTACTCTAGATGTGGTCTCACCAGCTGTCTGTACAGAGGAATAATAACTTTTGTTTTCTACTGGTGATGCCTCTCCCTATGCATCCCAGTATCCCCAGCCCTCCTTGCTGCCCTCTCACATTGCTTGCCCACCTTTAGGTCATCTGATATGACTACCCCCAGGTCCCTTTCCATTTTTGTTGTTGTTAGTTTCAAACACCATGAAGTCTTGCTTATATTAGGACCTTTGCAGTATGCCCCTGGCTTTTGACTGCCCCGGAGATGAAATAGTTAACTCCAGAGAAATCTGGAGTTCCACAGCGCGAGAGCGCTATTGAAAGCTCTATCTGGGTTGTTTGAACCCAAACTGTCAGATTCTTTACTCCGCTTTCACTGAACAGACGCTCCGGAGACCAGCTCCTTCATTTCAGTTCGTTTTGCGGTTTAAAGTATTTTTATCGGTTCATTTAACCGAGAAAGTGTTTAAAATTACCGCGGTTTTCGTTTAAAGCTCTATCTGGTAACTGTAAGTAAAATAATTTTAGTCTGTGTGGAAACTCATTATCGGTTCGCTCTGAACCGATCAGTTTGCTTTAAAAATTGTTTTCTTTGCATTTAGAGTGAGGTACCCGGTTCTTATCGGTCCTAAAAAAACCTGCAATTAAAAGTGTTTTTTCAAATACCCGTGACACGGTTAGGGACCGATAAGGGTGTCTTGTCCTGGCAAGGCCTGAAACAAAGGACAAGTTTGGTTAGGCTGGCACTATGTCTGAGAAACCCAAAAGAAAACCGGGCCACTGGGTTTCAACACTGTGATGTCTGTGGGGAAGCCTTTGCCAAGACTGACCCACACCACTTGTGTCTATTGTCTGGGGCTGACCACCTCCTGTCAGACTGCCAGATATGTAAGAATTTCCTGCAGCCACCCTGGAAAAGAGATTGGGCAGGCTCAGGAACGAGAGGCCAAAAGTCCGCTGACCCGATGGCCAGCCCGGCCCAGCTACGGCTGGACCAGAGGGAGTGCCCTCTGACCAGGGCCATACTTCCTCGGGCCAAAGAAAGGCTGGTCCTGAGGAACCAGTCAAAGCAAAAAGGACAAAGAAATCAGCTAGTGTGGAGTCCAGTTTTGTCTCTCCTTTTGCTGCAGGCCCCCAGTTCTGGGGTCAGTCCCCCTGGATGCCTTTCAGCTGGATTGGGAGGGAAAGTTCCTCTATGCTTTCCCTCCGTTCCCTCTCCTCTTCAGGGTTTTAGTAAAAATCAGAACTCAGCCTTGCAGGGTGATTCTGATTGCTCAGACTAGGCCAGGCAGCCTTGGTACCCTCTTCTTCTGTCCTATTATTCCACTCCTCCTGACCTTGCCCAGGGCTCACGACTCGCTGACCTGTGCACAGGGAGAGTGGTATCCGGATCTCAACTCCCCTCCACCTCAAGGCTTGGTTCTTGAGGAGTTAGTTTGCTCATTTACACCTTTCTCAAGGTGTCTTGGATATTTTGAAGGCCTCAGAAAGCCTTCCACTAGAGCCACTTATAATTCTAAATGGAAGAGATTCTCATTTGGTGTTCTGAGAGGCAAATCACCCCAGAATCAGCTGACCTGCCTATTTTGTTGGACTACCTGGTCCACTTAAATTCTTAGGCCTCAAACCAGCTACCTTAAAGGTTCATTTCCAGCTGTTTCGGTTTTATTTCTGCAGGAAAACCAGTTTCTCTTTCTTCTCACCCTGTGTTTGCAAAATTTTCAAAGGGTTACTTCATACTAATCCTCCCTTTCGGGAACCAACCCCTGCATGGGACTTGAATATTTGCATTGCCCAGCTAATGCAACCTCCCTTGAGCCTCTGGATTCGGCAGATCTCAAGTTCTTAACTTGGAAAACTGTTTTCAGTGGCTATCACTTCTGCTAGGCGATATGAATTGCAAGCCTTGTCAGTGGAAAGGATTTCATTTCTTCCACAGAGATAAAGTGATCCTCAGGACTAACAGAAAGTTTTTACCTAAGGTGGTTTCAGATTTTCATCTTAACCAATCCATCTCTTCCAGTATTTTTACTGAGCACTCCTCTTCTTGTGAGAGAAGCTTGCACAGTTTGGGCGTAAAAGAGCCCTTTGCTATTATTTGGATCGATACCAAGGAGTCCTGAGGTTGAATCCCTCCAGCTCTTCCTTACCTATGGAGATGTGGGTAGGGAGGCCTACTACTAGGAGGTCGATTGCTAGGTGGATTGTCTCTTGTATCCAGTTCTGTTATCAAAACTGGGCAGGAGCCGTCCCTCAGGCCTGAGGGCTCATTCCACCAGGGTACAGCCGCATCTCTAGCGGCTGCTAGAGATATTCCCATTTTGGAAATCTGTCAAGCTGCTACCTGGAAGACAGTCCACACTTTCACTAAGCATTATTCCTGGACGTGTCCAGTCCGGAGAGATGCTAAGCTTTGGCACAGCTGTCCTGCAGAGCCTATTTCTAAGTAGGTTCTGACCCTCCTCCATGGGGGTACTGCTGTGTACTCTGCAAAGGTCCTAATATAAGCAAGACTTCATGGTGTTTGAAGAAAAATTACTCACCTTAGTAATTGCTTTTCTTCTCATGGAGTCTTGCTATATTAGACAACCTCCTCCTACCCCTCTCAGAATCCCTACTTGGGTATGGGTTGGCAAATTGGTGCAATCACTGTGTCATGCCTGTTTAGCTTCTAGTCCCCCTTTTCTTTCTTGGGTTAGGAACTAGATAGTTTCTGTTTTGTTAATTGGTAGCTGGGCCCTCTCTGGACTTGAGTCTTTGGGCAGAGGGGCCTTAGTAGTGATTGTCAAGGGTTATCCTAACAATAATATGTGATACTGTTTTTTCTTTATTGTTGTGTTTTGTGGTTCTACTGTTAGTAGGTAGCCAATGGCTAGTGTAAGGCTTTTCCACACAGACTTGCTATGTTTAGTTTAGCCTCGTAAAGACCTGACAGTTTGGGTTCAAACAGCAGATAGAGCTTTCAATAGCGCTCAGCAGTGGAACTCAGATTTCTCTGGAGTTAACTATTTCATCTCGGGGGCAGTCAAAGCCAGGGGCATACTGCAAAGGTCCTAATATAGCAAGACTCCATGAGAAGAAAAGCAATTACTAAGGTGGAGGTAATTTTTCATCTGCCCCCATTATTGTACTCTTCCCTGGGTTTTGTTTCCCAGGTGCATTGCCTGCACTTCTTAGCATTGAATCTAAGCTGCCATACATTTGACCATTCCTCTAACCTTGCCAAGTCTCTTCTCATCCTTTCCACCCCACCTTGTGCATCAACTCTGTTTCAGATCTTTGTGTCATCTGCAAAGAGACATACTTTTCCTTCCAGTCCCTCTGCAATGTCACTTATAAAGACATTGAAGAGGACCGGTCCTAATACTGAACCCTGTGGTATTCCACTGCTAACCCCCCTTTTTTCAGAGTGGACTCCATTTACTATTACTCTCTGTGTCCTATTCTCCAGCCAATTCTTTTCCCAGGCTGGCTAACTTGTATATTAATCTTTTGTGTGGGACTGTGTCAAATGCCTTGCTAAAGTCTAGGTAGGCCATGTCCACAGCCCCTCCCTGATCAACTACTTTGGTCACCCAGTCAAAGAAATCTATCAGATTTGTCTGGTATGACCTTCCTGCTGTGAATCCATGCTGCCTTGGGTCCTGTGCCCCTCTGGCCTCTAGATACATAACAGTTCTTTCCTTCAGAAGTGATTCCATTATTTTCCTACCACTGAGAGTTAAACCAACAGGTCTGCAGTTCCTGCTTCTGCCTTGCTCCCACTTTTGTGAAGGGGAATCACATTTGCCCTCCTCCAGTCCTCCGGTACCACCCCATCCTCCCATGATTTGTTAAAGAGGGTAGTCAGTGGTGTCACTAGTTCTATCCTTAGTTCTTTTAGAATTCTGGGATGAATCCCATCAGGCCCCATTGCTTTGTCCACCTTCAGTTTTAAG
This sequence comes from Neoceratodus forsteri, assembly GCA_016271365.2. NCBI lineage: Eukaryota > Metazoa > Chordata > Ceratodontiformes > Ceratodontidae > Neoceratodus > Neoceratodus forsteri. The sequence continues at coordinate 517,189,442 of CM028136.1, read as the reverse complement.
AGCTCTTTCAGAACTCTTTCTTCTGTAAATGGGCTGGTATCAACTTCTGTATCCAGAGTGTTTCTACTGTTTGTTTTAGGTACCGCCCCCTCTTCCTTTGTAAATACTGAGCAAAAATATTTGTTTAGTATCTCTGCCTTTTCACAGTCACCCTCTGCCCACCCTCCTCCCCTTTATTAAGCCTCACTATCCCTCCCTTGGTCTTCCTTTGCTCCCTGATGTACCTATAAATGTTTTATCCCCCTTCTTAACTGAGTTGGCTGTCTTTTCCTCGGTTTGGGCCTTTGCTGTTCTGACTGCCTTTCCAGCTTCCTTTTCCTTTAACTATACAGTTCTCTGTCCTGTTCCTTCTGTGATTCCTTGTACTTCCTGAATGCTTTCTTTTCTTTTGAACCTTCACTGCCACTTCCTTTGAGAACCATAGTGGTTTCACCTGCTTCGCTTTGTTTATTTGCTTTACACAAAGGCTTGTTACCTCTGTGATGGCAGTTTTATTATTCTCATTGTTCTTCCACCCTCCTTCCTGCCCATTTGCTAGTGCATTCCTTAGGCACTCACCTTTTTTGACAAAGTCAGCCCTCCTAAACCAGTACCTTTGTCTTTGTATGGCTTGACTCTATTGCTGTTGACAGAACCATACTGTTCGATGGTCGCTAGTTCCCAGATGGCTACCCACTTACATCTGTGATCCTCTCTACTCCATTCTGAGAGAACCAGGTCTAAGATTGCTCTCTCGAGTGGGCTCCAATACTAGTTGTTCAAGGCATGCCCCTGTAGGGCATCTAGAATAACCCCACTCTTAGAAGTGGCTGCTGCAACTGCACCCAGTTAACATCTGGCATATTCAGATCACCCATCAGCAATATCTCCCTTTATCTGCCATTCTAAGTATACTTTCTATCATTTCCTTGTCCATTTCTCCCCCTGAGAGGGGTCTATGACAACCCCTGTGCGGATTGTGGTGCCATTGCCTGCCTCCAAATTGACCCACAGTGCTTCTTCTCCTCCCTGTTTACCCTTTTGTTCTGTTGCTTTGATTTCTTCTCTTATGTAGAGAGCTACTCCTCCTCCTCCTCCTCCTCCTCTTTACCCTCCTGTCCCTCCTGTAGATAGTGTATCCTGGTATGTTTCGTCCCAGTCATGGTTCTGTGTGTACCATGTTTCTGTGACTGCCACAATATCCAGATCTTCCTCCTCCATCAAGGCCACTAATTCAGGAAGCTTGTTACCCAGACTACGGGCATTGGTACTCATTGCTCTCCATTTTTGACGACTTTACTTCTGTGAGCGGCAACCCCACTGACCTTTCTACCTTGGTCTTTTCTCATTTAGTACCCTGTTTTGTAGGGGAGGCTGGGATTTTCCTCTGCTTATCAGTGCCTCCCCTTGACTAGTTTCAAGGCTTGCCAATGAAGCGTTAAACCGATTGCCCAAAAGACTTGTTCCTTCCTGGACAGATGCAGACCATCCTGCCAGTATAGGCTGGTGTCCCTCCAGGTGGAACCCCAGTCCCCAATGAAGCCAAACCCCTGTGCTCCACACCATTTTTTCAACCATTTGTTAAACTGCATGGTGCAAAGTACCCGCCTCACTCATGCCACTGACAGGCAGCACCTCTGAGAAAGATACTGTGTGCTACTTGTCTTAAGCCCCTCCCCAACTCTACAAAGTCCTTTGCACTGCTCTAATCTCATGATGAGCCAAGTCATTTGTCCCTAGGTGGACAATGATGTCCAGCTCAGACTCCCGTGCAACTGTTCTCGTGATCCTAAGGATGCGCTTCCTGTCCCTCCAAGCCATGGCACCAGGCAGGCACCTTACTTTAGTTTTCCCTGCTCCCCCCAGTTCTATCCCCCTAATAATTGAGTCCCCCACCAGGAGCTGCTTTTCTTTCCCTGTGGTGCCCTCTGCCTCCTTCCTGAGGGCCTCCCTTGTGACAGTTGTCTGCACCCTCCTTAGTCTCCTCTGTGGTGCATCCATAGGGGAACTATGTTCCCAGAATGGTGTATGGATTGTGAAGTGTAACTGGGTGTGCCTCTGTTCCACCACCCTTACCCTCCCTGAGCCCACTGTGGTCCAACTGCTGCGCTTTCTTCGCAACCTCTGAGGTAGTGGTGGTGGCTGTGGTGCTCCCTGGATGGGGGAGGTTCCCTTGCCACTGTCCAGTGCGGCCTGAAGATGGGCAACTTCCTCCCTCAGGGCAGCATCTCGGCCTCCAGAAAGACTCCCGGAAGACTGCTGCCCCACAGCCATTACATTGTACTACTCCCCACATAACTGTCTACCTTGTTTAGTTTTTTTTTTGTGTGTGTGTGTGTGTGTGTGTGTGTGTGTGTGTGTGTGTGTGTGTGTGTGTGTGCGATTGGTGCGTTATATAGAAATATATGTATTTATATCATGTGGATGCTTATATTGTCAGTGCAGCGTGCTAGACAGGATATGACAGTGATGTGTACCTTGCCCTCTTGAGGAAATGATGTCAGAACCCCAGGTATAAATGAACTATTTCCAGGGTGGGTGGGTGAGGGGTGGAAGGGTTGGGCCTAAACTGTGCCCTCACGAAACAATCAGCTAACGCTCTGACCTACCGATCCGATGAGTGCTTTCCTGTCAGCAAGATGCCATACACGACAATTTGTAATACTGCTTCAAACCAATTTGACAGAGAAAATACCCTGCTAATCAAACAGAGAAAATCCAAACATCAAATCAGACACAGGTAAACCTCCCCAGCCCCAAAAGAGCCTGGTGACTTGTGCTCTGAAAACAGTCAGCCCCAAAACACGTCAGCTGGTGCAGAAGGGCAGACAAGAAAACAGTATTTAGCCTATGGGTTTAAACCTTCCTGCGCTGAAAACCTTAACACTTGTAACACAAGTAAAGCAAACTCCACCTCCCTCTGTTGATTGAAAGACTGCCTTTTCTGATAATTCTAAGTTGCTTATTTCACGCTTCAGTTAGAAGTATCCTCCACCTGAAGAATATTTCCTTTCCTAAGGAATCTGCTTCAAACCAAAGACAATTGTAAATTGTAAGGTTCACCTCCCTCTGTTGTGAGCACTACTCACTTTCTTGCAAATCTTAAGTCCAATGTTGCAGCTTGCAGCCAGAGGTAGCGTCACCTGAAGACTGAGGTTATCTGATGAGCCTGCTAAAATTAGTACTTTTATCAAGGTCTGTAAGATTCTTCCAGAGCTATTGGCTGTTAAGTAGCCGTGATGTAAGCACTTCCTGACACAGTCTGGCTTGACCTTATAAGGCACACTGAGGTAAACAAAAGAAAAAAGTTTCCACTCCCTAGGGACTGTCTGGGTCCAATACACAGCCTGTAACCTGCTCTCATTTCAGGGCTTATGACAAATTCTTAGCCCAGTGAATACTCACAGTATTACAAATATTGCAATGCAAACAGTCAATCACTAACTCCAATCAAGTCAGAAGGGCAGAAACACAGAAAACAGTAAAATCTTAACAACTGTAACAAGTAAAGCAAACTCCACCTCCCTCTGTTGATTGAAAGACTGCCTTTTCTGATAATTCTAAGTTGCTTATTTCACCCTTCAGTTAGAAGTATCCTCTACCTGAAGAATATTTCCTTTCCTAAGGAATCTGCTTCAAACCAAAGACAATTGTAAGGTTCACCTCCCTCTGTTGTGAGCACTACTCACTTTCTTGCAAATCTTAAGTCCAGTGTTGCAGCTTGCAGCCAGAGGTAGCTTCACCTGAAGACTGAGGTTATCTAGCTAGTGACTGAATGTCTGTTTTTATTCTGTTTTTGAGTGGTCTGATCTATTGTGGTGCCTTCAGGCATGTAGATCTAAATAAATTATTGGCGTTGTCCTCCTATTTGCTTAGCATTAAAGGTATAGCCTGATTTCCAAACTACAACCCAGGCTTGTTAATGCTTTAACTGTGCTAAGATAATTGCTCCAACCCATGTCACACTAACTGCGTTAGTTAGCACTGCACTCTACTGATGCTCACCAGGCTGGCTAGGTTTTCAGCTGTTGAACGCACATTGTTTCAGCCTATGCTATCGTCCAAGGGTCATTGTTTGATCAACTAGCTGCTGCAAAGTTCCCTGCTGCTGCCTGACTGCTGATAATGTTTGACTGTATTTTACCAGCTGCTGCCACCCTTATTCCTACTATTGTATCACGCTATCAGGATGGTCTGAGTTAATGGTTACTAAGTACAACCATGGGCTGCTTCTGAGTACCCTGTCACATCCTCACTGCTGAAAAGTATTAAAACTGTACTTAACTGGTTGCTGACACCTCATCTGAGTGATCTGAGTATTTGGATACAAAATATAAGTATGGGCTACAGTTCTGTCTGTTAATGGTGTTTATTCTGTATAATACTGGTTGCTGCCACCCTTATCTTTACAGTAGCATTGCTTATACCCTAGCTGGGTGGACTGTGTCCTACCTGTCCTTGAATAGTGAGAGTGTTTAAATTATTACTGGTGCTCCACCTGCACTGCTACTGTAATTTTGCTAACACCCCTCATGGTGACGGGCCAACGACCTGCATGTTTTACTTGCAAATCGCTGTCACCCTTCCTCACTGCAAATATGTTCCCTGCAATATTAATATTGCTGACCTGATTGTTCAGACAGCATTGCTGTCTGAACCTATAGAGCCCTTGGAGATAAAGGAGGCGATCTCCTTTGGTCCACAAAGCAAAAAAGCAAAGGCTAGGGGGATGTTTGGTATATTAGTAAGTAAATATTTATTTCTTTAAGGCACCCTTCCAAAGCTCAGGGCGCCTTTACAATATCATTCATACATAATTAAAACCACAACTATAAACAACATTAAATTCAAGATACAATCCAATATAATTTAAATCACTAAAAAAATGCTTGGTTAAAAAGGAAGGTCTTTAAAGCTTTTTTAAAGCTCTCCACAGTCAGGCAATTGCGTATCTGGCAAGGTCGAGAATTCCACAGGGTAGGGCCATAAAGGCAAATGTTCTTCCACCAGATGTTTTTAAGGTTACCCTGGGAATCTCCAGCAATCCCTCACCAGAGGATCGGAGGGAGCGGGAGGGACAGTAAGAAGTCAGGAGTTCTTTCAGGTAGCGAGGTCCCAAACCGTGTAGGGCTTTATAGGTCAACATGACCTTGAAAGTGATCACAACAATAGTAGGGGTATCACAACTCAGAAAAGGGAGGTAATAATCCCTCTTTAAAAGACACTGGTTAGGTCCCATCTGGAGTACTGCGTGTAGTACTGGAGGCCACACCTTCACAAGGACATTAACCAAATTGAGCAGTCCAGAGAAGGCAACCAAAATGGTGCAGGGACTGCATCAAGACATATGAGGACAGAAACACCTGAAGGGCATTAACAAGGTGAAAGAGTCTAACATGTTTCAATATAAGAAAAATAGCAGGACAAGAGGACACAGCATGAGATGGGGGGGGGGCGATTAAGGGGTAATGTGAGGAAGTTCTTTTTCACAGAAAGGGTGATGGATGCATGGAACGGCCTACCTCAAGAAGTGGTGGATATGAATACAGTGCAGGGCTTTAAACAGGCTTGTAACATGGCATAGAAAAGGATATCGAAATGGAGAGCAGAGACTGGTTGAAATGCATCATGTGATGCAAAACGAGTGGTGATTAACCCACCAGTAGAACACGCTGGCGCCCTTCCACAAGCAGCCACACAGTGCAGCACTGGGACGGCAATCAACACAGTAGACATCGAACTATGTGCAGTAGCGGGAGCGCGCTTGAAACCAGTGTGAGACAGCATGGCTTGCAATGTATTCGTAGCTGTAGATGACGCCCCTGATAGAGTAACACAGGAATTCTCAGCATGGTGTGGAGCGTGCTAATAGCTTGCTGTTGCCGAGACTGCCCGGAGGAGTGATAGGAATAGCTGCAGGAGGAAGACGTGGGTTGTAGCGCGGGGCAATATCACTGAGTATAAGTAAATGTGAGATTGGTGATAGAACCACTGGAACACATGGGTGTAAGCAAGTATTTGTAACTGATATCGGCAGCAGTCCAAAAAACATACATGTGTCCCAGAAGGCTGCACGGTAATCTTTGTCGGTGGTGCAACAAGAAAGTGTAAAACAGTAAGTGTCGCTGCGAACCAAAAAAGACTCTCATTCTGTCAGTGTCACAGAGACTGTTGTGTCCCCATTTCTTCAGAACTGCTGCACACTAGGGAATGGCGTGCTGCGTGATCTGTACGCCGCGACCGCGATAGATGTTTGTCGACTGCACACCACGACCCCATAGCATGAGTTGTACAGCAGGAATAATGATTGCGTCAGTGTCTCTGTTGTTCCAACGAACACTGTGATCTCAACAAAACGCTCCCTGCACTTGCCATGTTACAAGTGCATTAATCACCTCCAGTGTCTGGCTCCACCGGGGATTAATGCCCCCTTGGTGGTTGGAAGCACTCTGCCTTCGACCTCGTGCACCAACTCCCCCCCCCTCCCCATCAGCCGGGCATTAATCCACCGGTTGAGCCCTCCTCTGTCGGTGATTAATGTTTACATGGGATAGGCATAAGGGAGCAATACAGACGAGTATGGTTAGATAGGCCATTGACAGAGCAAAGGTCGATGGCACATTTACAAGGTTGAAAAAGAAATGGGCAGACTGGATGGGCCTTGCAGTCCTTATCTGCCGTCAACTTCTAGGTTTCTAAAACTGAGCACTCAAAAAACATGCAGCACCTAGAAAAACCAGACCAGGAGAACAAAGCATAAAGGTGTGCAAATAAGTCAAAGTACTCACAAAAAAAATAGCTGCTAAAGTGGTATTTATTGTGCCAAAAGTCCAAACTGTAGTGCAGCACACAGGCTCCTAGCGCCTTGAACCCCTGCGTGTTCAAAGGGGGAGTGAACAATAAAGACAATTCCACTCTATTTAAAGTCAGGATTTAAAGGGGCACATCCTCATAAAGTGTAAAGTTTAAAACCACACATACATACTGTTATTTATTTATTTTATTTATTGGAGTCTTGGATTACAATCTGTTAGCTCTTAGCTCATTTACATGGGTTCCACATCGAGTACATAGGACAAATGACAAACATGCTTATACATATGATAAGCATAAGTAGGCCACATTGGTAGCAAGGAACCTTACACGTTTTACATATAGTTGATTAGTTAGCATACATCGAGCTCTATATTTTGACAATGGGTGAATCCAGAAGACACAGTTGTAACAGCTGAGAAAGTACTGTAGTAGAGTCAAAACATTGAAATGACATAATTTGGGTTGAGCAATGGAGGACACTTTTGTAGATTAGGAGAGGGAGATTATATGAGGAGCAGAGGATAGAGTGGGGAAAGGATGGATAGTAAATGCTGGAGGATGGCAGGCAGTGTAGAGGGGGTTACAAGTAGAGGAGGGGGGAGGTAAATTGGGACAGTAGTCTTTGAGCAAGAAAGGGTTCGTGAAAGAGGTGGAGTGAGGAGGTGGGAGAGAAAGCATTAAGAAATAGTGGGTGGGAGGACGAGGAATTGACTAAGATAAGTATACCTGAGGGGCTATAACAAAGTGCAAGTTGGGGTAAGGCTAGGCCTTCAGAGCAGTTGCTATCTTAAATGAAGCAGGAGCATACAAATATTCATTACTACTAAAGTGATCTAAAAACATTTAGAAAGTATTTTTGATACATGTTAACTAACATTTGTCATCAGTATTCTTGTAGATTAAATATTATACATTAGATTCAAACTTCAAGTCATATTTATGGTTAACAGTCACAAGTGATGTCATTTCAGCAACACGAGATCTTCAGAACAAAGGAGGGTGCACATAGTATCCAACTTCAGTATGTAAAAATCTGCAGTGAAATAATAAATTTATAATAAAGCAGAATAATTCACTTCAAAAACTGACTAGAGGAGATGGGGGGAGGAAAAAGGAAAGAGGGAAAAATTAATATATGGGAATACAGCAGTAAGGCCTGTTTGTGTTTTTTTTTTTTAATGTAGTTAAAAAGTGAAAGAAAAACAAAGGGTCAGAGCAGAAACTATAGCAAAATAGTACTTCTATAAAAAAGGCTGCAAGTCCCATCCATCATTAATTCCCTTAGGGTGACAGGCACCTAAGAGAAAAATGTCTACTTTCTCTTTGTCTCAACTGCCGTCTGTTACCTCCCCTTGGTTGTGACTAAATATGTTCTATACCCATAAAATGGAAACCATTCAAGTCAAAGTTGTGATGTATACCCCAGTGGCTCCCCACTTTCACTTTTTAGCATGTCTCAATAACTTGAATGTTTCCTAAGAAAGGTTTTGCTCATTTTTGTGGAATTTAGGAATTTATTTATTAGCTTTTGGTAACTGGGTAAGTGCGCTAGGCAACAATCCTACCTATTTTCAGGCACGACCCGGGAGCCCTATGTCTGAGACTCAAAAAGAGAAACAAAATAGATGCCCTATATTCAATTATTTGAAAACTGAAGATAGTAATGTTGCCTTTGGTTAATAATAATTTTCAGATTTGACACTCTAGGATTGCCTTTACTTAACATATGAAAATGCCAGCAGAAACAGGCGAACGGTCCATAGTCTACTGTGCAGCTAGCCCCTCAACTTGCAGCTGCCCCACCCTCCCTCCCACTCCTCTTAATTACCCCTCCCCTCACTTTGTCCCACCCTCTTTTAAAATCCTCCACCTTACTACAGGCTACCACCTCCTCAGGCAGGGCATTCCACTTATCCACCACCCGTTCAGTGAAAAGTGCCTCCTGAATCCCCCCCACCAATCTCAATTTATGCCCTCTTGTGTCCCTCCCACTTCTAATCTAGAAGATCCTCTGTCAGTTTTGTTAATCCCCTTTAAGTATTTAAAAGTTTCAATCCTATCCCCCCCAATCCCTCCTCTCCTCCGTTGAATACATGTTCAGCTTGCCCAGCCTATCCTTGTAGGCCATACCCTCTAGACCCTGGATCATCTTTGTCACTGTGCTGTGTATCCCTTCTAATAATCTGATGTTTTTACTTAAGTAAAGGGCGGCAGTACTGCACACAATATTCCAGGTGCGGGCTGACCAGTGACCTGTACAGGGAAAGGATCACCTCTGTATTCCTAGAAGAGATGCCTCTCGCTGTACACCCCAGCATCTTGTTGGCTTTTGCTGCCGCCTTCCTGCACTGTGCAGAGTTGTTCATGTTCCCCGTTTATAATCACCCCTGAGATCTTTCTCCTTCCCAATGCTTTCCAATTGAACCCCTCCGAGCTGATGGCTCCTTCCCTGGTTCCTACTTCCAAAGTGCAGTACTTTGCACTTCTTGGTGTTGAACCCCAGCTTTGGTTATGTTGCATCTAAATAATAGGGTAAAACTATTAACAATAATACACCTCTGATTTTGTGGTTTTGTTCACTGGTTCAGGCTTCAAAAAATTGAACCAACTGTAAGTGAATAACTTTCATTTCATGCTTTGTTGTTTTTCGGGTCACACAAACTCTTATTTCTTGATTAGAAAAAGTAATAATGAGCCCTAGAATTTTACTGTACTTAGCGTTTCCTACAAAATGATGGAGAGGGCTGTAAATACAGGTAGGAGTGCAGGCTGAGCTCTTAAATTACAGGAAGTAGTATCTGTACTTTTCGATTTGTAAATTCCATTGATCTGCCATCTTCATGTCACTGCGTTCACAAAGGTGCCTCTAAGAGGTTGTAAAACAAGAGGAGCTGGAATGCAGAGATGCCCATCTCATGTCCCTTCCCCATGAAATCTACTTGGATTGGAAAGCTCCCTTGTAAGAACCATCAGTAAAACTCTTAAATTTGTTGTAAATTATTTGCTTATCATTTGAACAACCCTTTGGCCAAACCAGCAAGGAAAGTTTTTATATCTATCTATCTATCTAGATCTAGATTTAGCTGAATTCTTGCCTCTTTGGTTTATCCATCGTTTCCTGAATGTTTCACCATTTATGCAAATCTAGAGTAGAGAAATCTATACCTTTACTTAATGTGTGTTTAACACTCCCTCCCCATGCATAAGCAAGGCCTACTAAAAAGAAAGGGAAAGAAAAGTTGATTTTACTTGGTGACAATCCATAGAACTTACAACCAACAAAATAAGGCACTCACCAGACACCCAGTGTCACCTGTTGTGTTTCAGATAAAACTATCCTTTGAGAAAGGTTAGTTTTATCTGAAACGTGTTGAGCAATAGTGGTATCTGTGTGTGTAACTTCGGCACTTAATAAAGGTGGCACTGTAAATTTTAATTTGAGACTGAGCACCAAATTTATTGGTGGTGTGTGCCCCATATTATTGGTTGTATGTTCTTGTTTTGTAAAAATAGCACCACTGTCCCAGTACAACATTTTCTTGTCTCAGCCCATAAAACTGTACATTTTGCAGTAGCAGTACACTCAGTATTAATAATATGGTTGGAAAATAATATAATCCAAATTCATAAGGAAAAGTAACAAATCCTAACCACTCTTGTGGTAAAAATATTACTGTGTCCCAATTGGCAAGATTAACAATCATTAAATCGGAATTCTCATGCTAAGAAACTGATCATTAAACTCTAATTGACACAGCCCACATGCTGTCATAAACATGACTTGGCATTATACAGGATAGCAGCAGGAAAATAAAATCAGTTTACCAAATTTATATGGAAAATTTTAAAGATGAAAGAATTTGTACACTGTTATTGGTAAACTTGCTTTTCTTAAACTGGACCGCATATTAATCAATCTGTCTCTGCCTATACACACAGTCGCATGAGAGAGAGAGAGAGAGAGGGGTAGACATAGGAGAGACAGACAGGAGATTGGAGAGAGATCGCGATCGTGGGCTCACTGCTCCAACTGAAGCTGTGGTAAGGCAAAAAGCCACTCCACCACAAAGAGGGTGCGGGGTTTAAAAAAATGAACAGCAGTACTTACAAGAACCCCGCACTCCTCAGATGGTGTAAAAAAGGCTTTATTGAAGATGAGGTTTAAAAGCTGCCACGCAGCAACAAGGAACCAGTGCTGAATGAGGAACCCCGGCTGGTTTCGATCCCCCTGATGATGATGTGCTAGGGCACGAAACCGGTCAGTTCCTCATTAAGCACTGGTTCCTTGTTGCTGCATGGCAGCTTTTAAACCTTATCTTTAATAAAGCCTCTTTTACACCATCTGAGGAGTGCAGAGTTCTTGTAAGTACTGCTGTCCAACTGAAGCCGGCAGCAGGCCTCCAGCTTCACACATCAAGAAGGTACCTCAGTTTTCATCCTGAGAAAAGGGGTGAATGGCTCATTTTAAGGTGAGCATCCTGAGTGTTTGGGTGCCCAGAAAAGGTATTCCTGGAGGTTTTCTTAAAAAAACAAACACCAGAATCTAGCTAAGTGGGCCCCATTTAGCTGGGCTCAGGCGTTTTGTTCAAAAAAAAAAAAAAAAAATAATTTTTATTTATTTCCATGTATTTCAGTTAACAAGAAACACTGAGCATACTCCGAACATCTCAAAAAACAAAATTTAAATTCTTAACTCTGGAACCGTTTAATATTTTCTTCATAAAACCTTCAAATGGCAGTCCCTTGGCACATGCCGCTTCTACCCTGAAAGTTTTTGAGGGGAAAAAAATACAAACCATCTAGGCTGTATGTGAGACCAAAACCAAGAACTCATGTGAAGTATAGGAAAAAATGGACTTCTGCCAGGAAACGACATATGCGGATCTCAGAAACCGCACAAGCTGTCGTCACAAAACTTTCCATATATTTAGACCTTGCTTGTAGACGTATTTAGACCTTGTCTTCTAGACAATGCATACCAAATTTCGGGCAATTTTGACAAACAATACTAAAGATTTTAAAGTGCAAATTAGGGGGTTTAACATAGAACCTGTCAGACAACCTTAACTATACTGACGCTACTGTGCCAGTATAAGTACATACCTTTCAAATAACATGAAGTCTTGCTGTATTCTAACAATTGCGGTGATTCCCAACCTTTGAACTGCCCCGGAGAACAAATAGTTAACTTTCTATGCAGGGCATAGAATGCTGAGCTAGAGCTCGGTTGAAGTCTCTGTCTGGAGTGATTCAAACCTAAACCGTCAGATTCTTTACTCCGACTCACTGAACAGTCGCTCCAGAGATTTCTACTTCAGCTCGGTTCGAAAGTAGGTTAAAGTTTTCAGTTTTCGTCTGTTTTTAAACCGAAAAAGTATCCGCATAGTCAGTTCAGTCTCCGTCTGTGGTGCCATGAGTACTAGATAGGAATTGTTCTATTTTTCTGTGTGGAACTTGTAAAAGTGCGGCTCGGTTCGGCTGAACTGGCCATTTGTTAGTGACATTTGTGCGTTTACTTAGTGTGTGGTTATCGGTTCTTAAAAAAAAAAAAAAAGTGTTTTGAACTGTTTTTTTTCCAGTACCCATGACACGGTTAGGAACCGATAAGGGAGTCTTGCCTGACGGTTGCCGAAAAAAGGGTAAGTTTGGTTAAGTTGGCCATGTCTGAGAAACCCAAGAAAAAAACCGGGCTCACTGGGTTTCAACACTGCAGTGAGTGTGGGGAAGTCTTTGCTAAGGCTGATCCCCACACCACCTGTGTTTATTGTCTGGGGTTTGACCACCTCGATTCAGACTGCCAAATATGTAAAAACTTTCCCAACTCTACCCTTGAGAAGAGATTAGGTAGACTGATGGAAAAGGAGGCCGAGAAGTCCGCTGACCCGGATGGCCAGCCTGGTTCGGTTTCGACCATACCAGAGTCGGCGCCCTCTGACCAGGGCGATACTTCTTCGGGCCAAAGGAGAGCCAGTTTCGAGGGATTGGTTCCAACAAAAAGAAAACACGAAGATAAATCGACCGGTTCGGATCCAGAGGTTCATGTTCCGACCGACGAAGAGATAGCCAGAGCGATTCAGATTGTGGAATCGCTCCGTCCGGTTCCGACTGATCCAGCTCCTTCTGGCAGGGGTTCGGTTGGTTCCCCTGGTTCAAGATTATGCCCATGAAGATTTTTATGAACCGGAATTTGAAGAGGAAGGGGAATTTGAGGATGATGATGTAAGTGAGGGTCTGGATGTGCCTGTGGAACCGGACATCTCCCCAGACAGACCTTCAGGTGTTTCCCCTCCTATGCTTTCTGAGTCCCCTTCTCACTTTGTTTTACAGAAAGGTGGCTGAAACCCTCCAGGTTCCTATGGAGGAGGCTGTGGAAGATCAAGAGGAGCCTGACTATATAGAGATGATGGACATCCCAGCGTCTAGGAGACTCTATTCCCCTCCATAAATCTTTTGGGAAACGGACACAAAAATTCTTAGTCTCCTAACACTATACCTCCTGTGGATAGAAGAATGGACAAGAGGTATACACTTTCAGGCTCAGAGATGGAGTTCTTATATCAGCAATGCAGCCATGTTGGGGTAGTACAGGCTGCTGCCTGTGACAAGGCAAATATTCCCTTGGCTTCACACCCCCCTGACAAGGACTCCAGGAAGATTGATGCCATGGCAAAGAAGCAGTACATGGCATCTTCTTTGGCAAATTACATGGCCTATACAGCCAGGTACCAGAAGTCCAGGTGGGACACTGTACTGGCACTGGCTAAACAGGCCTCCCCCCAGCTAGCCAAGGAGCTGGAGGCAGTGGCTGCAGATGGGATTGAGGCATCTAAAGTTCAGTTTCATGCTGTTGTGGACTCTAATGATGTTTCATCAAGAGTCATGGCTACATCTGTGGCTCTTCGGAGGATGGCTTGGCTCAGATGTACTAGCCTCTCGCAGGACACACAGGCTAAGGCCATGGATTTTCCTGTAGTGGGTAATTCTTTGGGGAGCAGACCAAGAATTACATGAAGAAAATGGATGAATACAGGACCACTTACAGGAGTGCTCAGGCCAAGGAAAGGCAGGCAACTCCTCAAAGGCAGCAGTGTAGGGGCAGGCCTTTTCAAAGGCCTTTTTACCAAGCACAGGCCTCTTCTTCCTTTTCTCAGAGGGGGTTCTTCAGAGGGAGAGGCAGAAGGGAGATGAGCAGGGCTGCATCCACTCCTCAGCCTAAAGCCCCTGCCAAGCAGACACCCTGATGGGCTTGCCTGGGTCGAGACTGATATTCCAGTAGGGGGCAGGCTGGCTTACTTTGTCCAGGACTGGATGTCTATTACATCAGACAAGTGGGTCCTGGAAGTAGTAAGCAAGGGACTGGTTCTCAGCTTCATACAGTTTCTAAAGATGAGAGCCAGATCTTCTCCACCTGCAAATCTCTCGGAAACCCTTGCCCTAGAGGCAGAAGTTTCTTCTCTTCTAGCTTTAAAAGCTATAGAGAGAGTACCTACCCTACACTGGGGCAAAGGACTGTACTCCAGGTACTTCCTGACCCCCAGAAAGACAGGGGAGTGGCCACCTATCCTAGACTTAAGATATCTAAACAAACATCTTTTAAAACCAAAGTTCAAGATGATCACTCTGGGAATAATCCTTCCCTCTCTAAGCCAGGGGACTGGCTAGCCTCCCTGGACCTCAAAGATGCCTACTTTCACATTCCCATCAGGTGCTTCCACAGAAAGTACCTCAGGTTTGAGTTGCCCTCAGGCCACTATCGGTTCAGAGCAATGCCCTTTGGCCTAACCTCAGCCTGTTGTCTAAACACTCTTGGTGTGTAGGGTAAACAATAAAAATAATAATACAGATTCTTGTGTCTGAGTCTGCCAAGAAACATTCGTAAACAAGCAAGGAGTACTAATAAAGTTTATTATGCTACTTACGCCAAGCATGTGACAAAGAAAATCACAAGGGAGATGGGTTTCTCACCACTCCTGAAGGATGTACATAATCTCCAGAATTGTAGATCTTAGGTTCTCTAAGATCTTGTTCTATCTCTCCCCATGCTCCAGCTCTCTGCTCTTCTAGAGAAGTTACAGTAGTGTCTCGAGAGTGCTACAATGGGTTGTAGACAACTAAATACTACAGATAACAACATAGCAACAGAGATTACAACATAGTTACAGATATGAAAAACAATATGTATTGGTCCTAAGTCATTCTCCATTGGAGAATGACTTAGGAGATAGAATTACTAATGAGTATCATATGAGACCGAATATGCTTTCATTAGCATTATAGCTTACACAAAAAAAAATGCTGACAGTTCAAAACTACATTTCTTGCTTATGTACAATATAAAACAGAGACATAACAAAGCTGTCTCTTTGTGTCAGCTTGCTTAAACAGAGAACTGCTGACAATCCTATTACATGGCATATCTCAGTGTAAAACACATTGCATATAATTATATGAGAATATAAGTATACAGTAATCACTGATCCCTCTGAGTCATCTTATCAGTGATTAGATAGATTATATATGGAATATATGTAAAAGAAAAACATAATCGAGATAAATGTATTATAGTGAGGCATAATAAATCATGCATGACAATATTAGCATATCTTGGCAGCAAAGCACATTTCTAGCACTCATGTCTGTATATGTGCAAAATAGCAGTATCACAGTATAATAGACCAGGACTACAGTGTGAGGTGTATGTGGGACAATAGGGGGCATAACCCAAGCGTAACAAGCCCCAAGGGTTTTCACAAAGTGCTTGGCGGTAGTAGTTGCCTTTCTAAGAAGGCAAAAAATTTCCATTTTTCCTTATGTGGACGATTGGCTGATAGTGGGTCAGTCTCCAGACCAAGTCAAGTCTCACCTACAAGTGACCCAGCAAGTGCTCACTTCTCTAGGATTTCTTCTCAACCTTCCCAAGTCAGTTCTTGAACCAGTCCAGCTTCTTACCTTTATAGGGGCAGAACTGGACACACTTGAAGTAAGAGCCTTTCTTCATCTAGAAAGGGCAAGGGTTCTAATGGAACTAGCTTCTTCCTTCAGCCTTCAGGTATCTCGACCAGCAAGGCATTTCCTCCAGCTCTTGGATCACATGGCAGCTTCAACAGCAGTGGTCCAAGGGGCAAGATTCCAGATGAGGGATATTCAGTTCCACCTGAGGGCTTTCTGGTCTCGGAAGAAGAATTCCCTTAACAAACTGATCCCAGTGACTCTGACCTTGATCCAAGCCCTCCAGTGGTGGCAGGATCAGGACAATCTAAGACAAGGTGTTCCTTTTGTTGCTCAGCCTTGGTCAGTGGTCCTTACCACGGATGCTTCTCTCCTGGGCTGGGGAGCCCACCTGGGGTCTCTTACTGCCCAGAGGCTGTGGTTCTCTCCCCCAAGAGTCCCTTCTCACATCAATCTTCTAGAGCTCAGGGCAGTTTTTCTCGCTCTGAAAGCGTTCTCAGTCAGTACAGAACAAGGTGGTTCAAGTCAGAACAGACAACACCACCACCATGTGGTACATCAACAAGCAGGGAGACACTCTGTCCATCGCCTTGTGCACAGAAGCCATGAAGTTGTGGTCCCTGGCTTATTCCCTGAAAACCTCTCTTGTAGCAGTTCACCTTCCAGGAAAGGACAATGTGCTAGCAGATGCACTGAGCAGGATTTCTCAAGGCCATCACGAATGGTCCCTGGACCCTCGGGTGTTGAAAGTGATTTTTTTCAAGGTGGGGCATTCAAGAGATTGATCTCTTTGCAGCCCCAGACAATCACCAACTCCCTCTCTTTTGTTGCAGACCTCCAGTCCTGGGCTCAGTGCCTCTGGACGCCCTGATTCTGAATTGGGAAGGGAAGTTTCTGTATGCCTTTCCCCCCTTCCTACTCCTGTTCAAAGTTTTGGTAAAAATAAGGTCTCAACCTTGCAAGGTGATTCTGATTGCTCCAGATTGGGCCAGACAGCCCTGGTATCCTCTGTTGCTGTCCCTAGCAGTCCATCTTCCCCCTGTCTCTTCCCAGGAATTACAACCTGTTAACATCCTCTCAGGGAAGGATTTGGTACCCCAATCTTCAGTCTCTCAATCTCAAAGTATGGCTCTTGAAGAGTTAGAGTTTGCAGATCTGCATCTTTCCCAAAGGGTTCTGGATATCCTCAAGGCTTCTCGAAAGCCCTCCACCAGAAAGACTTACAACTCCAAATGGAAAAGATTCAGCATTTGGTGTTCTAAGAAACATGTTTCTCCAGACACTGTTGAATTGCCTACGGTTCCGGATTATATGGTCCCATCTTAATAGCCTAGGCCTCAGACCAGCTACTCTCAAGGTACACTTGTCAGCTGTCTCTGTGTTTTTGTCTATGGGGAAGTCTTCCTCGCTATCTTCCCATCCTGTGTTCTGTAAATTTTTTAAAGGATTGCTTCACACCAGTCCTCCTTTTAGAGACCCTGACCCTGCCTGGGATTTGAATGTTTGCATTGCTCAACTTATGCCACCCTCTTTGAGCCTTTGTCTTCAGCAGAGCTTAAGTACTTGACTTGGAAAACTGTGTTTTTTGGTAGCCATTACCTCTGCCAGGCGTATCAGTGAATTGCAAGCCCTGTCAGTGGAACCTGATTTTTCTCATTTCACAGGGATAAAGTGGTCCTTGGAACCAATAGAAGGTTCTTGCCCAAACCGGTTTCAGACTTCCATTTAAACCAGTCTGTCTCTCCCCGTTTTCTTCACTGATCATTCTTCCTCAGGAGAGAGGAGGCTACACAGTTTTAGATGTCAAAAGAGCCCTTAGTTACTACATAGAGTGTACCAAGGGTCACAGGTTTGACTCCCTCCAGTTGTTCCTCACTTACGGAGAAGTGAAGAAGGGCAAGCCTGCCACCAAAAGATCTATTGCCAGATGGATTGTGTCTTGTATACAATTCTGCTATGAAAATCTGGGAAAGACTCCACCCTCAGGCCTGAGGGCTCATTCCACAAGAGGTACAGCTGCTTCCCTGGCTGCTGCCAAGGATATCCCTCTCTTAGAAAAATTTGTCAAGCAGCCACCCGGAAAACAGTCCATACCTTTACCAAGCATTACTCTCTGGATATCCAGGCTAGGAATGATGCTCGGTTTTGCACAGCAGTACTTCAGAGCCTATTCCCAAAGTGGGTTCTGTCCCTCCACCTTGGAGGTACTGCTTGGTAGTCTGCAATTGTCAGACTACAGTAAGAATTCATGTTGCTTGAAGAAAACATTACTCACCTTAGTAATTATGTTTCTAATGGAGTCTTGCTGTATTCTGACCTCTCTCCCTGCTTCCCCTCTCAGAACCTGTTTTTGGGAAGTGGGTGGGCAGGTTCAGTGTTGCACCCCAGGGGTGTTTTTTGCTTGCACCCTCCTCCTTTTGTTTGGATGCTTATTTATTATTTATAGTACATTGGGTTTTGTTTTTGGGTTTCCTGACTTGAGTCTTCCTTGGGAATCCAAAACTTTTTCAGCCAGTTGGCCAGTAAGAATTTTTACAATTTCCACATAGAATTTTTAGTTTAGTTGGGCTCATAAGAATCTGACTGTTTAGGTTTGAATCACTCCGGACAGACTTCAACAGAGCTCGAGCTCAGCATTCTGTGCCCTGCATAGAAAGTTAACTATTTGTTCTCCGGGGCAGTTCAAAGGTTGGGAATCATTGCAATTGTCAGAATACAGCAAGACTCCATTAGAAGAAACATAATTACTAAGGTGAGTAATTTTTTCATATAGTGTATGCGTGTATGTGTTGCACACTGCTGCCAATACATGATTCCCTATATCCCAGGAATGACTGAAAAAGACATTTTGGCCTAGCCTACTCACTTGAAATGAAATTGAAAAGAAAAAGGAGTAAATGGTTCTGTCCACTGAGTTGATGTGTAAAGAACGTGTAAGAACTTGTTGGATGAAAGATCTTCTTTCCTTCCTGTTTGTATATTCATATGTAGATATTAATCAGTTGAATTGTTTTGTTTTACAGGCTTCTAAACGATGAAACCCTGGCGGATATCACATTTAAAGTAGGCACTGTGAGTTTCAGAGCACATAAAGCAGTGCTAATGGCAAGAGTTCCAGACTTCTTACAGATCAGTGGAAGACATCTAAATGAACTTAAAGACCATCATGAGCCGATTGTTCTTGAGAATGTTGAACCATCAGTGTTTATAAAGTGTCTACGGTACGTTTCTTTTAGTGGAACAGACTTTACTTATTACTGATTTGTGTAGTTTCTAAGTGGTGAGGTTCGAAATGAGGGGTACTCAGATGGTTGTACACTATAGTGTGCCGCCACTTTTTAAAATAAAGCCAATATTTATATGTACCTTTGTGCTCATCTCATGCGTAGTACCCCCCACGTTTTTAAACACTTTGAAGCAAAATAGTAAGAGATGTGTGTTTTGTCTTGTTTTCCAGAGTACAAATCATTTTGCTGGTTGAGTGGTACATGTTTTTTTCTTTTTGTACACTTACATTTAATTGAGTGAGAAGGAAACATCAAGGAGACATGCAATAAGATACAGTAGCACATACCAATCCAGTTTCGTTTTGCCATATTGATTTTTATCCCCCAGCCTTGCTGCCCTGTTTATTCAGGGATTTACCCTGTTCAGGCCTCAGCTACCACCCAGCCCCACCCCTCCACCTACCAGACACCTGCAGTATCCCCCATGGCTGTGCCCTATGCGAGTCATAGCCATGGTGGGGGGGGGGGGGATGCAGAAAGATTTTGTTCTCCCCCTCTAGCAGTTCAAATCCAGGTTGGAAACTGGTAGTGTGGCAAAGGTCTGAACATACCAATCGTCACAGAATGGCAGCTGGGGGTTTACTCCATGCATTCTCCTGCTCCTCTCTCCTCTCCATTATGTATGCATACTGGCATTTCTACACTGTGCGTGCACAGCGCACCATGGTGGGGCAAGATTCATGGCCCTTCAGCAGGTGGATTTGTGGTGCCAGACCCTGCTGTCAGTCCTCCCTAGGCAGAGCACACTGCCTCTGGGCAGCTGCTCCAGCCAAAGGCCTCGCTCCACTGCTGCGGGCAGAGTAGATGTACCCTGCGGTCCTTATCTGCTGTCAGTCACTATGTTACTATGCTTCCACTGTTCAGTCCTGAACTATGGTCACCAGCACAGCTGTGTGCTGCGCTGCCGCTATGCCACTGGGGTCCCATTATCACTGCAGTGTAGTAATATCTTAATTGGTATGAAAAATAAACAAGCAGGAGTAATATTGGAGCTTGTCCATGAGATGTACTTTCTGTCCCTCCAGTGCATATCAGTCTATTACTAAGACTATAAAGAAAAGATTTTAGCCACCACAAAAATTATAAAGCTTACAAAAAAAAGTATTAGACAGTTCACAGGCAGTATACCTGCCTTGAAAGTACCGTGCTTAAACTTAAACTCACCACGCTATAGTGCTAGAAGAAATTCTAGACCCACTCCTCTGGGATATATTCCGTCATTTCAACATCATCAGATTTTAATGCTGATTCAGTGTGACAGGAAATGCTGTGGAGCCCGAGCAATATGGCAGTTGGTTTGTTTAACTCTAACACCTACTTAGTCTATTTTCAAAATAGTGTTGGATTTATTACACGGTAAAGTTTTCGTTTGCGGAGAAGTGTGTGTGTGTGTGTGTGTGTGTGTGTGTGTGTGTACGTACATCCCAGACACAGGTTGGGTAAGTCATAATGAGACCGTTCTACCATTGGAGGTGCAGAAAGTACATTTTACCTATGAGGAAACTAGACCTATCCAACAGGATTAAAACCACAACTGTTTTCATGCCTCCACTTTCTGCGTATGGTTCCTTACAGCCCTCAGATCTTTTCTCTCCGAAAAAGAGATCAGCTGCACCTTGGCCCACTGTGTTTTGCCTATGTTTTTCTATCGGTTTACTTCTCATTTTTGATCCCATCTCCATTACAGTGCCCAGTCTGTTCCAACACTGCTTCTGCACTGAAATTTCTTCAGATGGTTCTGCATTTTCAATAGGTTTTTATCTATCCTGCTTTGTGGCATCCCACAGTTTCCTGGCTAATTTCCTCCTCTGTCATGGCTTCTCTACAGGTGGACCCTTCAGGTGGGTTTAAGAAATGCACTAAATGCAGCAAATCCATGCTGTTTGCTCAGACCATACCACACCATAAATTTTCCAGATTGCTCTTCCTGCTAAAAGATGTTCAGGAAGTCCAAAGAAAGCAGGGTCAAGAGGCTGGAAAAAACTCCAGCAGATAAGTCTCCCCAGTGGTTCTGGTGAAGAAACCAGTGAGAGGTAATCCAGTTTGGATCAGTCAGCATCAGTCCTCCAAAAGTAAGGGCCCCTTGGTCAGATTAGGCAGGAAGCTTTGAAATTACCAGTGCCATGACTCAGTTTTGAAACTGTATGAGCACTGACTCTCACTCTGTGCTGGAGGTGGATGCTGAACTGTCATTGGACACAGACTCCGACTCCAGGTATCTGTGCTGGGCCTGATTTTACAGTCCCCTAGAAGACTTGGTATTGGTGACGCTTGTCAGATCAAGGTCTTTACCTCTCTGGAATCACTCTGGAAGAATGTCTGCTTCAGATCTACTTCCTGTGAACTCCTCTTACTAGGAACTTAGCAGCTTCAATTATCCAGTACTGGTTCTGTTCTTGTTTCTGTTCCTGCCAGTTTAACCTTGGTTCCTGGGGTTAATCTGCCACTTTTTGATGGGCTGGCCATAGGTGAGGTGGGGGGCAAAATCCTGCCCTTTATGATGCTGTCTTTCCTCATGGCCATATCTTGACTTTTTTGCCTGCACGCATGCCTCTGGGAACTCCTCAGATTCCCTCCACTTCTGTGGAGACACCTGCACTGCCACTGGTCCTGCTAACTGGGATTTTGTCTCTGCCCCGGTCAGTTTCATGTCAGACTGAAGAACTCCCTTCTTGGACTTTGCTGCCATGTGCTTCATTGGCCTTCATCTCCTGTTTTCGGCAACCTGGCACTGTTCTACTTCTCACATGGGCTTTGTTTCCTGTGCTGATGACGCTGTCGGCTGCCATCTCATCTCTGGATGTCAGCTGTTGATGGTTTCCCTAGTCATTTCTCCTGCTGTTGTCTTGGTTCCCACTGCCAGCTTGTCATTCCACGCTTTCTGGCATGGGTCTCTGCTGATGGCTGCATTGCTTCATGGAGATGGTGAGTACTTGTCAGATGTGGCCCTTGCTGCCGTTCCGACCATCTTTGGACACTAAGGTCAGTTTCTGGCTTGATAACCCAGCCTGTAATAAACACAAAATAGTGTTTTAGAATGTGTACATAAACTAACTGAAAGAAAATCCTTTCTTTCTAAATCAGTTGCAGACTATACAAGCACCCCTTGAAATCCATTACCAACCCCCCAGCATTATAAACAGTCGTATATCTCGTACTATATCACATATTATACAATGGCAAGAAAAGATTCTGGACTCTGATTGGTCAGTCTTGGGCTGGACCCGTGATGTTATCCCAGCATAACATCACGGGTGTGATGTTATCCAGCATAACATCACGGGTCTAGTCTCAGCCTCACTGTGAACCTGCAGATGAGCATTTTATGGATCCTTCCATTGATTGTTTCATCCTCTCTTAAAAAAAAAAAAAAAAAAAAAATTTTCCACACAAAAACATCTTTAAAATTATTTGTTTTATTCTGTATAGCAATGAGCCACTGTATAATAGGAATAATGCACTCCAGGGTGTGTGTCTTGCTGGGATAACGTCACTTCTGGGTGATTAGTGCACTTTATGACCTGGCCTAATCACCCCAGGCGTGACGTTATCCCAGCACGACACACACCCTGTCATGCATTATTACTTTAATAAAGTATAAGAAAAGTGTACTCTTATCCTGAAAGACTATAATAAGCTGCCTGGAAATCGGAGCAGGTCCAAACATTGAGCAACCCTGATACGTTATTTACAATTATTCACTTCAGGTAGTAAAAAGGTTCTCACCCTGAAAATTTATTAATGGCATCTTATTAAGCACGTTATTGGTTTCATGTATTTTTGAATTAATCCATCATAGTCGGCCTATAAATGCATCCAAATCGTTGTAAGAATCAAAACATTTGTTACTAAATACTTCAAAATTCTAAATGATGACTGATAAGCCCACTCTCTGTCTAATAATTATACCTGAAACACGTCTGAAGTGCTCCCTTTGTTTGAACTGCTATTCTATCAGAACGCAAATTTTTAGGGCAGCCGTTTCTGTGGGGAAGAGAAATGTTTTACTACTTCTATTCAAAAAAAAAAATTAATTAAATACCTAACTAGATTGAGAAAACAAACCAGCAACTTGTACTGAGTTTAAGGTTATACCTTAAGTTAAAGGAGTAGTCCACCCAGAATGTAAAAAAACATATGTAGAGTGTTTTGATATGTATGTTAAATCCTAGTGTGTCCTTCCCTCTGTCTGCTATTTGGAGTTTTCCCTAAATTGCCTGCTAGCTGTATGGTAGTTTTACGACCCCTGGGGATCTCCATAACAAATAGTTTTTTGGCTTTCTTTCTCCCAGGATGTCCCCTGTCTCATGTGACAGTGACGTAGCCATGCCCTTAGATTTAGCTTATGTATTGCTTTAAAATTAGTTTAGCAACAGCAGAGCCTTGTAACTTCTTATCCAATGAGCACAAATGGCAACAGTTAGTTTAGCAGATACCTGAGAGCTAGCTAACTGGGATTTCTGTAAGACAACAGCTACTAAATAGCTCTAATTCACTATTTTTGTTTTCTCTGTGCATCAGGTCTAGCTAGCAGGAGTGTTGTAACATCAAAAACACAAATAATGAATTAGAGCTATTTAGTAGCTGTTGTCTTACAGAAACCCCAGTTAGCTAGCTCTCCGGTATCTGCTAAACTAGCTGTTGCCATCTGTGCTCCCTGGATAAGAAGTTACAAGACTCTGCTGTTAAACTAATTTTAAAGCAATACACATACTAAATCTAAGGGCATGGCTACATCACTGTTACATGAGATGGGGGTATCCTGGGAGAAAGAAAGCCAATAAAACTATTTGTTATGGAGATCCCCAGGGGTCATAAAACTACCATACAGCTAGCAGGCAATTTAGGAAAAACTCCAAATAGCAGACAGAGGGAAGAACACACTAGGATTTAACATACATATCAAAACACTCTACATATGTTTTTGCACATTCTGGGTGGACTACTCCTTTAAGTCTGTGCCTTATCAAATTTCCTGTTCGGATTCACTTAAACAGTTCTCTTAGAAAAGCCATTATATAGGCTCCGTTTCTGAAGGGGATAAAAAAAATGTGGTGTAACTGGATCTGCTTGCCTAAACCTTTAACTAATTCATGAATAAAGTATTGCAAAACAGACAAAAGACATGCTTTCTCTAAAAGAGTACACAGCTCTGACATCCCGAAACAGGAAGTGGAGAACTGAGGCTGAAATCGCAGTTTAGATCCTGCGGGCTGTGGGGGAGCAAACTGACATGTGAGAAAACGTGTGATGTCAAGACAGATTCCACACCTCAGGAAAGCTGTAATAGCCCAACTAAGTTGGAACCTGTGTGGAAAAGTGGCTCAGATGTGAAGATGGAAAAGCGTGGAAATAGAGCCCTCCACATGACAGTGGTTTGACACCCACAGACTCGGGGTTGAAAAAGACCCTTGAAAGAACATGTTTTTTATCAAAATTACTAATTAAGGCCCAAATCTTAACCAGTGGGATTTCGTAATGTTTTGAGAGCATTTTTTTTTTTTCTTCAAAGGAATCTACCAACTCAAAAAATATAGCTGGCTAGATAACTGGATAGGCGACTAAAGAAGATAACAGGGGAATATCTAGGGAGTCCCAGAGCAAAGTCGGGAGGACCTCAAATTTTATGAAATAATACATTAATATATAAATAACTAGGTCGATTAAAAAAAGACCTATTTTGGACATATATTAGCCTCTATTCAGAGACTTGTACCAAAGTACAAATACACTTAAACAGAGGTTACATTGTTACGCATGTTGTACCTGATGAAATCAGGAAAACAAAGTATTTTTAACAAAGCCATCATGTGTATATAACATTGCCGTAAGCAGACGAAAGGGGATCTGACAGACACGTATCTGCTCCACATAGTTAATAATTCCCAGTCACAGTCCTCATTAAGTCTCACACTGGGATCCAAACAGTTCAGCGTGAAAATCCAAAAAAAACTCTCTTTCGAAGTTTAAAGTCCCAAACAGCTTCTCCTCCTGATGGCTGCTTAATTAATTCAAGGCCCCAGAAGCAAAGCGAGGTTGTGGAGTGTCCTGCAGAGCTGAAATGTCTAGCCACTGAAGAAGTTTCATCTTTGAGACGGATCTTGCTCTTATGTTCGCTGATACGTTGCCTTAATTCCCTTGGTGTGGGGGCAGTGAGGCCCTCCTCTGGGTTAGTACGACCGAAGGCTCTGGGGGATTCTCGCCTTCCAGGTTCTTTTCCACACTACTGCCTCCAGCGGAGTTCATTTTCTGGGCAGCTCCTTCTTCAAGTTTCCTCCCACCCCGACTGGGAGAGGGGGTTGATTAGGGTTTTCCTTCAAGAGTGTTCTTGAAATAGTGGGGGAGAGACTCTGCCCCAAGGGGGGTTCTATCCCCACCCTAGCAATACTTTGAAGCAGGAGTGGGAGACTCTCAACTCCCCTTCAGGTGTCAGGGGAGGGGGCTTAACCAGGTTTCTGTTTGATCCTTGCCAAATCTGTTACTTTTCTTCTTGAGTTACAGCGCTCCCCTTCAAGAGTCACACTCTTGGTTTGAGAGAGTGGATCCTTCCGGGGATAGGGCTGAAACTGGATCCTCTTCCCTTGGCCTCTTAGCGCTCTCCTTCAGGGAGTTGTAAGGGGTCTCTTACCTCCTTCCCTTTTCTTCCTTCTCTTTTCTGTCTCCTTTCTCTCATCTTGCTTGCTTGCCCAGAGGATGGGGCCCCCTGTTCCAGACCCCTAGAGTAATCCTGTCCTCTTTCTCGGCATTGTATCTTTTTCTGTTTATCCTTTCCTTTGGCTGTCTCTTGGGCTCCCTTGCCCCACCCTCCTCTTTTCTCTAGCTCTAATTTATTCACTCTCTGGCTTATGCAGAATTGAGGTGAGGGAGGAGTCGGCGTTTATTGGCCATCCCTCGAGTGCCACGCTGTGCGTCTGCCTCGAGGGTGGCAACGTGCCTGTGCCAGGCTCTTCCCAAGAAAAAAAAAATTGCTCCCACGGGTCCTGATCCTCTGGTCATAACCCTCCAAAGATGAATTGTGAAGATGCACAGAAAGATAAAGAATTACGGTAGGTACGTAATTTAAATTTTTGTGCCCACCCCCCACAGTCCAGGGCACTGAGGGGGATGCCTTCACAAAGCCCTGGACCCCAGGCCTCTTGTATGCCTTTCTTCCCTTTGATCCACAGGGTTCTGGCCAAAGTCAAGAAGGACAAGGCATGGATATTCCTCACAGCTGCAGACTGGCCAGGGCAGTTCTGGTACCCCGATCTCCTCAGCCTCAGTAGCAGGCCTCCGTGGCAGTTGCCTTTCCACTCAGACCTGCTGACCAGACTTTGGAGGATGGTCTTCCACCCAGATCTTCAGTCCCTGCACCTCGTGGCCCTCTTTCTGGATTGGCTAGAGTTCCAGTCCTTGGGTCTCTCAAAGGATGTCCTCAGCATGGTGGAAGCATCCAGGAAGGAATCGACTTGCAAGTGCTATGCCTTTAAATGGAAGAGATTTTCTGTTTGGGGCCAGGGCAAGGAGCTTGATCCCCTTGCCTGCCCTGTGGCTAGCATCCTGGACTACCTCTGGTCACTTTTTTCCAAAATCTTGGACTGCGAACGATGACTCTTAAGGTGCACCTGACAGCCATCTCTGCTTACTGGGTATGAGCCAGTATGCTGATGGTGGCTCAGGGAAGGGTGGTCGGGCACTTTTTCAAGGGCTTTGACCACTTGTCCCCTTCCCTTCATGATCCACCTGCACTATGGGACTTACTTCTGGTCCCGGCAGTACTGATGGGCAAGCCGTTTGAGCTGATACACAGGTGTGAGTTATTATGCCTGTCATGAAAGACAGCCTTCCTGTGGTCATTACATCTGCCGGAAGGATTAGGGAGCTCCAGGTGCTCTCAGTGGACTCTTCCTATCTGGTCTTCCACCGGGAAAAAGTTGCCCTTTGCCCCAACCCGAAGTTCCTCTCGAAGATGGTACTGGAGTATCACCTTAACCATGTGATTATCTTACCAGTATACTTTACCAGCCCCTCTTCAGAGACCGACCTCGAATTCCATACCCTGGACCTGTGGAAAACATTCTATAATGTGGTGTGTATGCCTGGGATTCAGGGTCAGTCTCACCAGCTGTTTGTCACCTATGCTGAAGCTGCACCTGGCAGACTGGCAGCAAAGCAGACGGTTGCATGATGGATCACATCTTGAATTGACCTCTGCTATAGATTGGCTCATTGGGAGCCTCCCATGGGATCAGGGCTCATTCCATTTCACTGCCTCGCTGGCTGCTTCCTGGGATATCCCCATAAAATAAATATGTAGGGCTGCTACCTGGAAGTCATCCTGCACCTTCATTTCCCACTACCGCATCAACCTTGAGTCACGCTGGGTGCTTATTTTGGGACTTCGTTCTCCAATCTCTGTTCACTAGTAAAAGTTGTCTCAAACTGTTAGGAGTCTGCCAGAGTATGAATAAATGAACCATATCCACTCCCATAGAAGAACAGGTTGCTCACCTGTAGTTGTAGGATTGGTATATGGTTCACATCCACATAGCGCAGTTGGCCTGCCGTAGTAAGTGTACCATGATCCTGCTTCCAGCATGAGAGTTCTGACGTCATGGGGCAGAGTCGGGGGATATAGCCACCTGGGTGATGGGAGGAGCTTAGTTAGAAGATGTCTGGCAGTTCCACTGGAAGACAATGACTGGGCAAAGTGTGGATGTGAACCATATACCACTCCAACAACTATGGTTACAGGTGAGGAACCTATTCTTTTCCCCCCTCCCCAGGTGGCCTCCCCATTTGAAGTTCACAAGGTCTCCCACCCACCTCACCCTTATCCCACATCCCAGAGTTAACAAACTGTCATAGTGGCATATTGTCACCGGCTCCTACCACAATGGCAGGAGTCAACACTGTAACTGCATAAAAGCTTAAGTTTCCACAGACAGCTCAGTGTTAGTCCCTCCAGCTCTTCGCCCACATGCCCAGACACCATCCATTGTGCCACCCCCTCTTGCCGTGATCCTTGATTTTGACTTGGGGCTACCAAGACTAAAACCAGCTAGCCAGTTGGATTCCCCTCCTTCTGCAGTGCATGGATGTGCATCCTTGTGCAACAGTATATTGCTGAAACTTGTAAGTCGATGGAGAAGCAAGTTGTAGTGATGATTACAAGGGAGAGGGTGGGGAAGGAGTATCTTAGTGATGATAGGCAGTTTGATTGACTCAGGCTGCCTAGCATCACTAAGATGGCTCCTCCTTCTCCATTCCCTCCTTGCAGTCATGGCTAGTAGACTATTCCTACTGCATCTGGTTTCTCCATCGACGGTAAGTTTCAGGACATACTGCTGTGCATTGCGGGGGGCAGGACTGGTTAGCTGGTTTCAGTCTTGGTAGCCCCAGATCAAAATCGAGGATTGGGGCAAGGGGGGGGGGGTGGCAGAATGGATGGTGTTTGGGCATGGAGGGAAGGAGGGAGGGACTAACATTGTGCTGTCCATGACAGCTTTTAAATTGTTTTCAGTTACGGTTTTGGCTCATGCCAGGAGCATGCGGCAATATGAGAGAGGGAGAGAGGGAGAGAATTTTTTTTTTTTGTATTTCTGAATAGGCAAACTAGCTGAATACACGAATAACGAATGCTTGAATGTTCAGGTATCAAATATGAATATTCATCTAAATATTCTGGATAAGGTATTTGCACACCCCTAGAAGACAGCACACTTCAGCTGCTTAGAGCTGTGTTTTTTGGCAGAACGAAATGAAAAGCTGTAAAATAAGTGCCAGCAGCTTGAAGAGTTCTTTAGAATGGATAATTCAAGAATGTATGCCCTTCCCGAGGACTTGGAAACACGGCACCTCTCGGTATTACTCAGTAATTGAAGGCAGAAGAAGGCACTAGGCCCATCGTGACTGACTACCACACCATGCTGGGAGTATTACCCTTCTTTTTCAAATAGGAATTTATCTAATTCTGACTTGAATTAACCAAAGTCATTGATGTTAACCAAGTTCTAGGGGAGACTGTTCCAGAGTTTACAAGCACATATAGTAAAAAATAAATTGTCCTTTTATTAGTTGATGCTTGGTGAATGTGTAATTGTTTGCTATGGGAATACAGTGACGTTGGTCTAGATGCAGGAATGATGTTCCTTTAGCTTGGCCATCTCTTCACTTTGCAAGATTTTAAACAATAAAACTTCCATTTCTTCTCATTTGGAGGTCATATAATTTAAATTCAGACAATCTGTCATTATATGCTGTTCCTCTCAGTCTGGGTATAAGTCATGTTACTCCTCTCTGTACACTGTCCAGCAGTTTTTTTTATCTTTGTGTGGTGACCAGAATAACGCTGCATAATTGAGGTGTGACCTTGCATGTATTTTGTACAAAGGTATACAGCTTTACTCCTGGATATGAAGACTTTTCGTATACATAGATTCTGTCGGCAGATTAGGACCACTAGGCCCATCCAGTCTGCCCATTTAAGCTGCCTAACTAAGTGTCCAGTGACCCTATCTAACCTGGTAATTCTGTTGGTGGTCATAAAGATCTTTCCACAGTATTCGCGATGTGAAAATTCATTAAGTGTCCCCAAGTCTGTTTCACTGGTTATTGATTTTATGACTACTGCATTAGGCTTATTTCTGTTTTTAGTTTAGCCCAGTTCTCTATGCTTGCAAGGTCTTGTACTGGTTTATGGTATTTAGACATGTAATCCACCACAGAACTTAAATTGGTGTCATCAGCGAATTTAATAATGTTATTTTGGACATTTATGATGTAAATCGCTGATAAATATTCCAAATAGGGTTGGACCTAATACTGAGCCCTGAGGGACCTTGCTAGTAATGCCTGATACCCCCGATAATGCCCCTGCACCTCATAGCCTTGCCCCACTCTATGCTGTCACGGGGGGCCTCTGTGCCCTCCGGGGCCCACCGCACTTACCCTCCTGATAACCTGGGCAAACTATGACAAACCGGATCACTCTCATTGGTGTCATCTGCTCCCCCTTTGCAGGCAAATTTGACTCACCCACTGCCTATGTTGGCCATAGCTCTTATCTTTCCCGGGTCATCTGTAACCACCCCCGGGCTCATGTGTTTTTTACTGAATCTCTCCGCTCTGTGTGTTCTGATATTTCATTGTATGCAATAGTTGTATTAGTCACCTCACTGTATGTAAAAGCTGTATTAGTCACTGTACCTGTACAACTCAAGTTTGTAACTCTCCCGGGTCGCACCTGAAAATAGGCACTTTGGATGTCTAGTGCGACTTACCTGGTAAACAAAAGCAAATAAATAAATAAATGTGTTGGTCTCTCTCACTTACCGGTATCTGTCAGTCAGTCATTCTTCTATCCATTTAATAAGATAGTTATTGAAGCTGAATGTTACCATTGCCTTTTATTAATTCATAATGGGGGACGGTGTCAAGCTTTTTTAAAGTTGAGGTAAAGAACATTGACTGGTAAAGCTTTATCTAGACTAGAGCTAACCCTGTCATAGAATTATATTAGGTTAGTAGTACAGGATCTACCTGCAGTAAATCCATGCTGGGTAAAATCCATAAACCCCATCTCTCTGGCTTCATTGTCCAGTCTATTTTTTAAGTCTTTCCATGATTTTTGCATACAACAGACGTGAGGCTGACGGGCCTGATGTTTTCAGCTGCGAGCCTTGCTGAACTTCTTGTGTAGGGGGATAACTGGCGCTCTTCCAATCCTTAGGTATTTTTTCCTGGCTGTAGGATTTATTATTGAAAAGGATGGTAAGTGGTAATGTTAGTGAATCTGCCAATTCCTTAAGGAATATTGGATTAGTTTCATCCGGTTCTGGAGGTGAATATTTTTGTTTAGGGCTTTGATAGCCAAATTAACTTCATCTAGTGAAAAGTAGTGGCACTCTGAGGAAACATTAGTAGCTGCCACTTTTTTTTTTTTATCATCCTTTGGTGAGAATGCAGAGCAAAAGTATTTATTAAAGGCATCTGCAGTGTCTTTGGGTTCTCTCAGTTCTTTGCCAATCTCTACTAATGGTCCCAAAGTGTGGTTTATTGATCTGTTACTGTTAATATAAGCAATGAAACATTTTATTGTCTTTGGTGTGAGCTAGTTTAAATTCTAGTTTTTATTTCCTTTCCATTTTGAAAATTTTTTTTGTAATTTTTTGTTCCATCTTGTAATCGTTTGCCTTATCAGTGTTCAGTCTCCTAAGTTTTTTTGAAAGCTTTTTCCTTTCTTTTTATATGCCTTCTTATTTTTGGAGTTGGCCATGGGGGAATTTTACCCTTTGTTATGTACCGAATTATTTTCTTGAGAACCTGCTCAAAGATGTACCTTCCCTGCCTCCCACAGTGACTTTTTAAAACGAACGAGCCCACCATGCTATTCAGCCAAAACAGACAGGACCAAATAAACAGCAAACCACAGTGGATAGTCATGAAATTTACTTTCTTATAAAGAAGAGGAAGAAATCCTGTTCATAGCCAGACAAACAAAAAACAACATAAAATGCAGCACAAATTTATTTTCAGTCAGGACTATCCACCTGACGTATTAATAGGCATACAAAGAAATTGTCAGGGTTCTGAAGGAGCACAGTGTCCCATTCCAGACCCCCTGCCCAGACCACCTCCACATTTTCTGGGACTCTGCAACAGAAATTTATCATACACCTGAGGATGCAGCCAGGGCATTACAGGAGAGGGTCTGGAGCATGTCAGCTGAAATTAACACTCTGAGACAACAGATGTTCCCAGCTTCAGACTGGCAGCAAACTAAGCAACAGATCAGATATAAGGGAAGAAATGCTACTGCTATAACTATGCAGGCATCCAGAGACCTCCTGTGTTTATTGTCTAGCCAACAAGAAAATTCTTTGGCTGACTCATTAGAATAACTGACTGAAATCACAGCCTCTCTCAAAACAGTTTTAGCTTCCAGGATTATGGACATACTGGCACTACCTATTATTGTGACCGAGTTACCTCCCATGAAGGTCGCCCTGTAGTGGCGTTGCTTTTTCTGTCGCCTCTGAACTAGCCATAACGTCTTCATTTGGACTGTGAGGCCAGGTGAAGGACCCATGCATGGAGCATTGTGGACTGTCCACTAGAGGTCGCTGTTTCTACAGACACCTCCTCTTGTTCTCTGGCATGTGAAATGTGTGGACTTTAACTGATTATCACTGAAGGTGAGGCAGGAGAACTCTGCCACTTTTGCTGAATGACCAAAGTACATCAGTGTTTTGGACTGGTTTGCTCCTTGCCACCAAAGACATTGATCATCAGACTAGTAAGGGGAAGATGGTATTTCACTTCCTTCCTTTTGCATTTCTGTTGCCTAGTGTGACCGCTGTCAGGTGTGCTCCTGCCTGCTTGGGGGTGATGGGAGGGGGCTGAGCAGTGGGGAAACCTAGAGCTTACCCACAAAGCCTGAGGGAACTGCTGGGGAGTATGGGGACCTCTGGGCTCACCTTCCTTGTTGGGGCGCCTGCTACTGCCTCTGGCACACCTGCGCGGGGGCTTCCTCTGGCAGGTGCACATATAGGCAATTGGCATATGGATTTTGGGATTTTCATCTACGTTCAGGTTGGCAGAATGGGGGTTTGTGCTCAGCGGACTGGTGCAGTAAACTGACCACATTATAGGACCTCTCCTTGTCATTGTTCTGTTTTTTACAACCCCCCCAAGTTCTCTTTAGAAGGATTTGTTGTGCGGGGGACCTATGTCATCCTAAAACCTGAATGAAGCTATAATTGAGTAATTGAATGCTTTGTGCAGGCAAGCAGTCCTTGCAATTGAGTTTGGCCAGTACTATTATATTTGCCTCCTGCGTAACGTTAGAGGAGCTAATTCTGTAGCCCTAGAGTTGCAACTGGGCTTTCCAACAGTCTTCCAAGAAAGGTCAAATTGTTGGCCCGGCGGCACTGAGGGTTGAGACCCCGGACGCCACACCTCACGCCACATTGGCGACCTGGGTTTGGGAGTCAGCTCGGGCCACCAGGGGTCGGCAGGGGAGGACAGGATTGAGCATCTGGAGGACTACTTTCCTGTCCTGGGAGGGAGGGGTATCGATCCCGGGCTGTGGTGGCTCCTGGCAGTGGCTGGGA
The DNA here is from genome assembly GCA_016271365.2 of Neoceratodus forsteri. NCBI lineage: Eukaryota > Metazoa > Chordata > Ceratodontiformes > Ceratodontidae > Neoceratodus > Neoceratodus forsteri. The sequence continues at coordinate 517,156,318 of CM028136.1, read as the reverse complement.
GTACAGCAAGCCCGCGATCCAGCAACCAAGGGGATTGTCTGCAGCAGTTATCCTGTAGACACGCACGAGAGCGTGAGTGACTGCGCTGGATGCACTGCACGTCCGAGCCTAGGGGGAGGGAACAATACAAGAAAAATCCTCGTCCTCTGGGATAGGCTAAGGCACCTCTGCCCCGTCGAGCCACAATCTCTTCTCCAGGCTGATCGCCCAGTCTGACATACTAGATTGCAGATGGTGTGCACTGGGCAGATAGGGTGGACCCACCTCAGGGGGGTTCAGAGCCAGGGGGTTTCGTCAGACTAGTGCGAAGAGATGGAGGTGTCTGAGGTGGGAGGTAGAGCTTGGGGTAGGTGGAGGCTGCTGGAGAGATTTCCCTGAGGATGGTGCATAAAGAGAGTTTTTAAAAAAAAAAAAAAAAAAAAAAGTCAAATTAAGGGTGGGTGGTACTACCTACCTTTTATCATAGCAATTACAGGGGTTCATTCTATCAGCTGTCACTTTGCCTGCCCCGCCAGACCTTTAGGTCTGCATCTGCGTCGTTCATCTATCACATTTGGACAGCAGGAGCCTCCATGCCTGTGTGGTCTGTTGGGAACCTCCCTTGCTTGTTTTTTCTCGGTTGGCTCTCAGTCCAACCAATTTGCCAGTGTCAATGTCCTTTGCTACCTCTGGCACTACCTTTCCAGTCCATCTAGACCACGGAGCTACTGGTACACCTGGTTGTAGATGGGAGGCCATCCATATGATCAATGTTGTCTTTCCTCCCAGGCTGAGGTATCATCTTTCTTCTCTCCAATACCTTAATCTCACAGGGGTCCTCTTAGTGAGACCTCATCCCTTGTAAGCCATTACTACCCTGTCCTGTACAGTTTGCTCCTGGTGAGCCTATATATCCATTATCTAGAATGTTGGTTTGTTGTCTCATATTTTTGTGTTGCTGTTCCCTTGTTCTTATTCACGTCTGCTACACAGTATTTGACACAGTGCTGTGTGCATAGGCTTAAGCTATTGTAACCCTCACCCCACTGCCTTTTTGCAAATGACAGGTGGTATGCTGTTTGAAGCTGACAGCAGTACCAGGTGGGGAACTGGGTATGGGGAGGACTAGGTTACTCGGCACAAGGGCTAGGTTTGGCTCCTCTGCACAGGGGCACCCAAGTAAATCCGAACACAGGAAGCAATAACTGTAATGTCCAATACCAGGAATGGGATTCTAAAGTGTGGCTTTTACTAACATCCAAACTGAACAAACACAGCATAGACGGACCTCCACGGGGCTACATTCTTGGTAATGCAGGTTAAGAGAAACAGAACACTTCCTCAACACTTCAGCCCTCAGGCTCTGGACCCACCAGGCACACAGCCCGGACTTGCATGCTGCTTTGGGTACACAGCTCAACTTGTACACTGTTTGGGGTTTTCCCTTGCTCGGCTCCCCTGCCGGCCACTCGAACACTTTCCATTTGACATGGACACATTTTCCGGGGGCTCCCTAAAACACCTTGGAGCCTTCGACTCCATAAGGGAAATTTCCTTTTAAATCCCACATCTGGGTACTTTCCTCAGCACTGGCCAAGTGCCTGAGGGAAAGTAAAAGGGCCACAGAGCAAATCCGTAGAGGTGAATTTGGTTACTACTGATGGGGGTCTCCCACCTCTAGCTTCCACAATTCATACCCGGCCATTTCTCTCTGGACTTTAAAAATCTCTTTCTGAAAAGCTTGGCAATGTAGATTAAAGGGTAAATGCTTGGCACATTTCCTCTACATGTCTTGGCTTTCCCCTTGTGCTGGACTTGAACATACTTTTACTTGGCTTAGCCTATTCCTCTAGGCCTCCCACTGATTAAGCAGTTCAGTCCCCACTTTACAACAGTTCAGGTGAAACATAGGCCCTAAGCAAGAGCAGACTCACCCTTTGGTTGCAGGTGCCCCACAGGCGATTCTTGACAGCTTCTGCAGGTCAGGGTCACAGCCTGTCTATCCCTCCTAGCCCTCTAGGGAAAACCTATCTGCCTTTAACTAAAATCCCAAAACAAGCAGGGAACCTCCCCGACCTTGGGCACCTTTCAACCACACACCAGGAGCTAATACCAACCATTACATTACTCCCTCACTTCCTCACAACCACACCTGTGGAAGGAAAGGTTTACTACAGTACCAACAATAACATCAGTACTTTAAATACTACAACTAAAGTACTATTTAGGAACTCCGATGAGCCTCTCCTCCTCTTCTTGTCTTCTCTTCTATCTTTTTCAGGAACACCTGCAAGAAAAAAAGACCACACACTCCTAATCTGCATACACAGTCTGTCTAAACCCCTACCATCAAAACACTGGAGAATCCCAAACAGATTTTTTAGAAAAGGTAGAAAAACAGTATATACACTAGAAAACAGTAGAACAACAATGACATTATTTACAATACACATTTGGGGGATGGAGTGCCCTAAAAGTCCCATCTAGTGACCACAGTGCCCGAAGGCTAGTCCATTAAAGAGTCTCTCCTGGGCCGGAGCCCGGTGAAGCACAGTTCTAGCAGGCCAAAGTCCCGAAGAGGAGAGTCTTTGAGGACAGTTCACACATTCTGGAGTCTGCTAGTGTAGGGTGTGTACTGCAGTGTCATAAGGATAGAAAAGTTTGGATTTGCCAGCCCCTTGTAGAATGAACAATGGCACCGACCTGCTCCTCGCCGAAGACTCTCCCTGGTAGCATTCTTCCGATACAGCTGGGCGGACCTGTGCCGAGAACTACAGGAGGGCACATCTGGAAATTGCTGGGCTGATGTCATCTCTGGAGATGGAACCTTGGAACAGGAACAAAAAGGAAAACAGCTGGTCTGACGTCATCTGATTACCAGGCGATGGATCAGGATACAGCTGGGCTGGAGTCCTCTCTGGATCTGAAGTAAACTGGTGGGTCAGTCGATGGATTCTGGAAACTCAGTACGCTGTAGAACTGATGAATGTGGGGCACCTGAGTCCTGGATGTCCATACTGGCAGAAACACAATGGCACTGCATTGGCTGGTGTGGCAGCATTGACTACCACTGCTCTGCTTTCCATCTGGTAGGCACGGGCACATTTGCAGGGAGGTCTTTGCATTGAGGCCAATAGTATAGCGGGTCAGGAGCTTGAATTATTACCCTATCTGGGTGCACATAATTCACACTGTGCAAGGTTTCACGTCCCTCTCCATCCACTATTCGAACAGTCTCCATAAACAGTGTCCTACCTCTTTTCCACTGGCTGTATTTTTCATGAAACATTCTGTTCCTGACATGCTTGTTTGCACCAGGATGCACACATTTCATTGTTTTGGCCCAGATCCAGGATTTTCTGCTGTTCTCAATCTCCTCCCAGACTCTGCGAGGAAAGGTAGGAAAGGACATCCCATAGATTTCATTCGCCTTCCTACGAACCAGTCTCTCTTCCCCCCTCCCCCTTACTAGCTTTGGTCAACCTGAGACCGCTGGCCTGGCTTGGGGGCAGCCAGTCCTGGTTCTGCCAGCTACACATTCTCAATGAGACGAAAAATGGATCCCTGACTACTACTTCTTGCACAGCCAGGGCAGTGGCATCACCACTCTTTTTCCATGCGTTCCTCTGAGGCAAGAGCTTGAGGCTGTGTACTCGTTTCTTTTTCACAAGGCCACATAGGTTTCCCATCTTCTTCTTCCTCACTGAGAATCTGTGCCCAGGAATGAGCAGTCGTCCTCACTCCTGAGACTATCCACTCTTCACTGGGCACGGAGGTCGATACCTCCCATTCAAAAGCCTCCCTCATCTCATCTTCTCCTATGAGACTTTGGCTAGGGCCCCCTCTCCATGGGTCTACTGATGCTCTGTCCTGAATTATCTCTCTGCGATCCAGCATCCGAAACATCTGCATATGGTTCTGTCTGCAAATCTGCATCCTCTAGCTTTGTGCCACACTCCCCTGAGGGGCCTTCTCTAACAGGCTCCACCTGGTGCTGTGTGCTGCCAACTACAGATTTGTGAACTTTTGTCCATGTGGGAGCCAAATGAATCTTGGGCACTTTAAACAAGCCGTATTTCTCTAAGAACCCCGAACAGTGAGGTACCATGAAGACGTCCCCTCCAGCATTTAAGCATATTAAACACACTTGCATTGGGTATCCAGGAATCGCCACATGAGAAGGCAGTCGTCCTCCATAATAACACCTCTCAATGTCCCTTAACTTATTTACTTCTGCTGCTACTATAGCCTGGCCATGATCCGGGTAGCGGGCTGGTCCTGAGGCCATGACTGCAGGGAAAACAAACAAACGCTCACTGTTACTGAAAGTCCCACTTCACTGAACACTTTCTTTTACTTTTAAAATGGCTCCTCTACTGCTGTGTTTACTTTACTACCCCACCCTGTAATGGTGGCGGCAGCACTCCTGTGCATCAACATTCTGACATTGGGTCAAGCCACTGCGCATCCGATGTACACACACTACTGATAACTCTGATCAAAACTGCACAAACTTGCACTGTTCTTTTTCCTAGCCAATTTATATGATTTACCATGGACTTTTCACTTGCTGAAAACATTTCTTTAGCTCACAGTCCCTTGAAGCCTCAGGATTTCAAGCACAGGATTGCCTGTAACTAGTGCTGCATATGTTGCTACAACTCAGTCTCTCTACTGGCTTTGAAACTTTAAACTGACGCTGAACCCATAACTATGCTCACAGTCGATAGCTTAACAGACTTGTTTTAGCTGCTAAAACTTGATAGTCTTTATTTGCAAAGCGACTACACTGCTACACACACATTTAGCTGGCTTTTGGCAAAAAATCACTGTTTGAGCAATTATTACTGTTGGTACTCACTGTTATCAGTAGCTGTTTGCTGCGATGGAAAACGGCCTGCAGCCAGTCTTGGAGGCCTCAGAAAGGAAGTGGGTTGGCAGTCCTGCCGATTCTCTCCAATCACCACACTCACAATCCAGTCGATTGAGATGTGGGCTGAGCCCAATTTTAGCCAGAAAAGTCTGTTTTTTACACTTTTATAGCACTTTTTAATCACCGTGACGCTCCTCCACTAAGCCAGTACACGCACTCCCTCTCGAATGCTGGGCAGTCTCTGTAGAGCTGGCTGGGGGGGCGGGACTGATTGCAGTCTCATCAATCACATGACGCCATGCAAATGAGTCTCTTTCCCTCGCGCATGCTGTTCTCTTCATGGCGATCATCGAGCAGGCAAATTTAAACTGCAGAAACCACTTTTTTTTTTTTTTTTCTTCAAACTGACTCCACGGCAGGAGCCCATTTCAACCATTTGTCATGGCCATTAACGCAGCAAGTCTCTCAGTTTACTAAAAAGCATTTCCAACGTCCAGGGCACAATTTTCCTGTTGGTACCCCTAGTTTTCCACACTTTTCTTTATCACAACAGTTCACTAGAAAGCATTTCCAACGTCCAGGGCACAATTTTCCTGTTGCTACCCCTAGTCTTCCACACTTTTGTTTGTTACTACAGTTTTTTTAAAAGCTGGCAAAACGCTGTAAATATTTGGTGCAGGACAAGGGCATACTCTTTCAGGCTTTACTGCTCCTTGGTGAACAGTTGGCATTTTAACAGCAGCATATGGACAACAGCACACAGCAACACACTAGTTAGCCTTGCTTCAGCTTTTTGGGCTATCCACTGTCAGATAACCAAAACACTAGCCCCTTGCCTGAGCACCTTTCCTCCCTAATTTAAAATCCAAAGCGGTGCCTCCATTTTGTAACTCCCACACCCCTGCCTTTTTGCAAACGACAGGTGGTATGCTGTTGAAGCTGACAGCAGTACCAGGTGGGGACTGGGTTTGGAGAGGACTAGGTTACTCGGCACAAGGGCTAGGTTTGGCTCCTCTGCACAGGGGCACCCAAGTAAATCCGAACACAGGAAGCAATAACTGTAATGTCCAAAACCAGGAATGGGATTCTAAAGTGTGGCTTTTATTCACATCCAAACTGAACAAACACAGCATAGACGGACCCCCACGGGGCTACATTCCTGGCAATGCAGGTTAAGAGAAACAGAACACTTTCTCAACACTTCAGCCCTCAGGCTCTGGACCCACCAGGCACACAGCCCAGACTTGCATGCTGCTTTGGGTACACAGCCAGACTTGTACAATATTTGGTGTTTTCCCTGGCTCGGCTCCCTTGCCGGCCACTCAAACACTTTCTGTTTGACATGGATACATTTTCCAGTGGCTCCCTAAACCACCTTAGAGCCTTTGACTCCATAAGGAGAATTTCCTTTTAATCCCACGTCTGGGTACTTTCCTCAGCACTGGCCAAGTGCCTGAGGGAAAGTAAAAGGGCCACAGAGCAAATCCATAGAGGTGAATTTGGTTACTTCTGATGGGGAGGTCTCCCACCGCTAGCTTCCACAATTCATACCCGGCCATTTCTCTGGACATTAAACATCTCTTTCTGAAAAGCTTGGCAGTGTAGATTAAAGGGTAAATGCTTAGCACATTTCCTCTACATGTCTTGGCTTTTCTCTTGTGCTGGACTTGAACATACTTTTACTTGGCTTAGCCTATTCCTCTAGGCCTCCCACTGATTAAGCAGTCCAGTCCCCACTTTACAACAGTTCAGGTGAAACATAGGCCCTATGTAAGAGCAGACTCACCCTTTGGTTGCAGGTGCCCCACAGGCGATTCTTGACAGCTTCTGGTGCCACAGCACAACTTGAAAAATAAGGCAGCTTCTTCCCTAGCCGAAACCAGGAGGGTTGCCTCTGGAATAACAGGCAAACCTTTTCACCCCCCATCCCCTCAGGTAAGGGGCACAGAGACCAGTAACAGTGGTCTCCACCACTTCACGAACAGCTTATTTGTTCCTCTTTTGGCGGAAACGCACACCTCTCCCTAACAGTAGCTCTATATCAGAGCTTTAGGCTCCAAGAGTCTGTCCACAGACTGCTGTGCTCCTCTCTTCAAGACTGCTCACACACAACTCCCTTCAAAAGCTTCCAACATTCTAACCTAACTCCCAACTGCAGATTCCAGTGTGGCTCATGCAGCTGCGAAAGTTCTATGGTGATGTCATCCCTCAGTCTCAGCTGAGACTGAGAACAGAGTGAGACAGTGTGAAATCCATTTTAACTGGAGTTTCACAAGCTCCCTTCCCTGCCTACCACTAGGTCTTACTGAGATTCTAGTAACCCAGGGTAATGGCGGGGTTACACTATATACCGGCCTGTTGAGAGATTCATATTTTGGTGTCCTGATGAAGCTTGCCATACCTCTATAGCTACCAACCCTATGTTGTATATTACATGGGGTCTAGACCTCCAGTTCCTGTACTGCTGCTACGATGACTGTCAGGTAAATGGATCCCCATAATGGTGTACTCTAATAATGTTAATGGTATAAAACACCCTGTTAAAAGATCTAAGGTTCTTGCGGCTATATGGAAACAATGCCCCACGTTTCTGTTTTAGGTAGGAAACCCATCTGGTACTGGCTTTAAATGAAAACCTAGCTAAATTTGGAGTTACACATTCGGTGGCGTCTGCCTTTCAGACAGAGAAACACGGGGGTACAGCTGTCATTATCCCTCAGCAGATACCTTTCCTGGTTAAGACTACTTCTGTAGATACACAGGGCTGTCTGGCCGTGATAAAAGGTACTTATCTGACTCGAGAACTTACTCTGGTCAGTCTATACCTCCCCCCGAGTTCCATTTCCACATTCGCTAAACATCTGTATAGGAAAATAGTAGACTTTCAAGAGGGTATGCTCATAATTAGTGGGCACTTGAACTTCATAGTATCCAAAAAGGATATGACTATAATAAGCTCCCTGAAGATATGCCAGTACAAAAGAACAGTCTTTTTTTTTTTTTTTTCAGGGAAGTGGCATGGATTGACACCTGGTGTGCCCTCAATCCTACACTTCACTCATGCATACACTACTCATCCCCCACATGGGATTTACACTAGAATAGACTGAATATTGGTATTTACTAAGCATGCCCATAAGGTGACGTGTAGGATTTTACCTATACTACTGTCAGACCGTGCCCCACTGCATGTGGAACTCTCCTTGGGCAGTGAGCGAGGCACCTCTGTTTGAGAAAGTTGTACTACCAAATTTCAGCTATGCAAAGTAGATAGAGAGGGTATTGAAAAAGATCTAATAGATGTGCCCTGGGGAGAACTATTAAAGGACAAACCTGTGAATGATGTTTGGGAGACTATTGAAAAACTATCTTAAAAGTTGCAAATGATAATATTCCACAAATAGAAAAATCTAGTTCATACAAATGACCACATTGGTTAAATCACAACATTAGGAAGTTAGAGTCTATATAAAAAAAATATTTAAAAAAATCAAAGTACTAGCACTTATAATACTTGTATGAAAAACCCCCCAAAAAATGTAAATCAAAAATTAGACAGGCAGGAAGGAACACGGAAACCGTTTGCATAGGAAGCCAACAAGACCAATATTAAACACACAGCCAGAAAAGCCTGCACATTGCATGGGGTAGTGAGGTCCACCAGAGCCCTAAAGGTAACTGCTCTCCTCCTGCAGCTGAACTCTGTGAGGGGTGTTAGCCTGTCAATACTACGCATCGACTGCCCTGCCCGTGCCACTCTCCCACCCACCCAAAGCTGGCCCTCAATTTAAGGACCACCCTAGTCACATGACTTCTTGTCTCCCCCAAAAGTCCACTCTTTCCCATTAGGAGGTTATACTTTCCTGTTACCAGGTGGCTGAGCTGAGTCACCTCCCACAGCTTCCTGCCTCTCTAGCCTTCTCTACTACTGACTGTCTCTACTCCTCCTCCACGCTCATCCTCCCCATTCTACAAGCCCAAATTCTAGGAGTCACTGCTGGCCCTTACTCTAACGCCCCCTTGCTACATATTTTGGATGCGCATTGCCACCCTGCCACCCTATGTGCATTGGCCCCCACCAGGTTTCCAGACCTGGGGCTTGAACCTTGCACCAGAGTCTGAGACACTCCACTACTCCAAAGTGGTGGCCACATTTCAGTACGTCACTAGGGACCTCTTATACCTTGGTCCATGACCACGACTACAGTGCTGCAAGTGCCCATCAGACTGACGCTTCTCATACTAATGTCGCTCAGCATGGCCACAACCTTTCCCTACCACTCGGTGCCACAACCTCTCACTACCACTCAGTGCCACCCTTGCTCCCCTATGCTGCTCACCCATGCCACACCCCTCACTCCCCACTGGCACACACACCCCTCCAGCAGTCTTACCCCTTCTCACCACGGCCACCAATCTCCCCTTCGATCCCCATGATTTGCTTGATTGCTAGTCCATGTGTGGCACTAAAAGTCTAACGCACTGCCGCACGAATAAGCGAATGCCCCTACTCAGAATTATTTCCCTCCTCCTTTTACTGTTCGGAAACATCCACCCCAACCCTAGCCCAGGCTCCTGCATGCCGATGTGCCTGCAGCCAACCATGGGCCTCCTCATAGGATCCATGAACATATGCAGCATACTAAACAAAATGGCCGTACTGCAATGCTGGGTCCCAAGGCACCAACCTGACATCCTCACTATGGTTGAGACATGGCTGTCAAAGAAAAAACCCAGACTCCCTTGTCTCCCTTCCAGACTACTTGCTTTTCATACTGGACAGAGTGAGCAAGAGGGGTGGACGATGTATAATATACCTGCAGGACTCCCTACTACCAAAAGCCGTCCCCTCACCATGCTACATCATGGTGCCCAAGGCATGTCCGTAAAGGTCTCACCAGATCCCTCCAAGACTCCCATCATAATCACTGTGGCCTATATACCACCCCGTAAGCAAACCCACAGTCTTCTCTCCCTGACGGAATACATTACAAGCCTCCACCACAAGTCAGAACACATCCTTCTGGGTGACCTGAACCTAAACAGGCTGGCTGCATCCACAACCACCTCCAAAGATGCCTTCTTGGCCCTTGACCTCCCCAGATGGTGACCCAACCCACAAGGTACAACTCGGCCACTGGGATGCAAACCTTGCTGGACATTGTACTGACTAACGAGCCTCTAGACATCAAACTGCTCTGTCTGATCCTGGACACACTGCTTCTCCCACTAACTGCCCTACTAAATTGCTCTCTCTGCCTTGGACTGTTCCCCAGCAAATGGAAAAATGTGGTTGTAACACCCATCCACAAAGGTGGGGTCCACTACTCCCAGGGAACTACCGCCCAGTCTCCATCACCCCCCCCCCATCCAAAGCCCTGGAAAAGGTAGTGGCAGACCAGCTGACCAATTGCCTAGAAACCCATAACCTGCTTTGTGTGGAACAGCATGGGTTCTGAGCTGGACACAACACTACAACAACTCTTCTTGAGTTCTCAAACTACATTCACTACACCCTAGACAAGGGACAGCTGGCAGAGGCCATGTTCATTGACCTGTCCAAGGCCTTTGATGCGGTTAACCACCCCCTTCTGCTAAACATGGGTCTCTCTCATGGTCCCCTAAACTGGTTTGCAAGCCGTTTGACCTCCAGGACGCAGTGGGTCAGGATAAATGATACTGCATCCAGCACCTGCCCCACCTGCTCTGGAGTCCCACAGGGCTTCATCCTAGGCCCATTACTTTTTTAGCCTGTTTCTGAATACATATCCCACCTCATGCCCTGGCAAGATACTTCTGTATGCAGATGACACCATCTGCATACAAGCCTCGCTGCAGCACTCATTCAGCCAAGCCGAACAGTGGTTTGCCAAGCACAAGCTAGTACTAAACCAGAAAAAAAAAACTAAAACCATGCTGTTTATGCACCACCAAAGCAAACTAAAAAATGCCCAACTGAAAATCCTGTCCAGCTCACACCACTCCCTAGAGCAGGTCTCATCTTATAAATACCTAAGGATCAAGTTTGACCCTGCTCTCATTTTCATGGCCACATCAGCACACTGGCATCCGCGACTAATGCGCGAATCTGCCTTCTCTACCAACACAGGGACTGTCTACCCCCTGAAGCCCTGCGTCTAGCCATCACCTCCTCCGTTATGTCACTGGTCGACTACGGCCTACTGGTCTACGCCGCCACTGACACCACTGCTTTCAACAAGATTAAAGTAACCATTAACAAAGCCTGCAGGCTCCTGTCAGGGGCTGATTGCATGACCTACACTTGCACCCTCTATGACCTTGCCCAGATCATAAATCTTGATGAAAGGCTTCAGTTCCAAGCATGCCTCATGGCCAAAAAAATCCCTCCTTGGACAGATACCCCCAGGAGTGTCGGCCTCCTTGCCCCTAGTCACTCCCAAAGTCCATACATGCAGAACAGATGCAGTAACATTGGCCATTCCCAGGGTCAGGACAACGCTTGCCCAGAGCTCGTTCCTAGTCATGGCCCCTGCCTGGTATAATGCCCTACCATCCCCGGTCACCACCCACATCAACCTCGGCCCTTTCAAAGTGGCCCTCAAGAAGCACCTCTATGCCATACATACCTGCACCTGTCCGCGCTAATCCTACTGCCATTTCAAACTGCAGCCCAGTCACTACTAAAGTTGGGCCTACACCAAGACAAAGTCTAACCCAAGACTGCTCCACTAAACCCAACCAGGGCCCACTGTCCTGTCTCTGCTTTCTTGTTGTTCTGCTTAGCTATCACTGTGTATAAGCCTACATCACAGCATTGCAAAGGATGTATGTAACCAATAAGATAATATTCTGAATAGGTTCACACCAGTGTATTGTAATGCCTGCACTACTAAGGATGTATGTAACTGCTTAGCTAATACTCTGTATAGGTACTCATCAATGTGTTATAATGTTTAATGTTTGTACATCTACCGTCCAACTAGTTATGTAATGTCGTCTTTGCTGTATTACTGTCATGTCTGTATTTGTCATCCGACGGGGAGCCTTTAGAAATGAGTCTGACTCAAAGGATTGTAATTCCGATATTCTAATAAATAAATAAACATCTTTACTACTACATTAATTCCTTAAAGAATCCAAGAAATTAAGTTGGACCTATAAAGGAGGGTACTAACACAGTAACTGACAGTAGCTCACTGGCCGAGACTTTTAATAGATATTATTGTAGTGTGTTTAATAATGGTTCAAATCAATCTTTATCTAGCCAAATAAACTGTAGCACTTCAGAAAAATCCCAGGAAATAGAGATATCCAAAATAGAAATTGATCTGAGAGTTAAAAACTTAAACAGAGAATCACCAGGGCCGGACAAGATATCTGCTGGAATTTTACAACTTATGGCCATGTCTGCTTGACCAACTTCAGCTTCTCTTTTACCAATTACTAAAACAATCCAAAGTTCCTACAGAATGGAAATTCGCACATATTGTACTCCTTTTTAAAAAAGGAGATAGGGCGATAATTTTGCATTTGTTCCCTATCAGCTTAACATGTGTTATTGGTAAAATGATGGAAAGTATCATTAAAAATAGAATTCTGATCCAAATAAATGAGCTGGATAAAGACCAACATGGCTTCACAAAGGGCAAGAGCTGCACATCTAATTTACTCATTTTTTATGAACAAATTAGTACATACTTAGATAATATACCGTGTGATATAATTTACCTTGATTTTTAAAAAGCTTTTGATTTAACACCACATTGGGCAATAATAAAAAAATCTTAAACCTGAATATAGGTACTCCCATCGTTAACTGGATGGCTGATTGGCTTACTGAAAGGAAACGATGTGTCTCAATTAATGGACATATTTCTAGTGAGGGGCTTGTCACCAGTGGAGATCCTCAGGGCTCTGTTTTGGGACCGATACTTTTCAATGTTTTTGTTTGACATGACAAAAAGACTTGAGGGCATAATAATAAAATATGCAGATGATAAAAATCTAGGTAGGCCGTGCAGTACAATAGAGGAATCCAATAGACTACAACATGATTTGAATCGTATTCTATCCTGGACCCAGGAATGGGACATTAGATTGAACAAAGGTAAGTGCCAAGTTACGCACTTGGGAAGATCAAATAAGAAACATAATTACTATCTTGATGGAATCCCAGTTTGTAAGACCAACTGTGAAAAAGATTTTGTGTGTGTGTGTGTGTGTGTGTGTGTGTGTGTGTGTGTGTGTGTGTGTATGTGTGTATGTGTGTATGTGTGTGTGTATGTGTGTATGTGTGTATGTGTGTATGTGTGTATGTGTGTATGTGTGTATGTGTGTATGTGTGTATGTGTGTATGTGTGTATGTGTGTATGTGTGTATGTGTGTATGTGTGTATGTGTGTATGTGTGTATGTATATATAAAATGAATGATCTCAGAAGTGACCAACAGGTTAGTGAGGCCACAGATAGGGCTAATAAAGTACTGTGGTCCATCAAGAGAAACTTAAAATCTAGATCTAGTCATGTCCTCATTCCTCTTTATAAATCATACGTATGACCACACCTAGAATATTCATCCCAAGTTTGGAATCCCTACAAAATGTCAGAAAGGGAAAAAAAAAAAAAAAAAAACATTAACAAGTTCAACATCTATTCACAAAAACAGTTGAGAGATATCATGAGTTTTCATATGATAGTAGATTGGATGCTTTATGTCTCGAGTCTCTAGAAACTCGTAGAGCCAGTGGCGACATTTTGTTTCTGTATGATGTCCTACAGGACCCAGACTGTGTGTGATTTAAATATTGAATACAAAGACAATGATATTGAAACCGGGGGACACCCCTTATAAATTAAAGGGAAACGGTTTAAAACAAATGCAAGGAAGTATTCATATACCGTAAGGGTGGTAAACCTATGGAACTCCTTGTCACTGAATATAATACTGGCTCAAAGTAAGCAAGCATTCAAAGCCAGATTGGATAAATACATACTTAATGGTGCTAATTTTAAAGTATTCTATGTAAGACTGGAACATAAATGGGCTTATGGCCCCCTGGTTTCTATACACTCCTTCGTATGAACCTTGGTATTTGGTGATGGAATAATTCTTTAAGTATACCTGAATTTAAGGAAATGAGAAGAAAGAATTAACCAAATCCTCTTGGAATGTGATAGGGAGGGATAAGCCCTTCGGTACTGTGGAGTTTTCTGAAGGTGGTCATTAGAAAGGACATAATCCCATATGCTGCTAGACATTTAAAAAAAAAAAAAAAAAAAAAAAAAAAAAATTTTTAGGAAGGAAAAGTTGCAGTCCCTACAGGCCGAACTACAGACCCTACAGCAATTTCACATGCAGGGTGAACATGCTGTACTCGCACACTTAAACAAGGTTTGGCAGAAAAGCCAAGGAATCTTGGATTTAGAGACTGAAATAGCCCTCCGATTTCTCTAGCATAAATATTATGAGGGAGGAGTCCTGAGCCTCTGTGGTACTGGTATACTGTCTGAGGCAAAAGTATAGCCCAAAACACGGTGACTCATATTATGTATATCCAATCACAAAAAAAAGGAGACAGCCCCAGCTAGAATTCTGAATGCCTTCCAGGATTACTGTCAGCAGGCTGATATACATCCCACACCAGATGAAGTAGATAACTACCTGCGACCGTTAAAGTCACGTACTTTACCACAGCCCCAACGACATGCCTTAACAGCACTATTGACATTGGAAGAAATCATGGGGATTATTAAAAAAAAAAAAAATACTCCCTGGCCTGGCTGTTCTGGAGTGTTTTTTTTGAAACTTTCCAAGACTCCCTCAACACACCCCTGCTCTGTGCTGGAGAGGGAATACTAAAGGGTGAGCCTTTCACCCTATATGGAGGCAGGCTATTATTTCCACCATCTCAAAGCCAGGGAAAGATGAGGGATGTTGCACTTATTTCTGTCCTCAATATAGACTACAACATTTTCACCACCTTGTTGGCCAGGTGTTTGGAGCCCCTGCTACTTTTGTTAATCAAGAAAGATCAAACAGGGTTCGTTTTATCCTGACAGATGCTCGATAATAAAAGAACACTGCCTGTTCATCACGCTGCCAGGGCAAAGGCCCCATTTTTGTTACTTGTGTTGAGATGCCGAGAAGGGTTTATTTATTTATTGGGAACTTGGAATTATAAACCTTTGAGCTAAGAGCTTGTTTACAAGTGATCCTTGTCAACACTTAAGGACACGCATTTTGTTGCAACAGCATAATTACAATCGACAAATTGATATGGGGGTTGTTCTACTAACATAGAGTTTACATAGGAAGGGGTAGCAAATACAGTTAGTTTACACAAGTCAAGACATGAATGAAACGGCTGCTAGCATTGTCAATTTCCCAGTGGAGGTACGCAGTGTGTAGCCATCTGAGAAGTTAAGTGCAGAGAGACAAGTTGGGGTTTGGCAAGTGCAGGTAGGTGGGGGGGGGGAGTGGTCGGCAAAATGGGCTAGAGGTAGTATGGGTATACTGGATAGAGGACAGGTGGAGGGGAGGAGTAGGAGGGGCAGAGGAAGTGGTCAGGGGACAGGGCAAGAGGTAATGTGGATGACCTGGACAGAGGAAAGGTGGAGGTAGTGAGGAGGTACTGGACAAAAGACAAGTTGAGGTTTGGTAGGGAGGGGGGAAGGGGTGGGGGAGGGAAGTAGGTGCAACCCGGCCAGAGCAAGTGGGCAGTTGAGTGGTGGGCTGGATGCTGGGATTACGTTTGACACATGCAGCAGACTGGAGGAGAGATGGACTTACGGAGTTCGGATTCAAAGTGCCCTAGGCGTTGAAGGCTGCTGATTGTGTTTGGAAGCTTGTTTAGCCAGGTGGGAGCCCTTACTGCAAAGGCACGTCTCCCCAGGGCTGTTCTATTGAAGGGAATAGCTAAGGCATGCCTGGAGACTCTTCTTGAGGCATGCTCACCTGGGGCAGGTCTGAATAACGCCTATAGGGAGACATGTGCCTGTCCCAGTAGGGCCTTCTTTCCTAGTAAGCAGGTCTGAAGCTTTATTCTGTCCTGGAGAGGGAGCCACTTTATCCTTGTGTAGAGCTTGTAGGTGCGTGTGGTGCAATCCTCATCCATGCCTTCGGCACCTGAGTGAAGACAAATGCACTTCCCTGGTGGTTGATGGTACTCAGCTGCACCTAGTGCCTCACAACTCTCCTCACAACCCACCTGGGGTGTGCAGTAATTTAGCACTGCCGCACACCCTGCCATGTGTTGTTGCTTACTTACAATTTACTATGTGATTCTATGGGAATCGTATACTGCACTTCACAGGTGGTTGAAGGCACTTGCCTGCGCCTCATGCCTCACAACCATCTGGAGCGTGTGGTAATTTAGTATTGCCACACACCCTTTCATGTGTTATTCCGTACGTACAATTTACAATGTGATCTATGGGAATTTTTAACCGCAATTCTCGGGTGGTGTGCAAGCATGCATGTGTATCCACGGCTACAGAAGCACTGGTCTACAGTTGGTGGCTTCTGTTACAGATAGCTAATCTTAACTTAAAAAAAAAAAAAAAAAAAAAAAAGTGTTTCTAGGGACATGGATATGTTGTTCATCCACACTTATTGGCAGGTTCCTTGCCGCTTTAAATCTTGCCGGAAGGTCTTCAAGCTGGCTCCTCCCACCCACCCGGGTGGTAAAACTCTCGGCTCCGCCCCATGACGCCAGATCTTCCTTACTGCTTGGAAGCTCAGGTTCCCTCCTTAGCGCTCTACGTTCAACTGGTTCCTGGAAATTTCGGTCTTCGAAATCTCTTAGAAGATTTTTTGATATCTTCTTGCTCGCTGCAGCGATGGCTCAATCCCTTCCCGGCCCTGGGAGGTGCTCGTTTTTTTCCTCCAGGAGAGACCCGCACTCCACGTGCATCTACTGCATTGACCTGGATCATGATCCTCAGCTTGCGATTTTGTTGTGCTCTTCCGGCCAGCTCTCTCTGGAGGCCGTGGCCCGTTCCGGGGCTTTCAGACATCCAGTAGTTTTCCGCTCAGAAACCCCTCGGATGGGTGGGCGTCCACTTCAGCTGTTTCTGAGCAGCTAGATTCCACCGGGCAGAGGGATGGCTCCACCTCCCTTTTTCCTCGGTTGCGGCGTTTTTTTCCCCGCTGTCCTTAGGTTCTCATTCAGTTTCGTTCAAGGAGCTTCGTCAATCTGTCTCCTTGAGAGGAGAGGGACCCTTGGGACCTTCACCTCGACCCAATTCTAAGGGGCATAGGCGAGGTCCTTCGGCCCGGGGCGGAAAGTCCCCCCCTTCCCGTGGGCGTTGCTCGGCTTGATCGAGCATCGCGGCCCGACCTCTGGCTAACAGTGTCCCGTCGGGTCAGCCGGCCAGGACCCCCGTCGACATGTCCGAGCCCCTCGGCACGTCATCTGGGCCGTCTCCTGCTAGTGCCGCATTTCCTTTGCCGGTTTCCCCGGTGGAGGCTGAGGTTCTGCCGGTACCCTTGGGTCGACAGTCCTCGGCCAAATTCTCCGAGCCGAAGAAGGAGCGGGCACGCTCCGCTCCCTCTCCAGCCCGCCCTCTGTTTCCCCGAGGATTCGGGTCTCTGTCTCGGTCCTCCTCTCGGTCTAGCCGCTCATGCCGACCTTGGCGTTCTCGGTCGGGGCACAGAGTCAAGTGGCTTTGCCGTTCTTCCTCGTCCCCTCCTCAGATGAGGAGTGGCTTCGATGCCGTTGGAGTCGACGTTACGAGGAACTTATGTGGCGGCAGATGCTGTTGTCTGGAAGTCGATCGACCCCGATTCATTCTCCGGCTAGTAAGCAGCCGCCACCCGGTCGGCCGATGCAGCCACTCGAGGCAATCGAGGAGCCCTCTTCAGGGCCGGTTGCTTGCCTGATCCTCGCTGCCCCTCTGCCATCGGCGGAACCCGGGCCGGACCATGACCTGTTTCGCAGGTCACTCGGTCCCCTCACTCCCACCCGCCCTCGGCGGATGAAGAGTGACTCAGGCCTTCGGCAGCTTTTTGCAGACTCAGAGCCTGACGTCGGCTCCATTATGTTTTCTTGCAGGGAGGATCCATGGTCTCCCCGAACATTCTGTGGACGACAGCCCATCGTCCTCTTTGGGTCTGCTCCTGCTCATCTCGGAATTCACCGGAATGCAGCTTGAGCCCATTTCCAAACGGGCGCCTTCCCCCCTTACGGAGATTTTGGACCGAAGGGGCTCTCCCTCGGAGGCCTTCCTGGTGGCTGAGGCTATCATGGGCCCAGCCTTGGAGCTCTGGCGGCGGCCTACTTCCTGCCCTGCGCCTTCAGCCAGGGTGGCCAGGAAGTACCCTGTCCCTGTCGGTTCTCTGCCCAGTTTCTCGGAGCACCCCTCGGCTGAAGGGGTAGTCACCGACAATGTTTTCCAAAATTTTGGAAACACTAGGGACGTGGATAGGCCCCCTGACAGAGTCCAGAAGGATGGACTACATCGGGCGCAAGGTTTACGCCGCGTCCTCCCTAGGCTTCCGTCAGGCCAGCTCGGCAGCACTGATGGCACACTGTTCCCATGCCCTTTTGGGCTCCCTGGACGAGGTCCTTCCTCATCTTCCAGCCGACCTGCGGACCACGGTCCGGTGGGTTCGGGACAAGGGTAAGGCGATGGCGAAACAGCAGTTTCAGTCTGCTCTGGATCTGGGTGACTCCTGTGCCAGATCGGTGTCGGCCGCAGTGGCCATGCGCTGCAGGGCGTGGCTGAGGTTATCCTCCTTTTCCTTGGAAAACAGCATGAGTTGGCGGACATCCCCTTCTTGGGGACTGGCCTCTTCGACCCTGGAGTGGAGGGACATATCCAAGGGCCTGAGAAGTCCGATGCCACTCTGGACTCTGTCAATTCCGCCTGGAGGGACAAGGACAGCCCTCAGCCTTTGCATAAGCCCCTTGGCCCTCCTACCCCTGCGGCTCGACCGGCCCAGCTCGAGGGCCAGCAGGCATGCGCTGGGCGGTCTGTTGCCAGACCAGCGTCTTCCTCCAAAAGGAAGCAGGGAAGTAGGGGTCCGATAGCCCCCTCGGTCTTTTCCTCCGCCAAGCCTGCTCAGTGACTGGCTAAAGGGGAGCTATCCCCAGCCCCTGCCCGGGCATTCCCCGTGGGGGGACGGCTCCGTACCTCTTCCTCTTGGGTGGTGCTAAGGAAAGCCCTGTTGTGGGTTGCGAACAGGTTTCCCCTTTGAGCCGTTACCCCACGGGGATCTTGGGTCCACTGACTCCTTGTTGGACTGCTGAGCCAACTTGCCTGGCCCCCTAATTAGAGGTGGTCAGGAAGGTGGTGGGCCTCCTTCTGACCCAGGGTTCGAGTCCAGGTGTTCCTGGCCTCAAACGGACAGGGAGCTTACGCCCATCCTTCGGCACGGCTGATGGTCCCTCTGCCGATCTCCCAGCCTCGGATCAAGGCGTGTGGCTTCCTCCTGGGCCTCCAGGACATACTTCCTCCTCGTTCAGTCCTTTCTTGAGAGACCCCTCCCTTTCCCAGGTGAGAGGTCTCCTTACGAGTTCCTGGCCAGGCCCTTCGTTCTCTGCTCCGCAGTTTCTGCGGCTTCGAAGGGTCCGGGCGTAACCCCACCCGGATGGCGGCCTGATTAATACCTTCCAGGCTTGCACTGGTCTCCCTTACCGGAACCACGTTGGAACTCGTGCCTTAGCGGGTGAGGTTTCTCCGGGGCTAGGTTCAACTCTTGAGTCCGAGCTCGGCCCCGGGCGGACAGGGCTGAGGTTCTTCCTCCCTTACCCAGTCAGGTTGGCTGGGTCATTGTGCCCTTCCTGGACCTCCTGCACCTCCCGGGCTCTTGGCGGCTGAGTTCCCCTAGTGGGACGGGCCTGCCAGTGGTCAGTGCTGCGTTCCTCGGGCCAGTTCGTGACTACAGCCCAGGAGTTAGTGGAACGCTCCCCTCCGGACCATTCCAGCTCCTGCAGGAGAACATCTCTGAGGGTGTCCTTGGGGTCCAAGGAAAACCTGTGCCTCTAAGTGGAAAAGGTTTTCCATACAATGTAACAGTAACAGTGTGGCGCCCTCTCAGGCAGGGTTACCAGTCTTGCTGAACTACCTCACCCACCTGCATTTGCTGGGTCTACAGCCCACTACCCATAAGGTCCACCTGGTATCGGTCTCTGCCTATATTTCAACTGGTAAGGGTGTCTCTATGGATTCTGACCCCATAACCCCATATTCAAAAAGTTTTTCAAGGGGTTGGCACACCCTTCCCACAGGGAGTCGATGCCAGCATGGGATCTCAATATCTGTATTGCCAAGTTCATGGAACCCCCATTTGAGCCCATGGCTTCAGCACATCTTAAATCTGTGACATGGAGGACTGTCTTCCTAGTGGCTATTACCTCGGCCAGGAGGATTAGTGAGCTACAAGCCCTGTACACAGAGCTAAACTACATTTCCTTCTACAGGGATAAAGTGGTCCTCGGAACCAATAGAAATTCCTTTTTTTTTTTTTTTTCCCCCAAATTATATTTTTATAGCACCTTTCCACGTTTTCTCTCCGTAACCTGTCCTTGTACCTCAGGTATCTGACTTCCACTTGAACCAGGCAATCACATTGCCAGTCTTCTTCACTGATCACCCTAGTTCAGGTGAACGCAGGCTTCACAGTCTGGATGTCAAGAGAGCTCTTGGTTACTATCTTGAACACACCAAGCCCCACAGGCAGGACAGGCAGCAGCTGTTCCTGACATATGGGGAAGTGGGAAGAGGAAAAACAGCTTCTAAAAGGACTATTTCACACTGGATAGTGGCATACGTCTAGTTCTGCTATGGTAAAGCTGGTAAGGAGCCCCCATTGGGCCTCAGGGTCCACGCTACAAGGGGCAAAGCTGCTGCAATAGCAGCAGCCAGAGACTAGGGATGGGTGGACTGACCCACTGACAGTCAGAATCCCCCCGGATCCAGTGCAGTCCAATGGACCCAGCTCAATAAGAGCCAGCTTTTTAACTGTACAGAGTTTGGGTCTGTCGGCTGCAAGTGGTTTATTTATTAAAAAAAAAAAAAAAGCCGTGCAGGTAGCTATCCTTCTCATACAAGTTAAATCGCATACACAGCAGTCTGCGGGGATGTGAAAAAAGAACCAGCTGGGCTGGCAAAAGCGGCAGTTGCAGTTGCATGAGGAAGATTGCATTTTGTGTGTAGACAAAGACGACTCGACAGGATTGGCTCTGGTTTACTCATCACTGTAACTGTATGAGTCAAAGTCTGAATTAATTCCACAAGACCTGTCCTGCATGCTGCGCTGTCTCAACAAGCGCATGTCTCATGCAGCACTGTAACTTAAGGACGGGCGCTTGCACCTTCTTCATTTCTCTTGGGCTATGTAAGCAATAAGACATGACACGGTGTGTGTTGAACAGATATCACCGCACGCCCAGGGGCGTAGTACGGCACGAGGCCACTGGCCGAGTGTCTTCAGCCCCTGGAAGTGCAGTAATATCTGTTCAACACACAACCTGGAGTGTTTTATTGTGCCTATAAAATGGTTCTTTTTTTATTTTATTTTTGTCACCTTAAAAAATATTACTAAACTGAAAAAAACTGAAATCATTGTGTTAATTTGAGATAAAATAGCACTTCTGCCTACTAGGTGATGACATCATTGTCTTCTGACACATTAACATTTGTACTGGCCCCCGGCCCCCATCGAGAGAACAAGTGTGGTTAGGAGAGGAAGTAACGGGTTCTTCCCAACAGGTTGTGAAACTGCACCTCCATAATAATTGCCTGGCATGCTGTTTAACTTGTAATTATCTCTCATCCTGAATACCCGGTGGGTATTCTGGGCGCTGTAGTTCGTTCGGTAGTGAGGTTCCCTGTCGTCACTTGCCAGCAGCCCGCAAGATGAGAACTACAAAACCCCATCCAGACGGGCAGCAATATTATGGCTCCTTTAGGGGCGCACTGGAACGGAGGTGATGGAGAAAATGCTGCTCTTCATAGTGCTGGTGAGTAGCCAACGCTTTTGGGAGAGAAAGAAGCTCGTTGGGGAGGGGGAGTTGCTGCAGTGTGTCGCTTTTTACAGGACTGATTAATTAATCTCTGACCTTTCAGTCGGCAAACAAATTTATAAAATGGGCACAAAAAAAAAGCTCAGTGATTGGCAGAGTAGCCGAGTTGTTGGCATCAGTCTGTCAACTTCCAAGACATTCACTCCCTCACTTACCGAGACTAAAAACAATGGCGGCTTTTGAAAAACAAACGTTCCATGCCTAGCTATGAACATTCCATTTAGGGGCATTGATATCTTTGCCTGTACTTTTTTTATTCTATGTGTAATACAAATATTACACTGATTTTCTAGCCAATCACTGAGCTTATTTTTTCTTGCCCATTTTATAAAATGAAATATCGACTCAAGGAGGAAGGAACGCTGCCAGTTCAACATCAACTCAAGGTAATGCTGCTGCTGAGATGGGGAGATAAATTGATCACTGTATAGACTCTCTCAGAACTGGGACTGATTGGCTTGGCTACTAGTTCCTATCCTGACCTGTCCTTGACTGCACAGTGCACACATATATGTGGGGGGTGTTCTTACTACTTGTCCCCTGCTAGTCCTGCACCATGGCTTGGGTATAAGGTGAATGATTAGGAAATGTCATTGTTCAAATTGCATATCCATCCCCCCATGACTTGCTATTTTGCTAAAAACACAGGCAACAGCACTAATCCATTCCTAGACAGAGCAGCAATTAATTTCAGTCGCAATGCAAATTGCAAATGCTGCTACAAAAATGTACTATCCTTTTTTTTTTTTTTCTGTTTCTGAATCATGCTGTCCCTGCTATTAATTATGCTGTAACAGTTCCTCCTACATGTTGCATGCTGCTTTACCCCTCTTGCCTGGACACGGACACAGCTTTTGTTGGTGTGGCCGAGAAGTGCCCATCCTCACCTCAACCTTGAAATGTGGCTCTGCAAGTCTGCATGCAGTTAGCTTAGTGGGCAGGGCACACATTCTTCCTGTCTGCTGGGTGCTTGCTTGTTCCAGTTTGCACAGTGACATTTATTTAATTTCTTCCACCTTCGTTTTAGTTGCATCAGTAAGTCGGTATTTATTTAACAATGGTGTGAATGACATAATGTGAAAGACGGACATTGAGGGGAGCAGCAGTCTCATCAAATAAGCTCCAGATCCCGATCTGGACAAGAACCACACCGGAGCTCATTTGACACAGTCCTACTGCAGTTGCACTGAACACACGGTTAGGTACTGTACTGTAAACTAATAAGTCGACTGGAGCTCTCTTTTTCACATCAACAGTATCCCCATCCCCAGTAAATGACAGGTTCACAGCTGGGATTGCGCTTGCGCTACACATAGACACACATGACAGTTGCATACCTCTGCCACCTGACTAGCTGTATGTTGGTTAGGTGGCATTGAGATATATAAGGCTGTGTGTGGCAGGAATTACTCAGTGCATGGCTGAGAGAGAGAGAGAGAGAGACTGAGACGGCGCTAGTTTGAGAGCTCACTTCATCTTGAATTTTATCAGTCGTAGTTTTTTCCAATACATTCACCAAATGCATCAAGCAAGTGATTGATGTTTGTTTAACATGAAAAATAAATTTTAAATGATGAATTAACTTAAGTTAGTGAAATAAACAACTGCAGAGAAAACGGGGTGCGGGCAATCAACCTGCCTAGCGGTGGGCAGGGTGATTGCTCCTCCTTCACAGTGGACGGCCTGACTGCACCTTGTGTATCATTAAAATCTCCTCTTGGTCTAGTAGTCTACTCTTCCTTTTCTGTGATTACTGTAAACCGTCCTAAAGCCAGTATAAACGATTAGTGCAAGTGCCAGAAAAATAAAAAAGCAGACTAGTATTCATTATTAACTAGAAAAGAGTTAGGGGGATAGGAGGCAGTATAGCGCAGTGGTTTAAGGCTCTGAGCTGCAAATCTGGTGACATCCAGCAGACCAGACCTGGGTTTGAATCCCACAGCTTCCACTTGCATACTTTGTGACCCTGAGCAAGTCCCTTTGCTCCCAGGTCGCTCCTTAAAAAAAAAAAAAAAAAAAAGACAGAGGGAGAGAAAAAGCAGATCGCAACATCAACCTGACAGTTTGAAAAGCTTGAGAGCTCACTGCTCAGTGCTCACTCATTGCATGAGTCTGTCATTCCTTGTGCTTCTTTTCAAGTTAGCTGATCTTTCTGTTACCTCATTTAAAAAGCCTGAAACTGCAGCAGGTGCTTTAATTATTTATATATATATATGAAAGGAACAACATTGAGAAGAGATTAATTTGTTTGTCTCTCCCCCAAGTGTGTCACGTGAAGTGAACCTCAGTCTGAGGAAATTTAATTGTTGCTTTGTCTGTTGTTCTGTAGTTTGTCTTGCATGGCATGCAGGCATTAAAACAAAAAAATACATTTCTGTGTACTGTAATTGCATCTTACACTTACCACCAGTTTGCCTGTGTGATGTGACTGTGTGTTTGTTTACCAGCCACCTTGTGAATATATTATACGGTTTACTGCTTATCATTGCTGCGTGTTCCCTGCTAAGTAAAAACATTACATGAAGGAAAAAGCATATTTTTTTTGTCTTATTCAAAACAAATAAACCTGACTACAGTAGTGGAAGGGGGAGGGTGGCTGTGAGTCTGTCCTGAGAGGACAGAGAAACTTAAGAGCAAATGAGAGGAGTGAAAGAAAAAGAGAATTTCCTACAGTGAAAAGCATTTTTTGTCTCATTCAAAAAAAAAAAAAAAAAAAAAAAAAAAAATTGCTACAGTGTTGGAAGGGAGAGGGTGTCTGAGGTTCAGCCTATCCGGAGAGGACAGAGGTACTTAAGAACAAATAGAACACATGAGAGGACTAAATAAAAAGAAAATTCCTGCAGGAAAAAAGGATTTTTGTGTGGAGAGAAAAAAAAAAAACTAGATACAGTGGTGGGAGGGTGAGTGTGGCTGTGAAGTTGATACTGTACTGAGTGGGCAGAGGAATTTGGGAATAACTGAGAGGACTACATATATTTGCGGTATTGCAACAGTTGAGAAATATTTCCTTGTGTAATTAAAAAAACAAAAATAGCTACTGTGGTGGAAGGGGGGAGAGTGGCTGTGAGGTTGAGCCTGTACTAGTAGGCTGAGGTACTTGGGAACAACTTAGAGGACTAAATAAAAATAACACATACTGGAAAAAGCATTTTTGAGTGCAGTAAAATAAAAAAAGGGGAAATGTGCACCAGACAGGTTGAGGAGGAGGCCAAAATTGGGGAAGGTATGGAAAAACACATGGCACAAACACTGCACTGTCTGACTGTTGAAAGACCAGTTGCTGGGACTTCATCCAGTAGCAGTAGTGGTTCTTCCACAGTGCTATCCAAACAGACAGGAAAGGCCAAAACTACCTTAATTAAAACTAAAGGAGTAGTCAGCACCACAAGATGTGGCAAGCCAAGATATAGTACCTATGTGTACCGTAGTACCAGTACAGATTTAAATGAATCTGAGGAGGAGGAGGCGCAGTCTAGCTCTGATGAGTAATGATTATGAAATGGAGGTTGTAGACAAGGAGGGAGAAAAGCAGAAACAAATGGAAAGCCAGAATGAGGTAGAGGTGGCAGTTGCACAGACGCAGGATGAATGTAATGATCTGGACTTAAATGAGATGGGCAGTTTGGGCATGAACAGTGTGGTGCTGGTGCAGGAGAAACAAAATGAGGGGGCTGTGCATTCAGTTTTAGGTTCTATTACTGGCATGAAGGAGCTGCTGGATCATGATAATGGTGAAACAGAAAAAGGCCATGATGAGCAGCATCCCAGTGTTGAGAAAGAACAACACAGTGGAAGTGATAAAGGACAGTATAGCATAGTACGCCTGGTAATAAAACAAAAAAGGTGACATCTTATGTGTGGTCTTACTTTTCTCTGGATGCCAATAATGAGTTACGAGCAATGTGCTCTATATGTAAAAAGACCATCAGCAGAGGGAGCAAAAAAGGTGCTTTGGGTACGGCAGTACTAAAAAGACATTTAGAGAGGTGTCACCCATTACATCTCGGACATGATTTTTTTGGTCAGAAAGAAGACAACATGGAGGCGGAGTTAAGTCGGATTACACCTGCACCTGCTATATCAAATAATAGCAGCAGCAGCCCTGTTGCTTCAGTTGTACTGTCAACTCTTTTACAGTCTTCTTCTAGAATAAATACTACAAGCAGTCCCCTTTTGCCTTTATCATCCAGCACTCCTAATGTTGGCCATATGAAAACTTCAACAGCTAGAAGACAGCGATTTCAGAAACAATTGAACGTAAAGCTAAGTTCCAGCATACTCATCCTGAGGCAATTGCTATAACAAAACTAATTTCAGAGATGATAGCACTTGACTTAAACAGCCTTACAGAATTGTGGAGCATGTAGGATTCAAAAGGCTTTTGAATCACCTGTCGCCACGATACGGTATTCCACCCAGGAAGTATTTTTCAACTGTTGCAATACCGCAGATGTATTATTTAGTAAGTGCTAAACTGAAAAATGCTTTAAAAGATGCAGTTGCTGGGGTTGTCCATCTGACTACTGACATATGGACACGCTGCCAGCCAGAACCATTTGTCACTGACTGTGCATTGGGTATCTTTTACTCCCTGTAGTGACTGACCATTCCCCTCTGAAACAGTCTTCCCTTCGCGTCCAGTATATCCCGCAGAATCACACAGCTTCAAACATCATGGATGAACTCAACAGAGAGAGATACAGTACTGGCTGACATCACAAAGGCTTTCTGTAGGTTTTATTGTGCCTGACAATGGTTTAAACATAAAGGAGGCATTGTCTGATGGGGGCTTTGTCCACATTTGATGTTTTGTACACTGCCTAAATTTGATTGTGCATACATTTATGGAAGAGGACAGAGATATAAAGGCTCTCACATATGTGGCAAAATTAATATGCACACAAAGATAGCATTCAGGAAGTATAAGGAAACACAGAAGGATCAGGAAAGAGAGCTGTACCAGTTAAGTCAGAAGGAAGCAGGGAGGGAAGTCAGAATAGCAAAGGCCCAAACTGAGGAAAAGATAGCCAACTCAGTTAAGAAGGGGGATAAAACCTTTTATAGGTGCATCAGAGAGCATAGAAAGACAAAGGGAGGGATAGTGAGGCTGAATAGACTGAATGGTGGGTGGGCAGAGGGGACAGCGAAAAAGCAGGGATACTGAACGAATATTTCTGTTCAGTATTCACAAAAGAGGAAGGGGAAGTGCCTAATCCAATTAACAGAAGCACTCTTGATAGGGGGATCGATCCCAGCCCTTTCACAGAAGAAAGGGTTCTGCAAGAACTCCTAAAACTGAAGGTGGACAAAGCAATGGGGCCTGATGGAATTCACCCCAGAATTCTAAAAGAATTAAGGGGAACTAGTGAAACCACTGACTACTCTTTTTAATAAATCATGGGAGGATGGTGTGGTACCAGAGGACTGGAGGAAGGCAAATGTGATTCCCCTTCACAAAAGTGGGACCAAGACAGAGGCAGGAAACTACAAACCTGTCAGTTTGACCTCTGTGGTAGGGAAAGTTGATGGAGTCACTTCTGAAGGAAAGAATAGTTGAGTACCTAGAGGCCAGTGGGGCACAGGACCCAAGGGTTCACAGCGGGAAGGTCATGTCCGACAAATCTAATAGATTTCTTTGACTGGGTGACCAAAGTAGTAGACCAGAGAGGGGCTGTGGACATGGTCTACCTAGACTTTAGCAAGGCATTTGACAAAGTCGCACACAAAAGATTAATAGTCAAATTAACCAGCCTGGGAGTAGGTCCCAGGGTGGTAGCCTGGGTAAAACATTGGCTGGACAACAGGACACAGAAGGTAATTGTAAATGGAGTGCACTCTGAAGAAAGAGGAGTTACTAGTAGGGTACCACAGGGTTCAGTACTGGGTCCAGTCCTTTTTAACCTCTCCAAGTGACGTTGCAGAGGGACTGGAAGGGAAAGTATGCCTCTTTGCAGATAACACAAAGATCTGCAAGAGGGTCGATACACAAGGAGGCATGGAAAGGATGAGAAGGGACTTGGCAAGGTTTGAGGAATGGTCAGATGTATGGCAGCTAGGATTCAATGCAAAGAAGTGCAAAATAATGCACCTGGGAAACAAGAACCCAGGGGAAGATTACACAATGCGGGGGAGGTAGTAACAACAACAAAAAAGGAAAGGGACCTAGGGGTAATCATATGAGATGACCTTAAGGTTAGCAAGCAATGTGAGAAGGCAGTAGGGAGGGCTGGGGTATACTGGGATGCATAGGGAGAGGCGTCACCAGCAGAAAACAGGAAGTTGTTATCCCTCTGTGCAGACAGTTGGTGAGACCCCATCTGGAGAACTGTGTCCAGTTCTGGAGATCCCATCTCCGCAAGGACATAGACAGGATAGAGGCAGTCCAGAGGAGGGCAACTAAAGTGGTGCAGGGTCTGCAAGAGAAGCCGATGAGGAGAGACTAAAGGAGCTTAATATGTATACCCTTGAGGAAAGAAGGAGGGGGGACATGATAGAAACTTTTAGTACTCAGTGGAATCAACAAAGTCCAAGAGGTAGCATCTTTCAGAAAAAAGGCGTGCAAGAACAAGGGACACAATTTAAAGATTGGGGGCAGTTCGGCGATGTGAGGAAGTATTTTTCACAGAAAGGGTAGTGGATGCATGGAACAGCCTTCCTGAGGAGGTTGTGGTGTCTAAAACTGTGGGAGAATTCAAGAATGCATGGGACAGACATAAGGCAATTATTGTGGGGGGTAGGAAGAATTAGGCTGTTGGTTAACTAAATCTGCGTCCTATCCTGAGGGTAGGGAAATGGGCAGACTAGGTGGGCCAAGCGGTCCTTATCTGCCGTCAAAGTCTGTTTCTATGTTTCAGCCATTCCTGCAATGCCCGACAGCATCTTCGGGCCATATAGGAAGAGCACGGACTGCCTCCTAATACACTCATCCAGGATGTTGCAGCGAGGTGGAACTCTACCTTTTACATGTTCCGACGACTGCTGGAGCAAAAAAAAGCTGTAAGACAGTATACACTAGAGAACAGCACAGGGGATGCTGATGTGTACATTAATCCTCAGCAGTGGGCTGTTTTAGAACTTCTCATCAAGATTCTGCAACCCTTTGAGGAAATTACTAGGGAAGTGAGTTCCAACAGTGCCACGCTCATCCAGATAATCCCATTGATCAAGTTTCTTAAGAGTTCAGCTGAATGCAATCAGGTATGAGTTGGAAGGTACAAGAAGCCAGTTTCAGATGGGAGAGTCTAGTGCAACTGAAAGGGACTTGCTACACAGAATAAAAAGTTATAGTACATAGAATGATTAAAAAAGTCCGAGGAAGAGAAACTTGGTGAAATGCTTGCAGCAGAACATTACATTATTGCAACAATACTAGACCCACGGTACAAGATGAAACGCCTCTCAGTACGACCCAAATGTGTTCCAGAACTGCAGAGAGAAAATCATTCAAGAAGTAGATTTTCTTTTGAATAGAACCGTGACAACAGATGCAGCTCCCTCATCTATTCCTCCAGCACCTTCACAGCTCCCTCTTCTCAGTCAGGCTACAAAACAATTAGCTGCTGCCATTCATTCTACACCCAGCAGTCATCTTTGGGGTCACTTGGATGCTGTCGTCCTTGAAAAATCAGCTCTTTTGTCTCCATATGTCACTGCTTCTGCCCATGCCATAGCTGACTACTATTTAGCAGGAAAGGGTATTGAATGGAATGAAGACCCCATTAAGTACTGGCAAAGCAAGGAGCCTGTATGGCCTGCACTCGTACAGGTAGCATTGAAGGACATGGTTTGTTCCCCAACCAGTGTATTTTCAGAGAGACTCTTTAGCTGTGCAGGAAATATGGTAACAGATGCACAATCTAGGCTACTACCAGAAAGTGTTGAGAAGTTAACATTCTTAAAAGTAAACCTTCCTTTGACTGGTTACAACTATGACCCAGAGGCAGCAAATACATTTTACAGTGACCTCACAGATGACTACTTGGAAGAGTATAAAGGTCACAGTTTTTTCAGAAAAATAGATCAGTACTCAAGTAAGCCCATATGTGACCTACACATTTGTTGTACCCAATGACACAATGTTTTCAGCATGTCCTAACAGACTCTGCTAATTTTTGGACTGCCTGAACCTGATGGCACATTTTTCGCATCATGTCCTAATAGACTTCTCTAATGTTTGGACTGCCTGAAGTTGGGACTGATGGCACAATTTTTTCAGCATGTCTTCCTCATGTGCTTTGATAATTTTTGGATTGCCTAAACCAGATGGCACACTTTTTGCAGCATGTCCTCATGGATTTATGTAATTTCTGGACTGCCTGTAGTTGAGACTGATGGCAGAATGTTTTCAGTATGTCCTAATTTCTGGATTGCTCGAACGTGATGGCACACTTTTTTCAGTATGTACTAATGGACTTGTCTAATTTTTACATTTTTGGATTACCTGAATGTAGGTCTCTGCCCACTCAGTACAGGCCCGACCTCACAGCCACACTCCCCCTTCCAGCACAGTAGCTAGGTCTCTGGATTCCTAATGACGTGCAGTTATTTTTTTGTTGGGGGTTCCCTAAATGTGTCATCAGTTTGGGTGGGTGGGTGGAGGGGGATCCCATGCTATAGAAAATAACTGCATAACTCTCAGTGGAGCAGAGAAGGAACTGGTGCAACAATACCATACTGATATCTGTTAGGAGGAAGTATGCCGTTGGTTAGCTAAAACCTGCAGCTTATCCAATAGGTAGGGAAATTGGCAGACTGGGTGGGCCAAACGGACCTTATCTGCCATCAAATTCTGTTTCTCTGTGATATGTCCTTTGTATAGTGTGTGCTACTAAAATGGGAATGGGATAACTCCCCTAAGGCCAGACAGGTCCGTTTACAGTTGCAGCACTATTACTGCTGACTGAGGCAGGGAACAGACAGAGGTCACCTGCATGACTGCCATATTCAATTGACCAGTACATCAGTGCTATAAACTCTGTTTTCATATCCTGAAATGCTGACTACAATTTTGTGTGTGTCGTAGATCTCGGTGACGTTTTATGCAATCATATAGCAGATTTGCAGTTTTCACCACATTTTACAAAAGGTTCTGATTTAAATTGGGACTAATCCAAACTTATCAGGACTTTGGCATGGATCCTGATCAGGATCTTTTCGGGTCCGCCCAACCCTACCAGAGACGTTCCCCTTTTGGAAATTTTTAAAGCAGCTACATGGAGAACAGTACACACTTTTATAAAGCACTACTGTCTGGACACTTAAGTCTTGAAGTGGTGTCAGGTTTGGCACAGCAGTGCTGCAGAGCTCGTTTCCCCAAGTAGATTCTGTACCCTTCTTCAAAGGTACTGCTTCGAGTCTGCAATAATTAATCATATTGAAGAATTCCTGGTGTTATAAGAAAAAATTACTCACTGTAGTAATATTGTTTCTTCCAAGGTATTTTTCAGTACGATTAAATCTTCCACCCTACCTCCCCTTCAAGAACCAGTTGGCCTCTGCATAACAGCTGGATTACTGTATTAATGTGGGATTATACCTTGGTAGTTGTGTTCACAAACTCTTTTTTGAAACCAGATGGGTGGTGGTGGTGGTGGTGGTCTCTTTCTTTGATCCTATCTGACTGTAGCATATGGGACATGTTATAGGGGATTTGATATTAATTATTTATTGTGATTAGAATAGTTTAGGGTGTCTTACCCTGCAGGCTTTCATGAATCTGAGCATTATAGAATGCAGCAGTTGGTAAGGACAGCAGTTTGAATGGTGACATGAGCCAGTAAATGTTCAGTCATTTGCATGTGTTCCAGTTTTCTCTGGGGCAGTTCAGCACAGGAGGCTGACTGCAATAGTTAATCATATTGAAGAATGCTGTGGAAGAAACAAGATTACTATGGTGAGTAATTTTTTCCTTTTGTGGCTTCTCAGTCTGCCTCTGTCACCAAAACACAATAAAGACTCTGAGGGAGTTTCTAATGATGGTAGAAAGCACACATCAGAGGAGCCATCTCCTCATAAACAGCAGCAGTCCCTGTCAAAGGGGGAGGGATAAAAAAGATAAAGCTGCTTGGCCATCTGATAAACATAGAAACGGAGATTGACAGCAGAAAAACACCCATGCTCCATCTAGTCTGCCTGAACATAGTGAAGATGGTATGGATACCAGGGTGTGGAAAAGGGGGAACCCTGCATCCAGTGATGACAAAAATATAAATAAGAGCCTCAGAGTAGGTACTGAAACCAGAGTCTGCCAAGAAAAAGCAAAAAGAAAAGCATGTCCATGCCACTGCTCCTGTAGAGGAAAAGGAGCAGGCAGCAGACCCAAGACAAATGCCCTTGACAGAGGACATGGCCTGAGCATGTAAGTTTTTCCAGGCCTTCAAGGCTGTGGGAAACTTTATAAATATCCCTCCCTCACCTCCCAGGCTTAGGCTCCAGACCACTTGCCTGAGGAGGAGACTTATTAGGAGGGGGAGGAGAAAGATGACTGTATAGAAACAGACGGTTATGGATAGACCTGGTGCTTATTAACGGGGACATCTTTGCAGACATCATGGTGGGCTGTCCCCTGGGGACCAATGATTACTGTAGAGTGTGGTTCAACATTAAGACTGCGCAGAGATGAACCACATGAATATGAGGATTCTAGACTTCAAAAGGTTGAGCCTAGTAGTGGAGGATTGACAGGGAAGGGTAAAGGAACGGTGTGGAAAAATAAAGGAGGGTATAATTAAGGTAACCAACCTCTGTGTAAAGGAAGTGAGCAAAAGAAAAAAAAGGTGTAGTATTTTATGGAAGTGGCCACAGTGATGAAAAAAGACTGGCGTTCAGGAGGTACAAAGAAACTTGGAAGGGAGAGGAAGACAGGGAAGTGTACCAGGTAAAACAGAGGCACACAGGTAAAGCAGTATGGGGAGCAAAGGTGCAGACAGAGGAAGAGCATAGCCAAAGGGGTAGCTAAAGGGGATACTTTCTTTGGGTACATAAGTGAGGAGAGGAAAGCAAGGGGAAGGATAGTGAGGATAAAGATGACGACATAGGGAGACTGTACAGAAGAGGATCAAGAAAAAGCAGTCAGCTTGACATCCTGAACTGTTACTTCTGCTCAGCCTTCACAGTGGAGGTTGGGGGGTACTAGGGAACAGCAGAAACAATGGGTGTGGGATGGATATGAGTTCATTTTCAGAAAAACGAGTCCTGAAAGGTCTTGCAAATCTGAAAGTGGACAAGGCCATAAGATCATACAGAATACACCCGGGGTGCTGCAGAAACTCAGGAAGGTGCTTGCTGCACCACTGATGGCCTTTATTAAACAGGTTACTGGAAACGGGCATGGTTCTGGAGGACAGAAGTAGAGCAGACGTGGTCCTATTCCATAAGAGCAGCAACAGAAAGGAGGCAAACAACTATAGTCTGGTCAGTCTTACATCAGTGATTGAGAAATTAATGGAAAGTCTGTTAAAGGAAAGGGTAGTACAGTGTATTGAATCTAATGGGGCTACAAGACCAAAGGCTGCTTGGATTCATGGAGCGGGGGGGGGTAGTCATACCAGATAAATCTGATTTGATTTCTTCGACTGAGTGACCAGGGGAGGGCAGGGGATGTGCTATATTTGGATTTTCAACAGTGCCACACAGGAGACTGAAAGAAATTGAGCAGCCTGCTGAGAGACCCAAAGTAAAGGCTGGATCCAAGGTGGAAGACAGCAGCCTGATGAGCTAGGAGTACTCTCTAAGTGTAGCTTTAGAATTTGGGCCCCTCCGTTTCCCTTGCTGCCTGATCCTTGCTCTCCCTAGAAACAGAGAAAAGATACAAATTAAATTAATGTTTTTGGAGGGCTTACCTTTGGTGTCTCGAAATTCAGGGTGCAACAGAGGGGACTTTGCTAGTGCGTCTTTGCCCTAGGTCCCATGCTTCCAGGTAGATGGGTATCTCACCCCAGCATTAGAGGTTTGGAAGGGAGCAGCGTGAGGGAAAGTGGTGTTTTTCCTTTTTTGGTAAAGTGAAGCCATGGACAATATACCTGTGGTCTAGGGTTTTCTCGGTATTGGGCTGTGATAGCAAAGTTGGGGGGAGGGGGGATGAGAAAGGGAAACGGGTAAATCAGTGTGGGTTGTTTGGCAGTTTCTGGACTGGGAATATTAAACTGAAGAATGAAAGAAAATACAACCATAGCATGGCTAAAACGAGATAAAAACACTGCAGCACATATTCTGGAGCTCTTCAGCTACCAAAAATGGCAAAAAGACTGTGGCTTGAGAGCAAAGCTGCAGTGTGAAGGTGAAGAAAAGGCTCTGGGGAAGCAAGACTTTGAATGAATATACAAAGTAAGAGAGGTTGCTATTTTTGTTATATCCCCAGAGCTGCTTTGCTCGTTAAACATGTTGTTTTTGCCTCTCTCCTTTCCCGACCCTGATTATCTGAATTCCTTTTTGAGCTAAAGTGGGCTGAAGCATTCTCCTCCCCCAGTGGCAGCCCTGAAGCCTTTTCCTCTCCTAGCAAATTTGGGAGAAGATAAAACAGTAAAAAGACCGCTAAATATATAAATTTTGTTTTATCTGGAGAAAATAACTGCTAACTTGTTTGATGTACAAACATTTTAGATCAGTACAGGACATGAGACTTTGGTAAGGCAGTATGGAGAGCAAAGGTGCAGACAGAGGAAGAGGATAGCCAAAGGGGTAACTGAAGGTGATAATGGGGCTGGCAGTATAGCCTAGAGGTTAGAGTGATGAGCTGTGAATGCGCTTGGTACATCCAGCAGACCTGGGTTTGATTCCCACAACCTCCACTTGCATATTGTGCGACTCTGAGCAAGTCACTTAACCTACCTAGTGCTCCCAGGTCGACTCTGAAAACAGGCACTGGTGCCTAGTGGGCCTTACCTGGTTCCCAAAGACTAAAAAAAATAAAAAAAATACTTTCTTCAGGGCATTGGAGATTGCCCGCAGAGGGAGAAGGCCGGGGTCGACAGGGCCTATTGTGGGGAATATGACTGAGGGGAGGCAGATTGGTGTGGTGAGCTCTAGGAGGCACCTTGAGGCGAAATGGGCCCTGGGAAAGGGTCCTCCTTTTCTTGTACCCGTAACCAAGGGCTCTGCCTTAGGTGGGCAGATATCCAATGTACCAGCCTCATCCACCTATCCTTCTCAGGCAATGTTATGCAATCTATTAGGAACAAGTCAGCGATCATAGCTGATCTTGTTTCAGCAGTTGATCTGGCTTGCATCGCCTGGCTGGATGATAGCACCAGCGCAATATTGGAATTGACGGTTCCTCCTGGGTTCTCAGTGGTCCACTGCCCGAGAAAAGATTGTAGGGGTGAGGGTGTGGCTATTTGTTTTTAATTATACTTGCACTTTATGGCTCTCCCAGTGGGAACAATGAGGTCCTTTGAATGTGTGGCTGTACAGGGAATTACAGGCACAGGTTGCAGGATCCTTCTCGTTTCCCTTCCTTCAGGAAATGAGAAGGAATTCCTGCAGGAAGTTAAGGACTTCATTGTCAAGCTGGTGCTGTAGACGCCCAGATGGACTATTCTGGGCGACTTACATGCCTGGGTCGACAATGAACTCTTGTCATTTGGACAAGACTTTCTCTAGTGATGTATTCATTGGGCCTGACACAGGTGGTTACCTCTGCAACCCATGTATACGCCCACTCTTTGGACCTTGTCCTCTTGCTGGGATTGGAGGTCACTGACCTCATGGTGGAACTGGTCATCTGGTCGGACCACTATACCATGAGGTTCTTATTCGAAGCCCCCCCCCCCCCATAGACCTTCCCCAATGGAGATGGTCCAGTACCACCCTTTAAGGGGTTTGACCCTGGAAGGTCTTATGGCAGTGCTCGACCTATTAGGAGTGATGAATACTTGCGATGAGCTGGGGGATTTGGTGTTGACCTGTTATTGGGTTGTCACAGAGGCCCTCGACTCTGTTGCACCTGACCGTGTTCGACCCCTCGCTTCACACCAGAGATCCCCTTGGTTTGAAGATGAGGGGTCAAAGGTTGGAGCAGTACTAGTGGAGATCCCAGTCTGATGGGGATAAGCTTATTTTGATGTCTCATTATAGAGACCATCAATCCGCAATCTCCTGTAAAAAGGCAGAGTTCCTGTCCAAGGAGATTGCTGCAGCAGTTAACAGACTGACTCAGCTCTTCCGGACCACTGACAGGCTATGTAACCTGGTCTGTCATCAATCCATTGGAGCTTTTTCACAATCCAGGTGTGACGAGTTTGCTCTGTTTTTTTGCTGATAAGATTGCCTCTATCAGGTCAGGGATCCAGTTAGCGACCTCTATTGGGGCATGCAGTGGTGAGTCGGGGGGGGGGGGTCACGGGCATTCTGTCTCTGTAGTTTGACTTCGACCAGTTGACTGTCTTGGATATCGTGAAGGTCATCCAGGAGTTGAGGCCCACCTACTGTAGTTTGGATCTGGGTCCAACGTGCCTTCTGGTAGGGTGCATTGATTCCATCGGCCCAGTCCTAACTGGGATAGTTGAGTGTTCTTTAGTGAGAGTGGTCTTCCCTGAGCCCCTGAAGATGGTGGTGGTGTGGCCACTCTTGAAAACCTCATCACTAGACTAGGACTGCCTAGTGAAATACAGAGCCGTCTGTAACCTCCCCTTTTTGGGGAAGGTTATTGAGAAGGTTGTGGCTTCCCAACTGAAGGCCTATTTATCAACTCATGACATCTACGACCCGTCCTGTCGGATTTTCTGAAAAGGCATAGTATTGAGACTACCCTGATTTGGGTGCTTAATGATCTCGTGGTGGCAAGGGATGGAGATGAGCGTTCCATTCTTGTCTTCCTCAATTTCTCTGCTGCATTTGACACTGTTGAACATGGGGTGCTGCTGGAACGCCTGTGGGTTTGTTGTGGACTGGCTGGTACAGTCCTAAACCAATTCCATTCGCTGGCAGGATGCAGAGGGTTGTATTGGGAACTTTTTCTTCTGCACCACTGCCCCTGCCATGTGGGGTCCCACAGGGCTCCATCTTGTCCCCCATGTTGTTTGCAGTGTATATGCTACCATTAGGGAACACTATAGGATGATATGGGCTGAGTTTTCATTGCTATGCTGATGATACTCTGCTATACCTGTCTTTTGCACCAGAACAGCAGGATGCAGTTTTGGTTTTCAATCTGTAACTTGCTGGATGAGCGCCAACTGGTTGAGGTTAAATCTGGATAAGACGGAAGTACTGGTGGTGGAATCTGGTTGGCCAAGGGCTGGTATGCAACCTGGTCAAGTTTCCGGGCTTAAGCTTGGAGACTCCCTGCTGTTGCTCACCTCTGTCAAGGTGAAGAATCTTGGCGTTGTACTGAACTGCAGCCTAACACTTCAATTGCAGGTGTCGGCCATAGTCCAGAGTACTTTTTACCATCTTAGAAACATCGCCAGTATTAAACACCGGATTCCCGCGGGTGATCTGCCATTGCTAATCCATGCTTTCGTGATGTCATGGCTTGATCACTGCAATGCCCTTTACCTAGGTTTATTGGGGGTTGATCTTCACCGCCTACAACTGGTGCAGAATGCTACAGCCATGTTGTTGACTGGCCTTTTGAGGTCATGTCGCATTATACCTGTGCTGTGCTCTCTGCACTGGCTTCCTGTTATATGGCAGATCTTTAAGGTCGGTTTGGTGACCTATAAAGCCCCACATAGAGTGGGGTCCAGTTGCATGCAAGAGCACCTACAGTCCTACTGCCCATCTCATCCTCTCCGGTCAGTCAGTGAGGGTCTCCGGGTGATGCCTAGAGTTTATTTGAAGTCATTGGGCACCCAGGCATTTTCATTTGTGGCACCAACCCCGTGGAATTCACTGCCTCGTTCACTTAGAGAGGTCCCACTGATAAATGTCTTCAAAAGGAAGCTAAAGACATGGCTATTTAGAGAATTTTTACCCACCAGGTGATTTGAGTTGATTTAAATTAATTGAACACTGTATTTACTGCTTACTTAGAGCTCACTTGTACAATGCCTCGAGTCATAGTGAAATCAAGCGCTTTATTAAATGAATAAAATGA
This sequence comes from Neoceratodus forsteri, assembly GCA_016271365.2. Taxonomy (NCBI): domain Eukaryota; kingdom Metazoa; phylum Chordata; order Ceratodontiformes; family Ceratodontidae; genus Neoceratodus; species Neoceratodus forsteri. The sequence continues at coordinate 517,118,421 of CM028136.1, read as the reverse complement.
CTTATGTACCCAATAACAAAAGGTCAAGGGTGAGTCAAACCTTTATAAAAGAAATATCAAGATCTTACGTTGGGGGCAGCAGGCCATTATAGGTAGGAATCTAGCGTCTGGTACTAGGACAACACAGAAATGTTTCTAGCTAGCAATCTACCAAAGGGGACCGCCCACCTCTGTCACTCACTGATGTCAGCTACTCTATATAGGTGGGAGGCCCCCACGTTCTCACCAGTTCTTTTCTGCCATCAACCTAGTCACATCAGCTCTGCAAGGAAACTGACACTGCTTCAGCAGCCAGTTTTGCACATTTTTATGTTGTCTTGTGTGGGCGCAAGCAACATCTTGCAGTAGTAGCACATTCAGAGGTGTGTCAGTGTTGGCAAATGCAGGGAACGCTTTAGTGGGTGTGTCCGTCAACCACCAATTAGCGAGCATGCCAACGATGACGCAAAACTTCAGAGAGCCAAACCTTGAAAGAAATCTGCCACTCCAGTGAGGTGCAGTTTCCTCACTGGAGCGTCAGATGACAAGGCTCCATTATGTGCTTTTCCTGGTGAAACGTTCCAATGAATATGGCGGCTCCTGCCACTCACCACATAATTCCCACAAAGCCGACATCGGGGATGCCCAATCCTCGTGTCAGCAGGCCCCCCCAGTTCAATTTGTTTGCCAATGGGGGTGCCCAGTCCCCGTTGGCATAATGTCCCCGCCACCAAACTCATGGCACACTGGGAGCCCACCCCAGTGTGCCCCAAATGTTTATTTTTTTTTAACCTGTAAACCGCCTCCTCCCCCCAAAAAGTCCTCGTCGTCCCGCCGCACCCCCTCACCCCATACTCACTTCTGGAGGGCCGGTGCGATCTTCTGTGGAGCAGAAACACGTCTGAACCCTTCAAAAGCTTACTGGGAACTGAACAGAATGCTGTAAGCTTTATAATGTCAGGCAAGGGGGTTTCGGCTTACAGCAGGTAGATATCTCAGCCATTTTTGGGAATTTTGGTACCAGATTTTCAACATGGGGTTCTTGGGACCCTACCTCATGAACACATGCACTGTCATCTTGTTACTCGGTCCCGAAAGGTGATTTTTTGCAGTTACTGTGGGGAATCACCTTTTGGGACCGATTAACGAAATGACAGTGCCACTGTTCATGAGGTGGGGTCCCAAAAAGCCCATGTTGCAGATTTGGTGAAAAGATTCCAAAAAATGACTGCATTACGATTGTGCATTGTGCAGTTTCCACGCACACTCATAACTTCGACAATTTTTAGTATTTTCACTCTAGATTTTCAACATTGCCATTTTTCATGCCTCCTTATGAATAGTACAGCTGTTATTTTTCACATCCTGCCTGAAATGTGGTTTCGCACCTGTGGCGCACAATGGCATGGTCGCTGTGGGAAATCAACTTTTGGGACAGATTAACAAAATCACAGTGCCCCAGTTCATGAGGGAAGGTCCCAAAATGCCTATGTTGAAAATGTGGTTAAAAAAAAAAAAAAAAATCCCCCAAATAATTGCGTTATGGGCATGCATTGAGCAGTTTCTACGCACGCTCGTGACTTCACCAATTTTTCATGTTTTCACTTCAAATGTTCCACAGTCTTTTTTTTTTTTTTTAACACCTTTTCATGAACAGTACAGCTGTCAATTTTCACATCCTGCCTGAAATGTGTTTTCACACCTGTGGCGCCAAATGACAGTCTCTGTGCAAAATCACATTTCGGCTAACAAACTGATAATACCACTGTTCATGAGGTGGGTTCACAAAAAGCTCATGTTGAAAATTTGGAGTGAAAATACCAACAAATGCCCAGGACGTTAGGGTTTTCAACAGTAACGCCTAACCCTGTAGCGACTGACAGGCGTCAGGGGTGTGACTTGGGATCACCTGCTGTAATGCTCATGCCATTCCACCCCCAACCCGCAGCCAGTGACCGGCATCGAGGTGTGCCTTGGAGTCTTCCGCCCCAAAGTTCACCCCATTCTCCTATACTGCACCCATCTCAGTGTATTTCCTTATGGAATGGGGTGAGCGTAGGGGCTGAAGACCCTAAGGCACACCGAAACACTTGTCAGTGTCTGCAGGGTAGGATGAGGTAAAATGGCGTGAGTGTTATGGCCGATGACCCAAAGGCACACCTCAATGCCCGTCAGTCTCTGCAGGATGGAGGTGGGGTTGGCATTGGTTCAATACTTCACTGCCATTCCTATTGTGCATCTCTCCAACTCCTGCACTACAAATGTCAATGCCAGCAAGACAGCATTCGGCATTGACAAATGCTTGTTCGTTTTTTTTCTCCCCTTAGTTGTCCCCATCTTTAGATGTTTGTTCTTTTCTTTTATGTCTACTCCTTCCTTGTCAACACCGGAGCATTGCAACAAGTGTGCCTGCGACCAGCGAATTCCTAAAAAGGATGGCCACTCAGCTTTCCTTTTCTGCTTAGGCCTGGACCTTGACATCTCGTCTTGTGAGTTCTGCCAGAGGTTCAACACCACCATCCGCTGCTGCTGCCAGTGGACCCTCGAGGGGCACTTGCTCAAGCTGAAGGTTGTCTCCGTGGAGCAGGAGTTACAGGCAAGGTCTTCCCAGGCCCAGTCTTTGGGTTCAGCTCCTGTCTAGTCCCAGGACAAAACTTCAAAGAAACACAAGCACCGGGAAAAAGAAAAGCATACATTCTGGTCCAAGTCTTCCCGCTTGTGGTCGGCGCAGTATCTCTCGACTGTGTTGGGGTCCTCCTCTGGGGGGTTGGCCCCACTTCGCAACAATGCCCCCCCCCTTCTACAGGGCAAATGGTGCTTCCTCCTCCCACCACTATCTCTGTTACAGGCAGAGGAGCATTGGGCCATGGATCCTCCCAGATTGCCAGGTCCTTGCTGCTCTGGCCCATGTCTTCATAGGGCACACAGCAGAGTGGCTCTGTCAGTAGTCCTATCACTGACGCAGTTGCTATGGATGCAGGGGCGTCTTTGTCACCCCTCCCGTTGCCTGCCTCTCTGCATCAGACACTTCGCATAGATCCGCACACCCTTTGTAGATGGGCTTTACGCTGGCTCCCAGCCCTCACTCTACCCCACACAGGGTTCACCCTTCGCCTGCCCCTATGTTGCCGGTTCCACCGCAGGACCCTCACCGCCCTACGCCTGACCCATACTATCCATACTCTGGTATCCTTCCTTGGCTTCCCTTTACCTATGACAGGGGCTCCCCTGGGTTATCCCTACCCACCTCTGTCGAGCCCTGCATCAGTCATGGCGGACATTCAGGGATTAGTGTCCTCCATTTGGGGGAATCCTAAGTTAGCAAGTGCTGATGCTGGCCCCTTTCCCTCTTTTGAGGGATCCACCACAGGGGCCTATGTCGCCCCAGTGTCCACCCCAGATGCCACAAAGGGCTTTCTCCCCAGCTGATGAAGGGTATGAATACCACTCTGATCGTGTTCTCCTCTAGTCAGGGGATGATAGTGCTCCAGATGAAGGGGAAGGTGATTCAGGCCCCTCTCACTCTTGGCATCCTCTGAAGGGGTCTCTTCCCCCAAGGACATTCCAAAGTCCCTCCCCCAACCCCTGGATGATCCTCTTTTTCGGCAGTCATATGCTACACTTGGGCGGTGATGGACTTTGTCTCAGAGGAACAAAACTCCAAGCATAGGTGACTTGCCATATACCTGATGCCCCATCGTTGGTGGTTTCCCCCCACTGATTAGCATTTATGAAGATGTTACGATGGTGGTCTGGCATTGACCCCATCTTCTCCCTGCCATGTCTCACAAGGCAGACAGGCTTTACCATGCCCCAGAGGGCAGACCTTTCTTGGAGGAACAAGCACAGGTGGATTCGGTGATCATTAAAGATACCCATGACCATTACAAATGGCCCAAACATCTTAGTTCTCTGCCCCAGACGGGAATCCTGATGTTTATACCTGTTTGGTAAAAGGATGTTTGCTTCCTCCACTCTTGGGCCCCTAACTAGCTCAGCCACATGCTGCAATATCAGAACTCCCATGGGACAAGATCCAGGAGGCCGTCCTCTCCCTCCCCAAGGGGGCTCCTAAGTCAGAGTTGCAGGACCACCTCAAGGGAGTCTCTGACATAGGTGACCACCTACTCAGGACTATTTATGATGCTGTAGATGTGTTGGCTAGGGCTGCAGCCACTGGCATCTGCCTTTGCTGGTGTTCCTGGCTTAGAATCATGGGGTTCACCAAGGATGTGCAACAGTCTATACTAAACGCCCCCTTTAGCGGCTACCTTCTGTTCTGGGGTGATGTGGAGGACATTCTTGTCAAGCTTCAGGCCTCTGAGAGGGCCATACGCTCAGTCCATTCCCTCCATCATACCCAGTTTGGGCCTTCTCATAAACATCCCTTTTGTCGCCAGCCTTCCCGCCAAGCCTGGCAACCAGCTAGAGCCCAGGGTAAACACAAAATCACAGCACCTGCCCTGCCCACCCTAGCTGCATTGCTAGCAAAATCCCCCATGAGGGACAAGCACCCCCTGTCCCCCTCTTTTGACTCCTTGCCTGACCCCCCGGGTGGCGCAGGAGGTGGTGGTGGGGGTTGTTTCTCCCTCCACCTGCCCAAGTTGAGGGAGATTATAACAGACAGTTGGGTACTTCAGATAATCGAGCACGCATCACTCTCTAGAGTTTCTGGAATGGCCTCCAGACAGGCACCCCCTCTGTCCCACTACCTTCCATATCATGTTCTCCTGATACGGAAGAAATCCATGCCCTTCTGTGAAAGCAAGCCATAGATCTGGTGCCAGTATCCCAGTAAGGGAGGGGGTACTACTCTTGTTTCTTCCTAGTCCCCAAGCGCACGGGAGAACTCTGACTCATCCTGGACCTCAGAGAACTAAATCTCTCCATTCAGTACAACACATTCAGAATGGTCGTGCTGCAAGGCCTTCTCCCCCTGTTACATCAGGGGGATTCTATCTGTTCCTTGGACATACAGGATACGTACCTTCACATCAAAATATGTGCTTCTCACAGGCGCTATCTACTCTTCCATTTCCAGGGAGCTCACAACCAGTTTCGGGCACTCCCCTTTGGCTTGTCCTCAACCCCCACAGTCTTTACCAAGTGCCTAGTAGTGGTAGTGGCTGCCCGCCAGTGCCAGGGATTTTCTTTCCCTACCTGGATGATTGGTTCCTAGCAGCCCCGTCCGGGGAGCACCTACTGCTAATCCTCTAGCATATCTGCAGCCTTTTCCAAGACCTTGGGGTGACCATCAGTCTGGCCAAGTCCCTCCTTTCTCCCTCCCAGTGTCTTCAGTGTATTGGGGCAGTTCTGGACACTGCGCAGGACATGGTCTTCCTCCCCCAGGGCATAGCAGACCGCTTGATGGAGCTGGCCAGGCTTCTGCATTCCTTTTGTCATGTCCCAGCCCAGTTGTTCCGCCACCAGCTAAGTCCTATGGTGGCTGCTACAGTAACTGTCCCTCTGGCCAGGCTATACATGAGAGTTCCCCAGTTGACACTCTAGTTCAGTAGGGTCAATGTACAGATGATCACGACCAGATGGTCATGGTCTCTGACCCAGTAAAGAGGGTTCTATTATGGTGGCTGAAGCACACACACCTCATCCGAGGGGTCTTCGTTATTCCCCCTTCTCAGGAAATTCTGACTATGGGCGCTTCCAACTCGGGGATGGGGGGGTGCATCTGGGGGCTCACCAAACCCAAGGGCTGTGTAGTCAGCAGCCAAGGGCCATCTTCATATAAATGTTATGGTGATGTGAACCATGCTACATGCCCTTCAGGACTTCCAGTCTCCTCTCTCCCTGGGTCTGCTGCTGGTCCAGGCAGACATCACCAGCGTGGTCCATTACATCAACAAGTGGTGGGGACCTACTCATATCCCCTGTGCCAGGAGGTGATGCAAGTTTGGTATTGGACTCTGGACCATGGCCTTCATCTTTCAGCCGTGCATGTCCCAGGTGTGCAAAACATCTTGGCAGACAGCTTAAGCCAGTCCCAGTCTCAAGTACACGACCGGGAGCTTCTACCCTCCGTTTCGTAAGATCTGTTCGACTGGCTGTGGTTGCCAAGAGTTGGACCTTTTTGTGTTACTACTCAACACAAAACTGTCACTTTTCTGCTCGCTTGCCCCAGGGCCTGGAGTTTTCTGGTGAGACGCATTGTCCCTGTCCTGGAAAGGGAGGTTTCTGTATGCCTTTCCTTCGGTCCCTCTTTTACACCAAGTTCTCATCAAACTGCAGATGGAGGGGGTGACCATGATTCTTATCACCCTATTTTGGCCTCACCAGATTTCGGTTCCTTTGCTTCAGCAACTGGCAGTGGAATCTCCAGTTACTCTCCCATTATGCACAGGCTTGCTCTCTCAGGAACGGGGCACCCTGGTCCATCCAGACCTCAGTTGCTTCACATTTATGCGTGGCTTCTGAAGACTTAGCCATTTCTCACTTTGGCATCTCTCCTAAGGTGGCGAAGGTCTTGGTGGTGACTTGTAAACCCGCCACCAGAGCCACTTACTCCATGAAGTGGAAGTGCTTTACCATTTGGGCTGCTTTGCACTGCCTAGATCCAATCACGTGTTCAGTTAACCAGATCCTGGAGCACCTGCTGTCTCTTTTGGACACAGGTCTTAAATAGTCGTCCATTAAGGTGCATCTCTGTGTACCACGAACCTATGGATGACGAGTGGTGGCCCAGCTTAATGTGGCCTGTACCTTTTTAAGAGGCATTCTGCTTCTGAAACCCCGATCCATAATCCTGTCCCAGATTAGGATCTTAACTTTGTGTTGGAAAAGTTCACCCTCCATTCGAACCGGCCACGTCTTGCGAGCTACGTTGTCTGTTGTGGAAAGGTGTGTGTTTTTTTTTTTTTTTTTTAGTTGCTGTTACTTCTCGGAGGAGGATTTCTGAGCCTCAGGCCCTCATGTGTACCCTAGATCTTGAGGGGGTACCTGGGTAGGCTCACTTTTGGGAGGGTTGATGTGGGAGAGAGGGGCAAGTTATGAGCTGTGGCAGTGGCATGTGCTACAGTCAATCATATAAGCCTTAAGTCTAGTGCGTAAGTTCCTAATTGAGGAAGCCTCATGCACCAGAGGGAGCTTGTTCCACAGGTTGGGGGCTAGGTATGAGAAAGATCTGTCACCAGCATTAGTCCCGACTCTGGGGACTTCCAGGAGAGTTCGTTCTGACGTCCGTAGGCTCCTAGGGTTATGTTTAATTGATATGGTTCCTACTATGCTAGGTGGAATGGGCAGCTTGAGTAGCTTGAAGGCCAGATAAGCAAGGGGTATTGTAGGTGAGTGTGTCAGTGGTGACATCGTGGGTGATCCTGGGTAGCGAACCGAGTTACCTTGTTGTACAAGATTTGCATCCTGGAGACCTCTTGTTAAGCCATGCCCTGTATAATTGGTGCAGCATAGGTCAGGGTAGGGAGCAGGACACTTGTGGCAATGGAAAGCCTGGCCTCGGGAGTGAGCTGGTCCTTGAGTCGGTACAAGGTTCCAAGTTTACGGTGTAAGGTCTTGGTGACCTGATCCACGTGGTTCTTGAAGGTGAGGGATTGGACAAGAGTTAGGCCTAAATATTTTAGGGAGGGCACTACTTTGATGCCTCTTCCAGAGAGTGTAGTGAGTTGCAAGGGTGAAGTCCTATCATGACCCAGGGATTTGGGCCAAAATAGCACCGCCTTGGTTTTGTCTGTATTTAGTACCATTCTGTTATCACTCAGCCATGCCTCAAGTGATGTGAGGTCACTTTGGAGGAGGGGACCGAGAGCAGCCACTTCGCCCAAGGATCGGTAGATGACTGTGTCGTCTGCATACTGAACAGCCGAGCTACCCTCACAGTGAGTACTTAGGTCATTGGTAAACAAGGAGAAGAGGAGGGGGCAGAGGATTGAGCCTTGTGGTATACCCTGTTTTAGAGGTTGTGGACCTGATATGGCTCCCTTCCAGGTGACCCTCTGTGTCCTGCCAGATAAGTAGCTCCCAAACCATTTGAAGGCATGGGGGTCTAAGCTCACATTGTTCAGCTTCTGTAGCAGGAGTTTGTGGTCAACAAGGTCAAATGCCTTGGACAGGTCTATGAAGACAGCACCTGTGAGTATCCCTTTGTCCATTGCTCTGAGTACTTCATCTGAGAAGTTAAGGACTGTGTCAGTCCCGTGGTTAGATCTAAATCCATGTTGTGAGGGAGCTAGGAACTGATGAGCCTCCAAGTAGTCACGGAGTTGGTTGTATTACCAACCCTCAGTTTCTCCCCTAGGTGGTATCTGAGTTTACTTTGAACCAAGTCATTCATCTTATGTATTTTCCAGAGCATGTCAATTCAGGGGAAGCATTGCTCGATATGTTGGATGTGCCTAGAATTTTGCGTTATTATAGGCACAGGACTAAAGAGGTCAGGAAGTCCTCACAGTTTGTTTCGTTCACCACAGGAAAAGAGGGCGCACCCTTTTCTAAGCAGTGTGCGTCCAAATGGTTGGCCAGCTGCATTATTTTTTGTTACAAGTATGGTGAGGAGCTTCCGGGTGTTGTTCATGGCAATTCCACCAGGGGGATGGCTGCCTTGGTAGCCTATTTCTGCAATGTGTCAGCTGCAGAAATTTGTGCACAAGCTACTTGGAGTTCAGTTCACATTGTCACCAAGCACTACAGCCTGGACATTGCCTCTAGGCATTGAGACAGTTTTGGCCTGGCTGTGTTACAGGGCCTTCTTTACTAGGTGTTTTTCACCTCTGCCCAGTTTCATAGTGCTGTTAGTTTTGGAACTGCTTGCTATTTGTCCGACCTGTGATCGCTTGCTGCAAGAGATGCCCCCAATGTAAGATAGTACAGTTACACAAGAACTTACCATATTAGTAGATCTTCAAGGGGATTTCTTGCAGTAGGCCTTGCTTTTCCCTCCCTCCCTCCTTCCTCGTGGGCCTGCTCATCCTGTATATGCTTTCTCTCCAAGAGAAGACCTTCAGCCTTCTTTTTTTCCTTCCTTTTCCTTGGAACCTTGGATTAATCCTCTGTTCCATCAGCTGGATATTCTGGGGTCTTTGGCAGGAGAACTCTGGCGGATGTGGCGGGCTGCCCATCTATATAGAGTAGCTGACATCAGTGAGTGACATCGGTGGTGGGCGGCCCCCTTTGGTAGACCGCTTGCTAGAAAAGTTTCCATGTGGTCCTAGTGCCAAGCGGCGGAGTCCTACCTATGATGGCTTGCTGCAAGAGATCCCCTCAAAGCTCTACTCTTACGACAAGTTCTTATGTAACTGTACTTTGCTCACAAGCACAACACTCTCTATTCTTCTGATATCAGTAAACTGAAACAGATTAGATTTGATAGTGAAAAAATATGACTACGGCAAGTGCAAGGGGCAGAAAGACAGAATCGAAATTGGATGCCAAATTAGAACAAAAAACCTTAAAAGAAACGGGGCAGGGCTTTGCGAATATTGATAGTGGATCTGAAAACATGAATAATTATTGGTGACCCAGTCGATGTGGTATGCCATCCAGTGGTGGTTGATCCCAGAACATCTGGAAGAAGGAATCACATTTTTCCATCCAGAACTGACTGTCCTGCTCATGTCCGACGCATCTCTAGTGGGGAGCGCATAGATACATAGATACATAGACAGTGTCGGCAGATAAGGGCCTATGGCCCACCCAGTCTGCCCATTTGAGCTTGTAAGTTCAGTTTGTTTTCCTAGAAGTCTGTTGCCCCTTACCCCTGACCTCTAGAATTCCTTTGTCTATCCCATGCATTCTTAAATCCCGTGATTGTTTCAGCCCTCACCACTTCCTCTGGCAGGGTGTTCCACTTGTCCACCACCCATTCTGTGAAGAAATTCTTCTCATGTTTCCTCTGAATCGTCCCTCCTCCAACTGCATCCCATGCCTCTAGTCCTGGAACATCTTTTTCGCTTAAAATAGTGTTTTCCTGCACCCTGTTCCTCCCTGTAAGATACTTGTATGTCTCCATCATATCCCCTCTCTTCCTCCTCTCCTCCAGGGAGTACATGTTCAGTTCCTTCAACCTGTCTTCATAGGACTTGTGATGCAATCCATGCACCATCTTTGTTGCCCTCCTCTGAACCTTCTCTACCCTGTCTGTCCTTGCGTAGGTATGGTCTCCAGAACTGTACACTGTACTCCAGGTGGGGCCTCACTAGTGTCTTGTATAGCGGAATTATGACCTCCCTTTTCCTGCTGGTGGTGCCCCTGCCTATACATCCCAGCATCCTATTTGCTTTACCTGCTGCCTTGTCACACTGTTTCCCTACCTTGAGGTCATCAGAGATGACAACCCCAAGATCCCTTTCCTGCTTGGTGCATGCTATATCCTCACCCCCCAACTGATATATTGTGCCAGGGTTTTTGTGCCCCATATGCATTATCTTGCACTTCTTTGCATTGAATTTCAACTGCCAAACCCCTGACCATTCTTCAAGTTTCTGCAGGTCGCTTCTCATTCTGTCTACACCCTCTGGTGTGTCTACTCTGTTACAGAGCTTTGTGTCATCAGCGAACAGTGAAATTCTGCTTTCTAGATCCTGCGAATGTCACTGATGATGATGTTGAATAGGACCGGTCCCAGCACTGATCCCTGTGGTACCCCACTGGTCACTCTTCCCTGTGGAGTGACAGCCATTTACCACCACCCTCTGTGTCCTGCCACCCAGCCAGTTACCTACCCACCACACTACTGTCCTGCCCACACCCATAGTCCCCAGTTTGTGTAATAGTCTTCTATGTGGCACAGTGTCAAAGGCCTTGCTGAAGTCCAGATAGGCCATGTCCACTGCTCTCCCCTGATCCACCTCCCTAGTCACCCAGTCAAAAAATTCAACAAGGTTGGTCTGACATGACCTCCCCCTGGTGAAACCATGCTGCCTTGGGTCCTGTAGTCCATTGATAACCAGATGTTCCACCAATCTCTCAATCAGTAGTGCTTCCATGATCTTCCCCACTACTGAGGTGAGGCTGACTGGTCTGTAGTTCCCTGCTTCCTCTTTGTTCCCACTTTTGTATAGGGGGACTACATCTGCTGTCCTCCAGTCTTTGGGTACCTCCCCTGTTTCCAGTGATCGGCTAAACAGGATAGCCAGAGGTTCAGCCACCACCTCTCTTAGTTCTTTAAGAACCCTGGGGTGCACCCCATCTGGCCCCATTGCTTTATCAACTCTTATTACTTCCAGTTCCTTCAGGACCCTTTCTCGTGTCAAGGGACTTGTGTCCATTTCTGCACCATTCTCACCCCTTGTACTCCCTTCAGACCGATTACCCTCCCTTCCTCAGTAAAGACTGAGCAGAAATACCTGTTCAATATGTCAGCTTTACTGTTGTCATCTTCCACGTGCTCCATCCTCCCCTTCAGTCTCACTATCCCTCCGTCTTTCTTTTTCACTTATGTACCTGTAAAGGTTTTGTCCCTCTACCCACTGATTTTGCAATGTGTTCTTCTGTCTGAGCTTTGGCTTCCTTACTGACCTCCTGCCTCCCTTTGCTTCTCCTGGTACTTCTCCCTATCCCCTTCTGCCTGTGTCTTTTTGTATTGCCTGAATGCAATCTTTTTGGCTTTCACTTTCTTTGATACCTCTGTGGAAAACCATAATGGTCTCCTCTTCCTTTTCCTCTTGCTAACCTGCTTAATGCATAATTCTGTTGTTCTTGTAATCCCCATTTTAAATACTGCCCACTGTTCCTCAACCCTGATTCCTGTCCCATTCCCCTTAATGCCTCTTTCAAGTATCTCCCCATTTTCCCAAAGTCTGCCCCCCTAAAATCCAAGATACGTGTTTTTGTGTGGTTTGGTTCTGCTCCTTCTGTGATTTCAAACCACAATGACTGGTGGTCACTGTTTCCCAGGTGCTCCCCCACTGTTTTCCCCATCACACTGTCCCTGTTTGTGAGCACAAGGTCCAGTATTGCCTTCTGCCGAGTTGGTTCCATGACCAGTTGCTTGAGGAAGGCACCCTGAAGGGAGTCCAGGATAAATCTGCTCCTAGTTGATGCTGCTGCTGGGATGCTCCAGTCCACGTCTGGAATATTGAAGTCTCCAACCAGTACTACCTCACCCTTGTCTGCCATCCTTTGGATGGCTAGCATCAGCTCCCTATCTGCTTCTTCCTCCTGGGCTGGTGGTCTATAGACCACACCTGTGTGGATGGCTGTCCCATTTTCCTTTCCAGCTAACCCACAGTATCTCTCCCCATTTTGTTCCTCCTGGATCTCTGTGGCCCTTATGTCATTTTTCATACAGTGCCACTCCTCCTCCTTCCTGCCTGCTCTGTCTCTTCTGAATATGTTGTAGCCAGGTCGGCCATCTCCCAGTCATGGTTATCATTACACCAGGTTTCAGTGATGGCCACAATGTCCAGGTCTGACTGTACCATGACGGCCTCCAGATCTTCCATCTTGTTGCTAAGGCTCCTGGCATTTGCACACATGGCTTTCCATGATTTGACCTCCCGAGACTGCTTCACTGTTCTACTCCAGCCCCTTCCTTGGTTGTCATTTATCTCTGGTTCTCCTTGCTGTCTGCCCTTCTGCTGAATTTTGCCCCTTTTCTGCTTATCCACCTCTTGGGCACTAATCTCCATCTTTTGCACACTGCTCTGCAGAGATGGCCACTCCTCTGGTTCACTGGTTCCACTGCTAGCTGTGGGGGGTGAGCAAGTGGGCACCCTCCTTGCTGGCCTGCCACCCCCCTTTGCTAGTTTAAATGCTTGTCAATAGCATTTAAACTTATCATTGAGTGCTTGATTCTCTCCAGGATGGATGCAGGCCGTCAGGCTTGAACAAACCTCCATCCCTCCAGGTGGGTCCCCAGTCACCAATGAATCCAAACCCTTCCTCACAGCACCAGTTCTTCAACCATGAGTTAAAGTTCCTGTGCATGCACTCCTATGCTCTCCCTTGCCTCTCACAGGTAGTACTTGAGAAAGTGACAGAAGTAGCTACTTGCTGAGACCCTCCCCAGTTTCCTATACTCTTCCTGAACTTCCTTTGGCTCCCCATTTGCCAGGTCATTAGTACCTAGGTGGATAATGACATCCAGCTCACCCTCCGTCTTGCCTTCCCAGTGATCCCCAGGATCTTCCTTCCATCCCTCCGTGCCTGGCACCTGGTAGGCACCTCACCTCCCTGTCCTCCCCTCCTGTGTTCCTAGCTGGATCCTCTTATGATGGAGTCCCCACCAGGATTCGCTCTCCTCCTCTGGGGTCCACTGCTTTCCCGCTGAGGTCACCTCCTTGGCTAACCTCCACATCCTTTCCTTCCACTTCTCTGGGTACCTCTATTTGGTTGTCCTCATTTGCCACTGTGGCATATGAGTTCTTGAGTGGAATAGGATCTGGGATGTGCCTCTGCCTGACTGCTCTAACCCTCCCTGAGCCCACTGTCATCCAAGTGCTCCTTGTTCTCGGCATCCTTTGAGGCAGTTGCATTGGACTGGGTGGTCCCTGGATAGGGGTAATGGTACTCCTGACCCAGTTTACTTCCGCTCTGAGTCTGGCTACCTCATCCCGCAGTCCAGAGAGATGCATGCAGATAGGGCAGCACCTCAGTGTCCAGAAGGTCTGCCTGAATATGGCTGCCCCACAGTCACTGCATTGCACCACTCCCCACATTATACTGCAATTCCACTACTTGTCTGCTACTGAAGCTCTCCTAGTTCCCTTTTTATTAATTTACTGTACTAAAAATCCTGTCACTGATCCTCAGATAAATTTTTTTTTTTTTTTTTTTTTTTTTTTAGAAAAAGAAACCAATAAATAAATGAGTCAAAACACTTGTGCTGAGGGTTGGCTTCTTCCCCCTTATGCCCCTCCTACTTCACACCCCTTACTATACCCTGTGTTTAGCTCCTGTCAATCGGAATTATCAGGGCATATAATTAAGAGTTGGGGGGTTATCACCTAGCTGAGGTCAGAGGCCAGACAATTAACACCCTTCACCCAACTGCAGGGCAGTCAGACAAGCCAAGATAAAATTTGCAGCAATTAAAGACAGCACAGAATTACACCACCACTATGTTTTAAATTTTCAACAGCCCAAAAACAATTATAAGTAAAGACAACAAAGAAAGTGTAGTGTCACTAAAAGCCCACAATCTAAGTTTAAAAGAAAAATGGCAATTACCAGTTACTCGAAAGCACTGAATTGAATATGTTTCCTTCCTACCCCTTCTGGCTTCTTCACTTGGGAGACCACAGAGCCTAGGGATTCTGGACACCCTGGGAGTCCCACACCACATAAACCTGCTGGAGCTCTGTGCAGTGTGACTTGTGCTGTTGGAATTTGCTCCTCTAGTCAGGGGTCAGATCATGCAGGTCCAGATGAACAATACCATGATCATGCTCTACCTGGAGAGGCAGGGCAGAACTCACTCACTCACTTCTCTTGTGTCAGGAGGCCCTCTGCACCTGGACCCTCTTGCACAGCTGGGTGTACATCTCCCTGTAATTCATGACTCAGAGAACACTTGGCTGGTGGACACTCTTAGACAGGTAGGAGAGATGTCACATGAATGGTCCCTGAATCAGGTGGTGGTGAATCACCTGATCTTACTTCGAGTGGCAGCTCTTGCAGCAGGCTATTACAATCAGGACTACACCGCAGGCAGTAGGACCCTCCCGTGAAACTTCTGCCAGCAATACACAGCAGGGACCACCACCGACCCCCGCCCCGACGTCGGTCAGGGTACAAGAGGGGGCGGACCCAGCTCCACCTCAGTTCTTTCCCGCCGCGTCCTGCATGTGAAGTCGAAGGAACAGCTTCTGCTTGCAGTTGTAGCTAAAGGTTTGATCTCCAGTCAACACTATTTCTTCAATTTTCGACTGGTTTTCTCGTACTCTGGTACCCGACGTCAGTCCGCTGCCCGTTGGTTGTTTTCTTTTCTTTAGAGCGTTGTTTTCCTCACTGTCAGCTCTGTTTTCCTAGCACCGACGTCAGCCGTTTTCCCGGCTGAGTTCGATGTCTTCTCTGGTGTCTGCATCTCCTGAGCACGTAAACAAGTGTGACTGTGGGAGGCAGATCCCAGCAAAGGACGGCCATCGGCGGTGCGTTTTGTCTAGGCCCGGACCACGACACCGCCAATTGCACAGATTGCCAGGCCTTTACCAGCCGGACCCACATCTGCCGCCTGAAGGCTCTTAAGGCCTACCTGCTGGAGCAGAAGATGGATCTGCACTCCTTGGAGGGGAAGTGGAAGGAGAAGAAGCGCCACAGCAAGGACCGTAGTCTGTCCCGTCACAGGTCAGTCATGCTCGCACTTGCGGCCATCTCCCAAAAAGGCCCATCCCTCGGGTTCTGGAGATCCTCCGAAGACTCCTCAGGCTAAGGCAGACCGTCAGGGGAGAAGCTGGCCAAGCCAAGGTGACCCCGCTGAAGGTCATCGCTAAGCCCTTAGCGGTGCCTGCTTCAACCCACTTGCTAAGGCACCGGCGGCCTGCTAAAGTGCCTCAGAGACTGAGGACTCTCCGGGCCCCGGCGTCCTCGTCATCGGTCCCTACTCCGACACCGGTCAAAGGGGAGGCGAAGGACACAGGGGCGGTCGGCGGAGGAACAGGCGTCCCGTCTCCCAAGTCCTCCTCCCCCGGGCCCTCAGGAGAGCTCTCCTTTGCATCCCCACGTTCCGGAGACTTCCTTACCGAAACAAGCGGCTGAAATATTCACCAAGGATGAGCTCAAGAATCTTTTTTTCTCCTTTTGGTGGGGGCAGGTCCACAAGTGGTCCTCCCAGTCACCTGCCCAGACACCAGTACTGGACCCTGCGGGAAAACCACAGCCGGGAGATGAGTCTTCCCCGAGGAAGTCACCGGAGTGCCAGCCTTCACCTCCCTTCAGGGCTCATTCCCACACAAGGTCTCAGGACCACAGACGTCGCTTCAGGGACTCAGGTGACCGACATCGGTCTAGGTCACCCTCCAGGAGCCTTTCTCGCTCCAGGCGAGAATGCTCCTGACGTCGGTCCTCTGACCGACGTCAGTCATTGCTCTGTCACCGGTCCCCTAGCTACCGACGTCAGCGAAGGCATGGTCATAGGACGGGGTCAGACTACTCCAAGTCTGATAGTCGATCCTCCTCCCCAACGTCGACCTCTTCTTCCCCTCTCAGCCTCAAGCGCTCCCCGGGAGAGAAGGACCAGCCTCGCTCGCCTCCGGACGATCCTACCTTTGTGGACGTCATGAGGCACATCCAGGCCTCCAACGAGTGGGACACGGAGGACCTGGATCCGGAACGCCAGAGATTGGCTAAGTACCTGAGGCAAAAGGAGCCAAAGCCTCTGGTTATCCCTCCTTTAGTCGATACATTCCAGGACCTTACTAGAACCACCTTAATGCATCCGACCTCAATCCCGGCAGTTCCAAAAAAGTTGGACAGGCTGTATAAGGCCCAGAGGGCAGAACCCTTTCTAGCGGAACACCCTCAGGCCGATTCGTCGGTGATCACGGCTGCCCATGACAAGTCTCTGCAACTGAAGCACCTAAGCTCC
The DNA here is from genome assembly GCA_016271365.2 of Neoceratodus forsteri. Classification (NCBI taxonomy): domain Eukaryota; kingdom Metazoa; phylum Chordata; order Ceratodontiformes; family Ceratodontidae; genus Neoceratodus; species Neoceratodus forsteri. The sequence continues at coordinate 517,101,953 of CM028136.1, read as the reverse complement.
CAGCCTCCTGACCCAGAGTCCCGCTACCTGCACCAGGTGCACAAGAAAGTATATGCTGCCTCCACCCGTTCCATACGTTCCCTCAATTTCCTAACGCATATGGTACAGTCCCAGAATGCGATGTGGGAAAGGGGACTGGAGCTGGCAAAGACCATGCCAGACTCTGACCAAAAGGCAGAGCTCCTAGCTCCCTCCAGTCTGGCTCAGACATAGGCTCCCATGTACTGAGGGCCTCGTATGACACTGCAGACACGGCAGCCTGGGCAGCTGCTTCCGGGGGTGCCTCCGGCTCCATGCCTGGTTGAGAGTCTCAGGCTTTCACCAGGATCTGCAAGTCAGTATCAAGGATCTGCCTTTCCAGGGTACCATGCTGTTTGGGCAGGAGACTGAGGCTTTGATCTCCTGCCTCCAAGAGTCGGGCAAGTCGATCTGGTTGGTCCGCCAGATGTACCGTGGCAACCAGCGATGACAGCACCATAGATGGCCCTTTCGTAAGTCCTCAGGCAGTCAAGGTCCAGCCCATGGCAACCAACAGGGGCAGAGAGGAGGCTTTCGCAGGCGATCCAGAAACCAGCATTCTGGTGGACCTCCTGCCAGTGGGCCCGAGTCCTCCCAGGCCTTTCTCCCCACTCCTGGCTCTGCCCAATGACTCCCTTCTGCCCCCCTTCCGCGGGAAGACCCAGGGGAGCCGGTTGGGGGCTGCTTCTCCCTTCATTTCGAAGGGTGGAAGTCTGTCACCGCAGACCAGTGGGTCTTGGATATTATATGGAGTGGACACGCTAGAGTTCAGAGTTTCCAACACATACTCCACCAAAGCTCTCCTGTTATCCTCCTTCTCGCATCCCACTAATAGAAGGAGAGATACAGGCCCTCCTGCAGAAGAGAGCAATAGGGAGGGTCCCCTTCCATCAGCAAGGGCAGGGGTTCTATTCCCACTTCTTTCTGGTCCCAAAAAAGACTCAGGACCTTCGTCCCATTCTGGATCTCAGTCCTCTAAACCTGTTTATTGAGTACAAAAAGTTCAGGATGGTGACTCTTCAAGGACTCCTTCCCTTGCTGCACCAAGGGGACTGGCTATGTTCTCTCGACATGCAGGATGCAAATATGCATATCGGGGTCTATCTTCCCCACAGGAAGTTTCTGAGGTTCCACTTCCAAGGGGAGCACTTTCAGTTTCGAGTGCTTCCGTTCGGCCTCTCTTCCACTCCGCGAGTCTTCAGCAAATGCCTAGCAGTGGTGGCTGCGGCTCTAAGGCGTTATGGGACACTGTGTTCCCCTACCTAGACGACTGGCTGCTTATGGCCCCGTCAATAGTAGGCCTCTTACGAGCTCTCGAAGACACTTACACTCTGTTCTGAGAGCTGGGGATCACCCTGAACTTACGAAAATCATCCCCGGAACCCAGCCAAAAGCTCGCCCTCATAGGAGCGATCCTGGATTCCGTCCAGGGCATGGCCTTCCTCCCACAGGACAGGGGAGTTTGCTTGTGAGAGATGGCAGAATGGATCTCCATAACTCCTAGTTCGGCTCGGAACTTCCTCAGTTACTGGGGCACATGGCGTGACCATTCCTGTCACTCCTTGGCCCGCCTCCACATGAGTCCTGCAGTGGATGCTCAGGGTAGTGCGACTAAGTTACGTACGATCTAGACTCCCAGTCAAGATCTCGGAGCCAGTCAGGAGAACTCTGCTTTGGTGGATGGACACCAACAATCTGGAGAAGAGGGTCAGCTGTCTCGAGCCACCAGGTCAAACTCTGACAACAGATGCCTCGGACCTGGGTGGGGGCGACCTGGTGCACGTCAACGCAGGGGTTTGGTTACCCAAGGAGCAGCCCCTCCACATCAATGTACTGGAAATACGAGCGGTCCTCTACGCTGTCCAGGCTTTTCAAGAGGACCTGGTGCCAGGCTGTCTTCTAGTTCAGACAGACAACATGGCGGTCGTCTTTTACATCAACAAACAAGGGGGCACTCATTCGTATCCTCTTCGCCGGGAGGCGATGAGAGTCTGGTATTGGGCGCTGGAGCGGGGCATCCTGCTGTACGCAATGCATGTTCCAGACGTACTAAACGATCTGGTTGACAGCCTCAGCAGGTCGCGTTCTAGAGCGCACGAGTGGGAGCTGCTACAATCTGTAGTGGACCAGCTCTTCGATAGGCGGAGTCTTCCAGAGCCGGACCTCTTTGCATCACCACGCAATGCCAAACTGCCAACATTCTGCTCGCGAGCGCCCACGCCTGGAGTTTTCTGGCCAGATGCATTATCCCTTTGCTGGGCAGGGAGGTTTTTTATATGCCTTTCCGCCCTTTCTTCTCATTTGGAGAGTACTGCTCAAGTTACAGGCAGAAGGGGCCCGAATGATCCTAGTGGCCCCCAAATGGCCTCGGCAGATTTGGTTCCCACTACTGCAGCGGTCATCCACGGAACCTCCAATTCCGCTGCCCATATGCTCGCAGTTACTGTCCCAGGACCAAGGGTCGCTGGTCCATCCGGATCTTCGATCCTTACACCTACATGCTTGGCTCCTTCAGACGTAGCTCAACATAGATACAGGGTTTCCCCGGAAGTGGCGGCGGTCCTAGTGTCGGCAAGAAAGCCCTCTACTCACTCCACCTATGCTATGAAGTGGAAGCGGTTTTTGTCTTTGGGCATTGCCACAGCATTTGGATCCCGTCACCTGCCCTGTGAACTCAGCTTTACAGTATCTCCTCTCCTTGTACGATAAGGGTCTGAGTTACTCCTCTATCAAGGTGCACATGTGGGCAATCTCCACCTATCATGCTGTCGTGGGAGAGAGCATTAGCACAACTGGATGTAGCCCACACCTTTCTTAGGGGAATTCTACATATGAGATCTCCCATTTGGGACCCTGTCCCACCCTGGGACCTCCTTTTTGTGTCGGAGAAACTCACCCTCTCTCCTTTTGAACCAGCAGTGGATTGTGAGCTGCGTTACCTTTCTTGGAAGGTTTGTTTTTTGGTTGCTGTTACTTCAGTTAGAAGGGTTTCTGAGCTTCAGGCTCTGATGTGTAAAGAGCCCTATTTGGTTTTCCACAGGGAAAGGGTTTCCCTCAGAACAAATCCTAAGTTTCTTCCGAAAGTGGTCTCAGAATTGACCCTCAACCAGTTGGTTGACCTTCCTGTTTATTTTCCTTCCCCTTCTAATAGAGGGGAGGCTCTCTTCCACACATTGGATGTCCACAGGACTCTGAGGTATTACCTCAAAAGGACGGTTCGGCACCATAAATCGGAGCAGCTCTTTGTGGCTTTTGCACCACATTGCTTGGGTCAGCCAGTGTCCAAGCAAACTCTCTCTAAATGGATAGATTGCTGTGTCTTGTTTTGCTACGAGTATCACAATAAACCCCTGCCGGGCCCGGTTAGGGGTCACTCCACCAGAGGAGTGTCTGCTTCTTTCACCACCCTGCGAAATGTCACCATACAGGACATCTGTGCGGCTGCAACCTGGAACTCTGTGCATATCTTTGTCAAGCATTACAGCTTGGATATCGTCTCCAGATGCCGAGCTGGCTTCGGCCTAGCCGTATCACAAGGGCTTTTGTCCTAAGGCCTCTGGAGTCAGCATATTCCACCTCCCGGGGTCGTCTGCCTCCTTGTTGTGGGACTGCTTGGGACTCTGTCCTGATTGTATAGCCTGCTGCAAGAGCTCCCACTGGTAAGATAGTACAGTTACGTAAGAACTTACTGTAACAGTAGATCTTCGAGAGGAGCTCTTGCAGCAGGTGCTACTTCCCACCTGCCTTCTCCCTTGAGGTGTGCAGATCCATTTTCATTTTTCTTCTCCGATTCTCTTCATGGTAGGCTTCGTCTCCTCTTGTCAGGCCTTCTTCTGGGTCTTGGCGGGAGAACTGAGGTGGAGCTAGGTCTGCCCCCTTTTGTACCCTGACCGATGGCAGGGCCGGCGTCGGGGGCAGTCCCTACTGAGTATTGCTGGCAGAAGTTTCACCGGAGGGTCCTAGTGCCTGCGGCGTAGTCCTGATTGTAATAGCCTGCTGCAAGAGCTCCTCTCGAAGATCTGCTGTTACGGTAAGTTCATATGTAACTGTACTTTCTCATAGTGGGGCACTCTTCTGGTGTACCTGTTTGCTTCCTGAGAGAACGCCAAACTGAGGCTGTTTTGTGCCCACCTTCCACATTCTGGGACACTTGGGGGATGCCATTGCGAGTCCCTGGACCCAAGGCTTCATATACACCTTCCCCTTGAACCACAAAGTAGTGGTCATGGCCCAGAAAGACAAGGCGTGGATGAGCCTGATAACTTCAGACTGGCCAAGGCAGATCTTCTTTGAGGATATCTTAATTTCACTAGGCCACACCTATGGAACTATAAGCCACCAAGCACTAGAACCACATGGAAAGTTTTGCAAACAGTCCACTAGGGGCTGCCCATGACAACATTAGATGTTGGCTCTCCCATATAAACATTCCCCTTCCATCCTCAGTTCTTTTCTTGCCGTCTAACATATTTGTCAGGCTGTGCATGGAAATTACACTTTGTCACCGATTTTCATATTTTGTTAACCGTAATCATGTGAAGTGATTTTTGACTACGTGTATGTCAACTTAGGAGCTGCCGAAACTGTTCTGTTATTGCGAATGCGGTGAAAAGACATATTCCAGAGATTCACATGTAGTCTGTGTGTGCTGCCTCAGCCCAAACCATAACATTCAAGCATGCCTGATCTGCAGAAGGTTCAACAGAGCCACCCAGCAATGCTGAAAAGGTGCTTTAGAAAAGCACCTTCTAAAACAGCAGGTAGTCTGAATGGAGACGGAGCTACAGAAAAAGAGCTCCGCCATGTTGGTGGTGCATTCCTCTTGATCCAAGTCGTCTAAATCCTGGGAAAAGACGTCTGGGTCACACAAACACAAGCACCCGGGAGAGGGAATGAGAACAGGACATAATCTGTCCAGTTCATTCTCGTTTGCCCCTCCATGCGAGTCTGACGGGTGCAGTCGCCTGCTCGGTCAGCGACACTTCTCGCCATCCAGACTGTTGACCTTATTTCTAGGTCGGGACAGGCAGCAGGCACCACTAAGCCTAGCACAACTGGGACCTCGCTTTGCCCCCCCCCCCCCCATCAACCTATACCAGCGTTCCTGTTGACTGCGTGGACAACATACTGGTGGTACTTTCATCCTTTATAGACATTTTCAAGTGCCTTCAGCTCCTCCTCCTGTACCAGGAGCTCTGTTGATGAGGTCTCCTTGGCCAAATGCCAGTGCAGGCTAGGGCTATGTCTCAGCCCCCCTCTTGAGCATCGACAGCCTCGCCAGTGCACTCCCCTTCGTCTCGTCAACCAGACTGATGATGACCTAGAGTACTATCCTGATGTTATAGTGGAGGAGGGGGAGGGGGAGGACCACCTATGGAAGCACTAGTTCTACAGTCTCAAGATGCAGTGAGGACTCAATGGTTTACACCACTAGGTTCTCCCCCGAGAACCCATCCTTAATAACCATGATGAAGCAACTACAAGCTTCAACAGAACGCGACTTGGAGGAACAGGATACAATCAAGAAGAATCTGATTGACTTATTGGAATTACCTGATTCCCCTCCCATAGCAATTCCACCCCTCCTCCCTGGCATAGGTCTGATGTGAACCCTGCCATACCCAGAAAGACAGACAAGATTTATTTGGCCCTGTCAGGTAGGCCTTTCTTTGCTGGCCAACCTGAGGCGGATTCTGTGATCATAAATGCTGCCCATGATGGTTACATGTTAATTGGGCTAAACAGGCAACTGTCAAAACAGCGACGCAAATACAGTGACCGTCAATTCGGCGACTCTGCAATACGACGACGCACTTATCTGTTAATTTCCAGCAGTAAACCTGAAGCTCTGCACACTGCAAATAGACTTTGGCAGCTACCTCCTTATCACTGTGATACCAAGAAGCCTCCATGCAGGACCACTACCTGATGCACCTGTACTACAGGTGCGCCCCTCACAGCTGGGCTCACTATTTCATGCAGGGGCTGTACCCCACCCACCCTATTTCTAGTATTCCCATTCCACAGCGACTTTGGTAGTGGGTATCCTAGAATACCCGAATTCACCCATATTGCCCGATCGCCGTTAATTGCTGGTTGCTGTAATTGCTGTCGCTGATACTGAGTCGCCCATTTGTGTTCACTGTTTTGTACCCTGTTATTGCGTGATACCGCTCATGATAGATCCAAGGCACCAAAACACTGTAGTTCTCTTCCTGCTGATAAAGAATCAAGGAGGTTAGATGTAATGGTTAAAATAACCTATGCCTCAGCCTTTTTGGGCCTGAGAATTGCAGATTACTAGGCTCATATGGCCAAGTACCAAAATACCGTCTGGAGGAAGGTTAGAACAGCTGCTCAAGCTCTCCCAGAACTCTTCATACCACTAGGCCCAAGTCCCCCTTTCTGGCAGCTAATTTAGGGGATGAAAAACTCTACTTATACCTTTTGGAGAAGGAGAAATGTGATTTCTCTTTTACACCTTTATGACCTTGGCTAGTTTAAAGGACAAACTGGGATCACTGGTTGGCTCAGCAGCAGAGTGCCATGCCATGCTGATGACTAGGGTTCATAGGTAGACTAGAGGTAGGCAGCCAGGGCTGGAAAATAGTGCTAAAGGCACAAAGTAAGCCCAAGCTCATAGTACCATAAAGAAAGACGCTTCAGTTAGGCCAACTTTGATATATCAATTTGTATTAATACTATCAACATTTAAAAATAACAGCAAACACCTAGTGCAAATTCTGCAATCAATTATCATTAGTGTTAGTGCAGCATCAGTAATTTATCTTTCTAGGGACGTGGATATGATGCTCTATCCACACTTTCCCGCAGTTGCCTTTTCCCATAAGACTGGCCAGAATGTCTTCAAGTTGGCTCCACCCACCCACTTGGGGGAGTAACTCTCTCGGCTCTACCCCATGATGCCAGATCTTCCTTTCTCCTGGAAGAAGCAGCTCCCTCCTTATCACTCTTGCACGGAGTAGGCCTTGTGCTGTGAAATCCTTGGATTTACTTCCAGATTCAATAAAAGAAACTTGTCTTCAGGCTAATTCTTTCGACTGCGATGGACAATGACAAGTCTGCTCTGGGGTTCTGGTGATGCTTTTGCAGGCAGAAGATGTCCTGGACGGATCCGTACACCACGTATGTTTACTGCCTGGGCCACCATTATGATCCCCAGGCCTGCGACATTTGTCTAACTTTTCATCCTTCCATTCTCGAGGACCATTGCGCCCTCTTGACTTTAGGCCGTTCAAGTGAACAGAACCCGCTGGTCAAGTCAAAGAATGCCTGCCGGGTGGTCTCCTTGACTGTGGGGTCCACCGAACAGTTAGTGGCTTTCGAGGAGCTGCTCAGTCCTTCCTTGGCTTTTTGCTGCTTTCTTTGGATGCCTCCTTTTCATGGGTGTTTAAGGACTTATGCCAGGCTCTCCCTACTTACGGCCAGAGCCCCTTGTCGGCACACAAGTCCAAGCCTAAAAAGAGTCCAGAAACAGTCTTACCATCAATCATGGGATTGGAAACACTTTTGCTCCAGGGCTTCTGATTCTTACACTTCACTAGATCCCATGTTGGTCTAATTTTCGGCTCGGGTCACTGGCTCAGCGGTAACTCCATTGGGCCAGTTGACTGAGATGCTGGTGAATCTCCTGGCTGAAGTGTCTACTGAGGAGGCAGACGCTTCCTTGTCCAGAACTCTGGTCCTGACTCAGACCCAGGGAGGGACAGATCAGTCTGCTGACCTGCTGCCTCTTGTTATTGAACATGAACCGGAGGTGCTCCTCCCTCGCCAGCTCCATCAGAGGCCCGCCACCAGTAGCCCCCGGTGGTCAAGGTCTTAGTCTTATTCTCGGGGGTCGAGAGACTTGTGCCAACATTGGTGTTCCGAATCTAGATGCCTGGGAAAGTGGTGCCGCCGCTATTCTTCATCCTCATCCTCTTCTGGTGAGCAGAGGCTTTGGCACAAGTTGCGTTGACGCTATGAGGATCTCGTGGCAACAGCTGATAAGTGGCGTGAAGCCACTGCCGGCTCCTACCCCAGCCATCATCTGGCTTTTGCCGTAAAGGCCGATGGCTTCTCTGCCTCAGGAGCCAACCAAACCGGTACTGGCTCAACCCCCACCTAAACAGACGAAATCCAGCACGCCGATCAAGGAGTCTTGGACAGCTTCCTGTCTTCCCCATTGGCTGTCGGTCGCTGTCACCACTGACCATCCACGGAGGGTTATTGGGGATTCAGGCGGTTGAACCCCCCCCCCTTAGATGACTCCTCGGAGTAGGAGGGTTCCTCCTTACACTCCTGTCTGGTGGACAGAGTCAGCTGGGGTTCTCTCAATGAATGAAGGCCCTACCTCCTTCTTGGGCCTTCTCTGCCTGAAACATAGAAACATAGAAACATAGAATTTGACGGCAGATAAGGACTGCTTGGCCCACCCAGTCTGCCCATTTCCCTACCTACTGGATAAGCTGCAGATCCTAGTTAACCAGCAGCCTACTTCTTCCTACCCCCATCCCCCAGAACTGCCTTATGACTATCCCATGCATGCTTGAATTCCACCACTGATTTTTGACTCCACAACCTCCTTCGAAGGCCGCTCCATGCATCCACAACCCTCCTCTGTAAAAATACTTCCTAAATTACCTCTGAGCCGCCTCTATTTTCAAATTGTGCCCTCTGTTCTTGCACACTCTTTTTGAAAGATGCTACCCTCTTGGACTTTGTTGATTCCCTTGAGGTACTTGAACGTTTCTATCATGTCCCTCTCTCCCTTCTTTCCTCGAGGCTATACATATTAAGCTCCTTAAGTCTCTCTTCATATGTCTTCGGTGCAGACCCTGCACCATTTTAGTTGCCCTCCTCTGACAGCTTCCATCCTGTCTGTCTTTATGGAGATTGGGTCTCCAGAACTGCACACAGTACTCCAGATGGGGTCTCACCAGCTGTCTGTACAGAGGGATAATAACTTCCTGTTTTCTACTGGTGATGCCTCTCCCTATGCATCCCAGTATCCCCTCAGCCCTCCTTGCTGCCCTCTCACATTGCTTGCCCGCCTTTAGGTCATCTGATATGACTACCCCAGGTCCCTTTCCATTTTTGTTGTTGTTAGTATCTCACCCCCCATTGTGTACTCTTCCCCTGGGTTTTTGTTTCCCAGGTGCATTACCTTGCACTTCTTAGCATTGAATCTAAGCTGCCATACATTTGACCATTCCTCTAACCTTGCCAAGTCCTTTCTCATCCTTTCCACCCCACCCTGTGCATCAACTCTGTTGCAGATCTTAGTGTCATCTGCAAAGAGACATACTTTTCCTTCCAGTCCTTCTGCAATGTCTCTTATAAAGACATTGAAGAGGACCGGTCCTAATACTGAACCCTGCGGTACCCCACTAGTAACCCTCCTTTCTTCTGAGTGGACTCCATTTACTATTACTCTCTGTGTCCTATTCTCCAGCCAATCCTTTACCCAGGCTGTCATCTTGGGACCCACTCTCAGGCTGGCTAACTTGCATATTAATCTTTTGTGTGGGACTGTGTCAAATGCCTTGCAAAAGTCTAGGTAGGCCATGTCTGAGTCCATGGGTCTTAAGATGGAACCCATTCAAGCTGGCCTGGTGGTACTGAGGGTTGAGGTGCTGGACGCCACACCTCACGCCATGCCGGCGACCTGAGTTCAGGAACGAGCTCAGGCACCGGGGGTCGACAGGGGAGGTAGAGGATCTAGCGTCCGATGGACAGCTCTCCTCTCCTTGGGGTGTGATCCGGGACACTCCTTAGCAGCAGTGACCTCTGGTGGTGACCGGAGGTACAGACTGCAGATGGAGCAAAGGGGAGGAACGAGGTGAATGTCGACAGCTCCTCCTTCCAGACGTCATTGTACGTCCAAGTTCCTGGGGAGACGTAAGCAGGAAAAAACCCTCCGTGCCTGATAGGCAATGGCTTCACACAGTGCCCACTGCCACACATCAAACACTGGGCCTCTGTTTCTGCCCCCTCTGCCTCTTGGCTGACTTGACAAATACTCTAGATTCCAGATGGAGTGCCAGTACATGGAGGTGGCCCTACCCCAGGGGGCTCAGAGCTGGGGGGATAGTTAGTTCAGGACTGGCGGAGGACAGCTGCACTCTGAGGAGCAGGGCCACGGTGGATGGTGGAGCAAGTCGGTGAGTTGGGGAAGCCTGAGAGATTTCAGGCCCAGGGGAGAAAAATAGTCTACAAAAAAAAAAAAAAATGGAACCCATTCAGAAAAGGGCTCGGTACCCTCTTCACCAAGGTCTTGGACCGGGGTGTCTCGCCTAGGGAAGCCTTCCTGGTCACAGAGGCAATTCTTGGCCCTGCCTCGTAGCTTTGGCAGCGACCCACCTCCTGCCCAGTGCCATCGGCTCAGTTGGCCCACAAGTATGCAGTCCCTGCCAGCTCCATTTTGGGATTCATTGAACATCCCTTGGCCGAGGGCTTAGTTGGTGATTCTGTGTTCAGGCTCTCCGGCAACGTTGAGGACGTCAGCAAACCACCTGATAAGGAGTACAAGAAATTGGACCATTTGGTGAAAAAGGTCTATGCTGCCTCTTCAGCTGGCCTTCGCCAGGTGAACTCTGCCGTCCTGATGGGCCACTTCTCCTATGCTTAGTTGGGCACTTTGGATGAGGTACTCCCTCATCTTCTGGCAGACCTCCAAACCACGGTCAAACAGGTCTGAGATCAGGGTCAGACTGTGGTTAAGCAACAGCTCCAGACAGTCATGGGCATTGGGGACTCCTGTGCCTGCACTGTGGTTGCAGCAGTGGCCATGCGACGCAGGCTTGGCTGCGGATCTCAACCTTCATTGCAGATATCCAGCACAAGCTGTTGGATGTCCCTTTCCTGGGCATCGACCTGTTCAGGCCAGGGGTTGAGGGCCACCTCACCCGCATTGAGAAGTCCAGTGCCACCTTGGACTCTGTGACATCTGCCCAGAGGGACCCCAAGGGCTCTAAACAGAATAAGAAGCCCTTTTGATCCACCTCCACTCCTGCGGCCAAACCAGCCCAGCCCCAAGCTGGATAGCAGGCTCAGGCCTGGTGACCTCAGCCGAAGTTGGTGGCCATGGTTGTCCGCAAGCCTGGAGAATGAGGCCCTAATGATTCCTCAGCCAGGCCCTTCTAACCTCAGTAATGCTCAGGATATTCATAATTTTGTGCAGTCAGCCTGGTGGGTTGAACTGCCCGGAGAGATGGAATACATGCAAATGATGGAATTCTTTGCACGTGAGCATCTTTCAAATACTGCCTCTACCAACTGTAGTGCTCTAACCCCTTTAGATTTTTTCTCTCCGACTGAAAGTCTGGTTGCTCGGAGTCTCTGTCACCCTCTTTCACATGAAGAAAGATAAAAAAAAGTAAGTATATTTAATTTTTTACTGCCTCTACTGACTGTCAGTTTAGATCTACAGTAGTTTATTATTAAAGTAGTTTTTTTTTCTCGGTTCCTCGTGGTTCAGCATAACTGTGAGGGATCAGAGTTAGTTTAGTTTAACTTGGGTTCTCTGACTAAAGAACCTACATAATTATTGCTAAATTTTGGTCCTTACAAACTTTATTTGTAACCGTTTTTTGTCAGTTACAGAACTAGTTCATATTTCACCTCCCTGCTCGGTTCCTCCGGTTCCTTATCTGTTCCGGAACCGACCGCCAAAAAAAAAAAAAATTTATGCTGTTTAAATAACCACAACAGTATCTATTATTTAGTGGTTGGTGTTTTTTCTCTTAGGTTTCTCTGCCATGGTCAAAAGCAAAGAAGAGAACCAGGGAGCCTTGGTTTAAAAACTGTTTGAAGTGTGGAGATGTGTTTGCCAAGGCAGACAAGCACACCTTATGTGTAGCTTGTCTGGGTTTCGAACATCTGGACTAGGAATGTGAGAAATGTAAAACTTTTTCAGATAAAACAGTAGAAAAGTGCCTTGAACGTCTCAATAAAAGGTTTCCTTGAGGTCCCTCAGTCTCTGACCAGCTGACACCCCAGTCTGTTGTGGCTGAACCCACAAGTGCTACTACCCCTGCCCCTGATACAGGCGAAAGAGGGGCAAAAAGAGGAAAAGAACTGTCTGACTCTCTGTTTCCCTCAAAGAAAACAAACTTAAACATGCAGAACCCTCTTCTGTTAACCCAGGGACTTCTGCACAGGTGTCTGCAATGCCTTCAGCTCAGGAGATAGTTCAGGTATTCAGAATTATTCAGGCTCTGCAGAGCATCATTCCTCAGCCTCCTGCCCCCTCACAGGGTCCCCAGATTGCTAGTACTGTGTTGCCCTCTGCACCGGAGCAACTATATTTTGAAGAGGATGATGAGCCTTATGAGGACGAACCTATCCCTCCAGAGGTGTCCCCTGAGCAGGAATTTGGCTCGCCTCCCATGGTGTCTGAGGATTTTTCCTCCCACTTTTCCTTTGTAAGGAAAATGGCAGATACCTTAGATATCTCCACAACAGAGCAAGTGGAGGATGAGGAAGAAATTGAGTACCATAGTATGATGGGTTTAACACCCACAAAGGCCCTCCTCCTCCTCCCCCCCAGTATATACATTTTTTAAGAAGGATGCTATGAAGCTCCTGCAGACCCCTTATTCTATTCCTCCAATCAACAGGAGAATAGACAAAAAGTACCAGTTGGATAGGGAGGGAGCTAACTTCTCCCGTCCTGATCATCAAGGGGTAATACAACAGGTAGCCTGTGATAAAGCTAAAGTCCCTCTGTCCTCACATCCACCGGACAAGGACTCCAGAAAATTGGACAGTATGGCCAAAAAAGGCTATTTGTCAGCCTCACTGGCCATGAGACAGGCTACTTGCCAAGCTTATGCTGCCCAGTATCAGAAATCCCTGTGGCAGTCGGTACTGGCAGTGTCCATGAAAGCCACCTTACCCTTGTCAGATGACCTGGCTGAAACTGCCAGGTTTGGGCTAGAGGCGGCTAAGTACCAGTTCCAGATGGCTGCTGATTCGAATGACACTGCAGCCAGATGGATGGCTAACACAGTGGCTCAGAGGAGGTTTGCTTGGCTTAGGGCTACAAACCTCACTCAGGATACCCAATCGAAGCCCCTGGATTTTCCATTAGAAGGAAATTCTCTTTTTAGGGAATCCACGGTGGCCTATATGAAGAAGGTGTATGAATATAAGGTTACTTATAGAAGTAACTCTGCCAGAGTCAGAGCTTCTTCATCCACCAGGCCCTATGGAGGGGGGGGGGGCAGAGGTCGCTCTTTCATGACGAGACCTTTTTTCCAACCAGTAGCCATGCCCCAATACCAGCAGTACCCTCAACAGGGCTACTCTAGGGATAGGGGTAGAAGGGGCTCTAGAGGAGGGTCTCGGGCACAACCTCAGCCCCAGCTTAAACAGAACCACTGAGATGCAGGCCGCCTCCTCCCTACCTGTCGGAGGCAGACTGTCCCATTTCCTCCACCTTTGGTCAGCCATCACCGCAGACAAGTGGGTGTTGGAGGTAGTGGGCAAAGCTTTGTCTCTGGACGTCAGATTTCTTCCTCAAAAAAATTCCAGTGTTTCCATCTCTCCTCCCCTAGCACAAACTTCTTTGCTAGAGGCAGAGGTTCAAAAGCTGCTACAGCTCAGATTAGTGGAACCAGTTCCTCCTACCCTGAGAGGAAGAGGTTTTTACTCCAGATACTTCCTAACAACAAAGAAAAATGGGGAGTGGCGGTCAAGTTTGGATCTGAGTTTTAAACAAGCATCTGAAAAGGCCAAAGTTCAAAATGGTAACTTTGGCTCGGATTCTGCCAACAATCCAAAAACGGGACTGGCTGGCATCTCTGGATTTACAAGATGCCTATTTTCACATCCCCATAAAAGAATCTTTCAGGAAATATCTCTGATTCAGACTCCCATCAGGTCATTTATCAGTTTGCAACCTTGCCCTTTGGCCTTTCCTCGGTGCCAAGGGTGTTTACAAAATGCCTAGCAGCTGTGGTGGCATTTCTTCAAAGACATGGAGTGACTGTTTTCCCATATCTGGACGACTGGCTGGTGGTGGGCAAATCACCAGAACTAGTCAGAACCTCTCTAAAGCTCACACAGGATCTTTTGGAGTCCTTGGGTTTCATAATAAACCAGAAAAAAATCTGTCTTAACCCCTACACAGGCTTTACAGTTCATAGGGGCAGAGATCAGTGCTCTACAGGCCAGGGTCTTTTTGCCACTGGACAGGGTGCAAAGCCTTCAGGCCATAGCAAATTCCTTCAAGTTGCACAGGCAAAAAACAGCCAGGCAATTCCTGCAGCTCTTGGGTCATATGGCTGCATCCACAGGCACAGTGCAGGGTTCCAGGTTTCACATGAGACATCCAGTCTCATCTCGGGAATCATTGGAGTCAGAAAAAAGATCCCTTTTCAAAATTCATTCCAGTGACAAGGGCACTGTTACAAGCCCTTGTGTTGTGGAAAAAAGAACCCAACCTAAAGCAAGGAGTCTCTTTTCAGAAGGAGGATCCTTCACTAGTCCTCACGATAGATGCATCCCTTCTGTGCTGGGGCGCCCATACGAGGGAGCACACAACTCAGGGTACCTGGACAGAAGCAGAGTCCCTTCAGCATATAAACTTGCTGGAATTCAGAGCAGTGTGGCTGTCACTAAAAGTTTTCTCTACACTGGTGATAGGCAAGGTGGTACTAGTCAGAACAGACAATACCACCACTATGTACTACATAAACAAGCAGGGAGGCACCAGATCAGGTCCCCTATGCACAGAAGCCATGAAAATTTGGACTCTGGCGTATTCTCTAAAGGTGTCCCTGCAAGCCATCCATCTGCCAGGAAAGGACAATACCTTGGCAGACACACTGAATCTAATCAATCAGTCCCATCACGAATGGAAACTGAACAAGCAGGTGGTGCAGGTAATTTTCAGGAGGTGGGTCATTCCAGAGATAGACTTGTTCGCATCCCACCAGAACCACCAGTTGCCTCAGTATTGCTGCAGACCACCGGCCCAGGGCACAATTCCTCTGGATGCCCTGGTACTGGACTGGTCAAGTAAGTTTCTTTATGCCTTTCCCCCTTTTCCTCTGGTTTTCAGAGTACTACTGAAGCTCAAATTCCTCTCAGCTTTTCTGATCTAGATAGCTCCAGATTGGCCTAGGTAGCCATGGTACTCTTCTGCTCTCCATGTCAGTGAACAAACCAATAAGTTTGCCTGTCAGGCACAATCTCCTGACCTCGAATCAGGGAACATTGTTGTACTCAAATCTCAAGTCCCTCCACCTCAAGGCATGGCTCTTGAGGAATTAGAGTATGCAGACTTAAACCTTTCTGAAGCTGTGTTAACTATCTTGAAAGGTTATAGGAAGCCCTCCACTAAGAAAATGTATTCTGCTAAGTGGATAAGACTTTCTTTTTGGTACTCTGGTAGGAATTTCGCCCCAAATGATGCTGGAGTCTCAGTGGTGTTGGATTGTCTGACTCTCTTGCATTCATAAGGTCTACAACCCAGAAAGAGGAGCGGTTGGACCAAGGTGAGCTCAGGGAAGGAGAGGGTGGTGGAACAGAGGTGCATCCCTCCAGTTGTAGCTCTCCACAATCCATATGCTGTTCTGGCAAAGAGTGGTTCCTCTATGGAGGCACCTGCAGTGGAGACCAGGGAGGATGCTGGGAACCTCCACAAAGGAGACCCACAGGAGGGTGGCACGAGACCCCACAGGGGAAGGAAACGGCTCCTGGTGGGGGACTCAATCATTAGGGGGGGTAGACGTGGGGGAGGAAGGGGATAGGGAGGTAAGTTGCCTGCTGGCGCCATGGCTTGGAGGGACAGGAAGCGAATCCTCAGGATCGTGGGAGCAGCTGCACAAGGGAGAGAGCTGGATGTCATTGCCCACCAAGGGACAAATGACCTGGCTGTAAATGGGATCAGAGCGGTGCAAGAGGAGTTTGTGGAGTTGGGGAGGGACCTTAGACAAGTAGCATGTACGGTAACCTTCTTGGAGGTGCTACCTGTCTATGGCAAGGATGATGCTGGGGTATTCTGCACCATGGGATTCAATGAATGGTTGGAAAACTGGTATGGAGCTCAGAGTTTTGGCTTCATTGGGGACTGGGGAGCCACCTGGAGGGATGCATGCTTATACTGGCATGATGGTCTGCATCAGTCCAGGGGGGGATCCGACATCCTAGGTGACAGGTTTAAATGCTTCATTGGCAAGCATTTAAACTAGCCAAGGGGGGGAGGCACTGAAAAGGAGCAGGGAAATCCCTGCCTCCCCCAACAAAGCGCAGTAGTTAGAGAGGTAAACACCAAGGCAGAGAAGTCAGAAGGGAGCAGGACAGGGATAAATGCAGAAAAAGGTGTTAGACGAGGATGGGGCTAAAAGGGGTAAGGCCATAAAAAATAAATGGAAGGTGATGAGTACCAATGCCCGTAGTCTGGGCCTTACCACTACGCCCTTCATGGGTGTTGGGAGAATCCCTATATACAAAGAGGCATGGACAATACCTGCAAATACTGGTGGCAGTACAGCCAGCTCAGCCTGAGCACCTGAGTTGGTACTAGATACAGCGTAGACTGGTGGCCATACTGAGGATGTATTTTTCATCTGGTTGATGGCACTCTTCCTTTAGTTAACCATGTCATAGGTTTGATCATCACTGTACCTGCACCCCTTCATGTGGGCATTGGAGGAAATGTGATCCTGAATGCAGACATTCATGGCTTTGAAGAACTCATTGAATCCATTGCTCCCCTCCAAAGAAGCTGTCTCACTGCACTGCTGACAGTCAAAATGTAATAAATTGTTAACATGGCCAGCTGGGGAAAGGAGGATGGAGCATGCCGGAGGATACTTTCTGGGGAGGGTGTGTAACATCCCCTACCGAAAAACTGCACCTGGATGACCACAGGTGGTAGTGTGGTTGGAAGGCCTGCAGGTGGATGGGACTTTGCTGATGGTGCACCAGCATGCACAGCAGCCATGATGTCCTCAACAGTGAAATCCTAAGATATCAGGAGAAACCCCCCACTTTGCAGAATGAGAGCCCAGGTTCACTCTGGGCCCTGCGTCCCTTCCCCACTGCCTTGCACCTGGATGTAGGCTTGGGGATCTCCCCTCTCCCTATGGGATATCCAAAGGATTACCCAGCTTGCTGGGCCAAAGTTGCCAAGGTGTAAGGAGTGTGCTGGGTGGGGGCGAAATGGCTAGGTGCAACATGGTTGGGTGTTTGCAAGAGGGAAGGAAGGGGGTCATCGTGGTAGTGACTAGCAGAAATGAAAATTTAAAAACACAATTGTCCACTTCGCCCAAAAAAGTATAGTTGCTCTGTTGTTCGTGGCTTCCATCAGGGTGTGTTCTTTTCAGTCTTGATTGCCTCTTGGTAGGCCATTCAGTTTTCCTCCAGGACAAGCCTGTCAGCACCGGCCTATGACTAACTCTCCAGTCTTCTGCATGCAACCTTCAAACACTGAAGCTCATTAGAAAACCATGGAGGGCATTGGTGTGAGGTTACTAGACATGAACAAACTGGTGCCAGGGTAGCCAATGCAGCCTACAAGGCCCTGTTATAGGACTCCACTGCTGCACTATATCCCCCAGAATAGGCCTCCATCTGGCTTGAGGTGTCCAACAGATCAAGGGATCTCTCAGAATTCAGATCCCATAAAACACAATATTGAGTCACCTTCGCAGTCAAGGGTGGCATGTTAAGAGTTCTGGCACTGTCAGCCTGCCAGCACAGCAGTAGCACTACTGCCTATGATGTCAACAACTTAAGTTTGGGAACGAGCCTGGTGCATTGGAGGATCAGCCCAGGAGAGAAGATTGAGTGGCCAGAGGACACCTCTTCACCCTTGTGGTGAGTGTCCCCACAACTTGCTTGGTGACTGCCACCTCATGTAGGCCAGGTATTAGCACAGTGAGGAGTTCCAGAAGCCTGGGGAGCTTGAGACACTTGCGTACCTCTGTGTCAGGAGGCATGCACACATATTTGCACCATTGCACTGAGCGCCTGGGAGGAGGGAAAACTGGAGGCTGAAAACAATGCCTAATGGCAGGATGATGCCTGGTTCTCTGTGGATCTTGCACAACCACCCAGGCTTGGCCTCATCGAAAGGGAGTGCGGATTAACCAACCTTGTAAGCCCTGGGGGTGGAGTGGTTGTCATCCAGGAGAGCTGGGGTTGAAAAGGGTCTTTGGGGCATTGAATAAAAATATAGATGAGAAACAGTCCTGGTACTGAATGATATGGGGCATTGGTCCAACTAAACAGGATCCACTGAGATGTCTGTCTCCAACCCAGCCAAGAAGACTATGTCCAGTGTGTGGCCCTTGGAGTGCAAGACAGAAGTAATCTCTTGCCTAAAGTCCAGCTCCTCAGTGAGTTGGAGGAGTTTGATAGAAAATGGATATAAGGTATCCTTGACCTGGGCACTTAAATATCCAAGAACAAGAGTCTTTGACGCATTCAGCAATCAGGTTGACCATTGCTCAGCAAACTCCTTCAGGAAGACTGTCCCATCGCCAAGCAGGTGGCAGATGAGAATAGTCCTGCACCTCAAGCTGGCCATGCTCTCCAGGGCCACCTACTCTAAGGGAACCCATCAACTCTACTGGAGACACCACACAGTGTCAAACACAGAAATGCGTGCTGGGCAGTGGTGCTCCAAAACTACAAAAATGCAGTATCAAAAGAGTTTACATTACAATTGTTGAGGGGACGGTTAAATGAATATTAACATTTTATTAAACTAAAATGATGGAAGCTTGTTCTTGCTCGACATGCTTGACTAGTGTCCTTTTTTCCTTTGAAAAAAGGCACTAGTCCGAAATATGTCCGGCAAGAGCAAAGCTGCATCTGTGGTTTTGGCTTAATAAAAATGTTAATTTAATTCATTTTGAAGCCTGCGTCCCTCTCATGAGGCTATGTGTGTGCCTAAAACTTTTTTGATACAGACACCACACAGTGCAGTTCGGATCTAGTACAGATGGCCACACTGCTACCCATATGCTCCAGTCTCTGATGACATACCACGGAAAAGCAGAAGGGGACCTTCTCTGCTAGGGCCAGCCCAGTGGAGTCATCTAGTCAGATCTCTGTGATACATATCGGAGCAGTTTCTGAACTGGAGGGGTCTGATGGATTCACCCCCTTCCCCACCCCCACCCCAAGACATCTTCTGTGAACCACACTGCCTCGGAATCTGGACTATGCAAGATAAATTTCTGCCCCTTCCACTCCTGTGTGTCCAGTACCTCCTGGTCCTTCCACAGTTGGGCTGGCAGTGTAGACTAGAAATTACAGCAGTCAGCTGTGACTGATCTTCGTACATCCAGCAAACCTGGGTTTCAGTCCCACATCCTCCATTTGCATACTGTGTGACATGAGAAAGTCGCTTACCCTCCTTGTGCTCCTGTATCGCCCCTGCAAATGGGCTTTACCTTGTTTTCAAAGAATAATAAAAAAGTGGGGACAACTGACTAAGACCACAGGATCAAGGAACATGGTCCCAGGAAAAATAGGGGTCATCAACACCTTGCTCATAGGGCTGACTCGTGGGGAAACCTCCAGCTCTACTAGGCCCCCCAGATGGAGCAGAGTCATAGATACATAGACAGTGTTGGCAGATAAGGGCCTACTGCCCACCCAGTCTACCCGTTTGAGCTTGTAAGTTTACTTTACGTTTTCCTAGAAGTCTGTTGCCCCTTAACCCTGACCTCCAGAATTCCTTTGTCTATCCCATGCATTCTTAAATCCCGTGATTGTTTCAGCCCCCATGACTTCCACTGGCAGGGTGTTCCACTTGTCCACCACCCGTTCTGTGAAGAAATTTTTCCTCACATTTCCTCTGAATCGTCCTCCCTCCCATTTCATCCCATGCCCTCTAGTCCTGGAACATCTCTTCCGCTTAAAAATAGTGTATTCCTGCATTCTGTTCCTCCCTGTAAGATACTTGTACATCTCTTATCATATCCCCTCTCTCCCTCCTCTCCTCCAGGGAGTACATATTCAATTCCTTCAACCTGTCCTTTTAGGACTTGTGATGCAATCCATGTACCATCTTTGTTGCCCTCCTCTGAACCTTCTGTACCCTGTCGATGTCCTTACGTAAGTAAGATCTCCAGAACTGTACACTGTACTCCAGGTGGGGCCTCACTAGTGTCTTGTATAGTGGAATTATGATCTCCCTTTTCCTGCTGGTGATGCCCCTGCCTATGCATGCCAGCATCCTATTTGCTTTACCTGCTGCCTTGTCGCACTGTTTCCCTACCTTGAGGTCATCAGAGATAACCCCAAGATCCCTTTCCTGCTTAGTGCATGCTATATCCTCACCCCCAACTGATATAGTGTGCCAGGGTTTTTGTGTCCCATATGCATTATCTTGCACGTCTTTGCATTGAATTTCAACTGCCAAACCCCTGACCATTCTTCAAGTTTCTGCAGGTCCCTTCTCATTCTGTCTACATCCTCTGGTGTGTCTACTCTTACAGAGCTTTGTGTCATCAGCAAACAGGGAAATTCTGCCTTCTAGGTCCTGTGCAATGTCACTGATGGAAGATGTTGAATAGGACCGGTCCCAGCACTGATCCCTGTGGTACCCCACTAGTCACTCTTCCCTCTGTGGAGTGACATCCATTTACCACCACCCTCTGTGTCCTGCCGCCCAGCTAGTTACCTACCCACTGCACTACTGTCCTGCCCACACCCATATTCCCCAGTTTGTGTAATAGTCTTCTATGTGGCACAGTGTCAAAGGCCTTGCTGAAGTCCAGATAGTCCATGTCCACTGCCCTCTCCTGATCCACCTCCCTAGTTACCTATTCAAAAATTCAACTAGGTTGGTATGACATGACCTCCCCCGGGTGAAACCATGCTGCCTTGGGTCCTGTAGTCCATTGACAACCAGATGTTCCACCAATCTCTCCTTAAGTAGTGCTTCCATGATCTTCCCCACTACCAAGGTGAGGCCGACTCGCCTGTAGTTCCCTGCTTCTTCTTTGTTCCCACTTTTGTATAAGGGGACTACATCTGCTGTCCTCCAGTCTTTGGGTACCTCCCCTGTTTCCAGTGATCAGCTAAACAGGATTGCCAGAGGTTCAGCCACCACCTCTCTTAGTTCTTTAAGGACCCTGGGGTGCACCCCATCTGGCCCCATTGCTTTATCAGCTCTTATTACTTCCAGTTCCTTCAGGATGCTTTCTCGTGTAAAGGGACTTTTGTCCATTTTTGCACCATTCCCACCCCTTGTACTCCCTTCATACCCATTACCCTCCTCTTCCTCAGTAAAGATTGAGCAGAAATACCTGTTCAATATGTCAGCTTTACTGTTGTCATCCTCCACGCAGCCCCATCCTCCCCCTTCAGTCTCAGTATCCCTCCCTTTGCCTTTCTTTTTTTACTTATGTACCTGTAAAAGGTTTTTTCCCACTCTACTCAATGATTTTGCAATGTGCTGTTCTGTCTGAGCTTTGGCTTCCCTTACTGACCTCCCTTTGCTTCTCCTCGTACTTCTTCCTATCCCCTTCTGCCTGTATCTTTTTGTATTGCCTGAATGCAATCTTTTTGGCTTTCACTTTCTGTGCTACCTCCTTGGAAAACCATAATGGCCTCCTCTTCCTTTTCCCCTTGCTAACCTGCTTAATGCATAATTATGTTGTTCTTGTAATCCACATTTTAAATACTGCCCACTGTTCCTTAACCCCTGATTCCTGCCCCATTCCCCTTAATGCCTCTTTCAAGCATCTCCCCATTTTCCCAAAGTCTGTCCCCATAAAATCCAAGATACGTGTTTGTGTGTGGTTTGGTTCTGCTCATTCTGTGATTTCAAACCACAATGACTGGGGGTCACTGTTCCCCAGGTGCTCCCCACTGTTACCCCCCATCACACTGTCCCTGTTTGTGAGCACAAGGTCCAGTATTGCCTTCTGCTGAGTTGGTTCCATGACCAGTTGCTTGAGTAAGGTACCCTGAAGGGAGTCCAAGATAAATCTGCTCCTAGTTGTTGATGCTGCTGGGATGCTCCAGTCCACGTCTGGAATATTGAGGTCTCCCACCAGCACTACCTCACCCTTGTCTGCCTTCCTTTAGATGGCTAGCATCCGCTCCCTATCTGTTTTTTCCTCCTGGGCTGGTGGCCTATAGACCACACCTGTACGGATGGCTGGCCCCATTTTCCTTTCCAGCTTAACCCACAGTATCTCTCCCCCATTTTGTTCTTCCTGGATCTCTGTGGCCTTTGTCATTTTTCACATACAGTGCCATTCCCTCCTCCCTTCCCACCTGCCCTGTCTCTTCTTAATGTTATAGCCAGGTATGGTCATCTCCCAGTCATGGTTATCATTACACCAGGTTTCTGTGATGGCCACAATGTCCAGGTCTGACTGCACCATGACAGTCTCCAGATCCTCCATCTTGTTGCTAAGGCTCCTGGCATTGGCACACATGGCTTTCCATGATTTGACCTCTCTAGACTGCTTAGCTGTTCTACTCCAGCCCCTTCCCTGGTTGTCCTTTATCGCTGGTTCTTCTTGCAGTCTGCCTTTCTGTAAAATTTTTCCCCTTTTCTGCCTATCCACCTCTTGGGCACTTGTCTCCATCTTTTGCAAACTGCTCTGTAGAGATATCCACTCCTCTGGTTCACTGGTTCCACTGCTAGCTGTGGGGGGTGGGCAGTTAGGTACCCTCCTTGCTGGCCTGCCACCCCCCTTGGCTAGTTTAAATGCTTGTTAATGTAGCATTTAGTTATCATTGAGTGTTTGGATTCCTCTCCAGGATGGATGCAGGCTGTCGGGCTTGAACAAACCTTCATCTCTCCAGGTGGGTCCCCAGTCACCAATGAATCCAAACCCTTCCTCACAGCACCAGTTCTTCAACCATGAGTTAGTTTCTGGTGCATGCACCCCTATGCTGTCCCATGCCTCTCACAG
The DNA here is from genome assembly GCA_016271365.2 of Neoceratodus forsteri. Lineage (NCBI taxonomy): Eukaryota > Metazoa > Chordata > Ceratodontiformes > Ceratodontidae > Neoceratodus > Neoceratodus forsteri. The sequence continues at coordinate 517,079,037 of CM028136.1, read as the reverse complement.
GTAGTAATTCCGAGAAGGTGACAGAAGCAGCTGCTTGCTTGAGACCCCTCCCCAATTTTCTAAACTCTTCCTGAACTTCCTTTGGCTCCCCATTTGCCAGGTCATTAGTACCTAGGTGGATAATGACATCCAGCTCACCCTTCCCTCTTGCCTTCCCAGCGATCCCCAGGATCTTCCTTCCATCCCTCCATGCCATGGCACCTGGTAGGCACCTCACCTCCCTGTCCTCCCCCTCCTGTATTCCTAGCTGGATCCCTCTTATGATGGAGTCACCCACCAGGATTCGCTTCCTCCTCCTCTGGGGTCCACTGCTCTCCCCACTGAGGTCACCTCCTTGGCTAACCTCCACATCCTTTCCTTCCACTTCTCTGGGTACCTCTATTTGGTTGTCCCCATTTGCCAGTGTGGCATACAAGTTCTTGAGTGGAATAGGATCTTGGATGTGCCTCTGCCTGACCGGCCTAACCCTCCCTGAGCCCACTGTCATCCAAGTGCTCCTCGTTCTCGGCATCCTTTGCAGCAGTGGCGTTGGACTGGGTGGTCTCTGGATAGGGGTGATGTTACTCGTGACCCAGTTTACTTCTGCTCAGAGTCTGGCTACCTCATCCTGCAGTCCAGAGAGATGCATGCAGTCCCTCATCTTCAGAAGGGGACACCTGGCACCAGGACCTTACATTTCCAGGAGGACCCCTCTTCTCCCCCACACACACAAGGCCGAGCCCTGTGGCCAGCCAGGTCCTATGGTACTCTAAACAGCAGGAGGGCACTGACTCTCCCAACTACTGAAGGACCGCAGCTGGCAAAAGTCCTCATGCAAGTTAGGCTTTCCTTACACAGGTAATCTCCCGTCCAACAGATGCATGTTTTCTTGCTTTTATATTCATTAATTGGAATATTTCTTTACTGAAATACATTTGTATCATCCCGAAAGCCTCACAGTTGCTCAGGTCTTAATTATATTGTATTTTATTTTTTTCTTAATTGAGGTAGTCTATTCTGCTGGTTGGCATGTTTTCTTTATTAATCAAATTAATGCGACGTTTGCATCTGTACTATCATTTGTCAGTACCATGTGTTGTGTTAGAATTAATATACTACATAGCAGAACTTATCTCCCTGGTGAGACGAATATTAGTTCCTTTTTTTGTAGTGTGGGAAATTAATAATAATGATAAATGGATCTGTCTTGACTGGAACCTTGGATAGAGCTCATACCTTCAGAGGTGAATACTGCAGAGGCTGGTGGCTCCTTCCTGTTAATAAGTATAGTTAGTTGCAACCCAGGGAAAGCTTACGCAATCTGTTCTTTGTTTTAATGCAACAAAGTGCCCTTTTTATGAAAGTATGTATAAGAAAGTGAACAGAGATAAAAGCATGTCATTATTCTATATTGGAAAAACATATTTTCTTATGATAGAACCTTGATTTATTATTGTAAGAGTACTAACAATTTAGAAATCTTTCTTCTGAGGTATGTGTTTTCAACAGTCATGTTTTGTGGAAATCTTTTTTTTTTTTTTTAAACCAATGGTATTAACATTTGAATAAGAACAGGAAGGCCAAGAGGTCAGATTATGAAGATGGGGTCTAAAATTAATGTTCATTCCTATTTTACAGTTTGTCAAGGCAGATTATATTGGGGGTTGTGCAAAGCCTGCAAATGAATGGAGAATGTGGGATTTCTCAAAGGGAATTGATTTTTTTTTTTTTGTGATGCAATTGCAGTACTTCAGGAATTGCTCAACTTCCAGAAGACTTGCCATTTAATATTTTTATGCCAGAATGTGGATCAGAAATAAGTGAATGCAGTGCACAGTGGTCCAGCAGTGGCATGTTGCCCAGCTGTGCAAGAGACCCAGGTTCAGAAGGGGACTCTGTAAGCCATGTTGGGGGCAGGTCTTGGCTTAGATAGCTGCCGCTCTGCTGTATGTCCGAGCCAGGGAGAGTTGTGGTGGGTCCTGGCACCACAGTGACGCTTGCAGAAGGGCTAGGGAACTTGCTTTCCATCCTCACAAGACACTGTGTGTGTGTGTGCGTCTAAACCAGTAGTTGGCTATGGCCCATACCATGGGGAGAAAATGGAGGGGGGGCCCTTTTGCCTTTGGGATGATGGCTAGCAGCTTCTTCCGGCCCCACACCATTCTACCCCAGCAGGGAAAAATGGTGGGCATAACGGAGGGGCTGGGGACTGGACTGCCTTGGGGTGGGAGGTGTACACACTTTGCCAAAGGACTTTGTGGATGGTAGTAGTGGAGAAAAGTCTACATTTTATATAAAAAAAAAAAAAAAAAATTTTTGTTTTTTCCTTTTGTCAAAGGCCTATCTAAATTTCGTGTCATATTTATTGTTGGATTTTAACATGCAGTACATTATGAATGCATCTGTGTAACATTTTTCATAAGCATAGCACGTCATTGCATTTTTAAATACTTCAAGAATTGCATTTGTTCCCCAAATATGTCAAACCTTTGCATTTAAAAAAAAAAAAAAAAAAATTAAAACAAAATTCTGCTTTACATTTTAGAAAAATTATCATGTGAATTCAAATGCAGTGGCATTGTTTTTGTTCTGAACACAGCACGTTGATGGCTTGCAGATCAGTAATTTACCACTTATTTCATATAACCTTGACTTCACATACTGTTTTGAAAGCAGCAGGGGATGTTGTAATAAAAATGTTGTACAGATCATTTTTTTTTTTTTACTTTTCATTTGTTGAATTGTGGAAAAAAAACAATGAACAATCCCTGGTACAATGTTAACAGTACTTGTCCCAAGACAGTACAGTATACAGTAGCACCAAATAGTTAACTTGTACAAGAATTCTAAAACCCATATGCTTAAGTAGCCTCATTAAGGGGAAACCCATTAAAAATACAAACGTGCATCCATACTGAGACCAATGCCATCAAAGGGTCAGATCTACATTAAAACAGTTATTATACAATGACAAGAATTTCCTGGTCTCTGATTGGTCAGTGTGTCCTTGGCACAGTGAGGTTATCCCAGCACAACCTCACTGTATTGCTTTGGTTAATGAGCATATGGAGGACCATATTGATCATGAGCATTTGGATATGTTGGATGCCATAAAATCTACTAAAAATATATTTTTATTTTTTTATTTTGTATAACTAGCCATTGTTTAATAGCAGTAATGCACTCCTGGGTGTGGGTTGTGCTGGGATAACCTCACTTCTGGGACATTGACGCACTCGGCCTTCGGCCTCATGCCCAACCACCCAGGTGTGAGGTTATCCCAGCACAACCCACACCCTGTCGTGCATTATTGCTTAATTAACATCCATTAAAGAGCCCCTGACGCTATTTGGAAAACATTGAAAAAAAATATACTATCTAGACACAGTTCAGTTTATTTTTAATATATTTCTGTAGTGTTCCCCTTTTTTCCTTTGTTACTGAGGATAGCTACATGAAAACAAGATCCCTGTCCCCTAGACTTAGTCCGATCTGGCTGCTTATCTACACGTGACATCACAATCCCCTAGTTATTTATTTATTTTTTTATGGTGAATCTGTATCTCTTCCTCTGCAGAGCAGGCATGCAGGTCATCTGGCCACCCACACCCCAGGACCCGGGTCCAGTCTGTGAATCGCTGTCCTTACGCACGCAGGCAAGCGAACACCTGGGGGGGGGGGCACACCTGTCTAGGTCCTGGGGCGCAGCGCACGGCCATCAGTCACCACTACTGCCCTGCAATTTTCCATCTGGGTTTCGCCCCTGGAGCCGGACATGCAATGATGTCAGCGCACTTGTGTGCTGACATCTGCCGTGCTCCAACCCTCAGCTGCTCGCTGCTCCTGTAACATAGAAACATGAAATTTGACGGCAGATAAGGACCGCTTGGCCCACCCAGTCTGCCCATTTCCCTACCTAATGGATAAGCTGCAGATCCTAGTTAACCAGCAGCCTACTTCTTCGTACCCCTACCCCCTAGAATTGCCTTATGACTGTCCTATGCATGCTTGAATTCCACCACTGTTTTTGACTCCACAAGGCCGTTCCATGCATCCACAACCCTCTCTGTGAAAAAATACTTCCTTAAATTACCTCTGAGCCACCCCCCCCATCTTCAAATTGTGCCCCTTGTTCTTGCACAGCTCTTTTTTGAAAGATGCTACCCTCTTGGACTTTGTTGATTCCCTTGAGGTACTTGAAAGTTTCTATCATATCCCCCCTCTCCCTCCTTTCCTCGAGGCTATACATATTAAGCTCCTTAAGTCTCTCTTCATATGTCTTCCGGTGCAGACTCTCCACCATTTTAGTTGCCCTCCTCTGGACAGCTTCCATCCTGTCTGTATCTTTGCGGAGATTGGGGTCTCCAGAACTGCACGCAGTACTCCAGATGGGGTCTCACCAGCTGTCTGTACAGAGGGATAACTTCCTGTTTTCTACTGGTCAGTGCCTCTCCCTATGCATCCCAGTATCCCCCCAGCCCTCCTTGCTGCCCTCTCACATTGCTTGCCCACCTTTAGGTCATCTGATATGACTACCCCCAGGTCCCTTTCTGTTTTTGTTGTTAGTATCTCACCCCCCCATTGTGTACTCTTCTCCTGGGTTTTTGTTTCCCAGGTGCATTACCTTGCACTTCTTAGCATTGAATGTAGCTGCCATACATTTGACCATTCCTCTAACCTTGCAAGTCCCTTCTCATCCTTTGCACCCCACCTTGTGCATCAACTCTGTTGCAGATCTTTGTGTCATCTGCAAAGAGACATACTTTTCCTTCCAGTCCCTCTGCAATGTCGCTTATAAAGACATGAAGAGGACCTGTCCTAATACTGAACCCTGCGGTACCCCACTAGTAACCCCCTTCTTCAGAGTGGACTTCATTTACTATTACCTCTGTGTCCTATTCTCCAGCCAATTTTACCCAGGCTGTCATCTTGGGACCCACTCCCAGGCTGGCTAACTTGTATATTAATTTTTTGTGTGGGACTGTGGCAAATGCCTTGTTAAAGCCTAGTAGGCCATGTCCACAGCCCCTCCCTGATCTACTACTTTGGTCACCCAGTCAAAGAAATCTATCAGATTTGTCTGACATGACCTTCCCGCTGTGAATCCATGCTGCCTTGGGTCCTGTGCCCCTCTGACCTCTAGATACTAGACAGTTCTTTCCTTCAGAAGTGATTCCATCATTTTCCCTACCACTGAGGTTAAACTAACAGGTCTGTAGTTTCCTGCTTCTGCCTTGCTCCCACTTTTGTGAAGGGGAATCACATCTGCCCTCCTCCAGTCTTCTGGTACCACCCCATTCTCCCATGATTTGTTAAAGAGGGTAGTCAGTGGTGTCACTAGTTCTACCCTTAGTTCTTTTAGAATTCTGGGATGAATCCCATCAGGCCCCATTGCTTTGTCCACCTTCAGTTTTAAAAGTTCTTTCAGAACCCTTTCTTCTGTAAATGGGCTGGTATCAACTTCTGTATCCAGAGTGTTTCTACTGTTTGTTTTAGGTACCTCCCCCTCTTCCTTTGTAAATACTGAGCAAAAGTATTTGTTTAGTATCTTTGCCTTTTCAGTCACCCTCTGCCCACCCTCCCTCCCTTTATTAAGCCTCACTATCCCTCCCTTGGTCTTTCTTTGCTCCCTGATGTACCTATAAAGTTTTTCCCCTTCTTAACAGAGTTGGCTGTCTTTTCCTCGGTTTGGGCCTTTGCTGTTCTGACTGCCTTCCCAGCTTCCTTTTGCTTTAACTGATACAGTTCTCTGTCCTGCTCCTTCTGTGATTCCTTGTACTTCCTGAATGCTTTCTTTTTCTCTTGAACCTTCACTGCCACTTCCTTTGAGAACCATAGTGGTTTCTTACATTGTTTTGTTTTATTTGTTTCACACAAAGGCTTGTTACCTCTGTGATGACAGTTTTTATTATTCCTCATTGTTCTTCCACCCCTCCTTCCTGCCCATTTGCTAGTGCATTCCTTAGGCACTCACCCATTTTGGCAAAGTCAGCCCTCCAGTAAGTCCAGTACTTTTGCCTTTGTATGGCTTGACTCTATTGCTGTGTTTATTGTGAACCATACTGTTCGATGGTCGCTAGTTCCCAGATAGCTACCCACTTCTACATCTGTGATCCTCTCTTCATCTCCATTTGAGAGAACCAGGTCTAAGATTGCTCCCTCTCGAGTGGGCTCCAATACTAGTTGTCTAAGGCATGCCCCCTGTAGGGCATCTAGAATAACCCCACTCTTCGAAGTGGCTGCTGCAGCTGCACTCCAGTTAACATCTGGCATATTCAGATCACCCATCAGCAATATCTCCCCTTTTTCTGCCATTCTAAGTATACTTTCTATTATTTCTTTGTCCATTTCCTTCCCCTGAGAAGGGGGTCTGTATACAACCCCTGTGCGGATTGTGGTGCCATTGCCGGTCTCCAAATTTACCCACTGTGCTCCTTCTCCTCCCTGTTTCCCTTTTGTTCTGTTGCTTTGATTCCTTCCCTTATGTAAAGAGCTACTTCTCCTCCTCTTTTTAACCTCCCTGTCCCTCCTGTAGATAGTGTATCCTGGTATGTTTACGTCCCAGTCATGGTTTTGTGTGAACCATGTTTCTGTGACTGCCACGATATCCAGATGTTCCTCCTCCATCAAGGCCACCAATTCAGGAAGCTTGTTACTCAGACTACGGGCATTGGTACTCATTACTCTCCGTTTTTTGATGGCTTTACCTTCTGTTGTAGCATCCCCCACTGACCTTTCTACCTCGGTCTTTTTCTCATTTAGTACCCTGTTTTGTAGGGAGAGGCTGGGATTTTCCTGCTGCTCATCAGTGCCTCCCCCCTTGACTAGTTTAAAAGCTTGTCAATTAAGCATTTAAACAGATTGCTCAAAAGACTTGTTCTCTTCCTGGACAGATGCAGACCATCCTGCCAGTATAGGCTGGTGTCCCTCCAGGGGACCTCTTACTTCCGTCAGGTGCCACTGCAGAGCGACACGAACCTCTGCACCCACCCCAGAGAGAGGAGAGCAGTCGTGGGATGCTCCATCCACTCCCTCCCTTGCCGGCCCGGGTCTGTTCCTGAACCTGGGTTGCCGACATAATGTGAGGTGTTGCGTCCAGTGCCTAAACACTCGGCGTCACCAGGCCATCCCACAATCCCCTAGTTATGACATAATAATTATCATAATAGCAACAGACTGATGTCATAAAAAGAATTAATAGAAACATGGAATCTGATGGCAGCCAAGGACTGCTTGGCCCACCTAGTCTACCCATTTTCCCTACGGCTGTTTCATATATCACAGACCCTAACTGATCTGCAGCTTACCCTCTTTCCTGTCGTTATTTATGTCTGTCCCATGTGTTTTTGAAGTCCCCTATTGTTTTTGCCCCTCTTCTGCCGGGAGGTTGTTTCATGGATCGATCCACCACACTTTCAGTGAAAGAATATTTTCTCATGTTACCCCTAAGTCTACCCCATTCTATTTTCTTATCATGGCCCCTTGTTCTTGAACATCTTTTTTTGAAAATGCAGCCTGTGACAAGGTGGAATAGGACCCTGTCCCATTTGCTAGAGAAAGTGTTTAAATGCAAGGATCTGTCCTTTTCTGTCTCGTCTTTGTCTGGTTGCACAACCAGATTTTCCTGTGAGACTTCGGACTTGATCAGCCTAAACAGTTTTGCAATTCTTTGCCTCTTACTGTCTCTGTTTTCTCTTGCAGTCTGTTTTTCCTCCCTTGCATATCGAAATCAGCTAATATAAAAATATGTGCAAATCACTGTATGGAAATGTAACTGATAATGGGATCACTTTTGTTTAGAAAATATAGTTACTGTTGAAATATATATAATTACATTTTGCGATGATTGCGGAAAGCTATTGTAAACTCCAGAGGTTACTTGAGTGCAAATGTTGAGCCTTTTGCAAAGGGGGCCTCAAGAAGCACAATGTGTTCTAGCAGCTCCTGAAACTTACAAGGACAGGATGTTTGCTAAGAATGGGGGTTGAAGAGACTTATAAAAGAGCTAAAGAGCTAAGCTGCAACTGCAAAAGAGATGAAAAGAACAAGGGACACAGAGACTGAAAGAAAACTTTTTTTTCCCTCTGTGCATAGTTATTATGAACAAGTTTGTTTATTTTATGATACCGCTAGTGTAAATAATACATTTTTGGTGAATTCTACAACTGCTTCTGGTTTTCCTATGCTTCTTGACCTGTGCCTCAACAATAGATGGTTTTAGAAGTGGGATTTACGCCGTACATACCCTAAGACAGGAATTTTGTGCATGGGTACTGGACGTAGTACCAGGGAAGCACAGAGGAAGGTATGGATTCTGTAGCAGCAAGTCCAGGAGCGGTTACCAGGTGAACCCCTATATACTCGACCAAGTCAGTGACTGGCAAGATGGAGCCATTTGCTGCATAGATTTTTAGGGGTGCCGGGCAGGAAGAGGTGTTAGCCACCGACCTGAATAGCATGGCCTGGGTCTTCAGATTGACGATAAGCTTATGGCCCTTAAGCCAGTTCTGGATATGATCAAAATCTGAGTTTAGCCTAGAGTTGATGATGATGATATCACGGGAGCTGGCTAGGATTACGAGATCATCAGCGTATAAAGTTGGGAGCCCATGGGTAATAGCGAGGGGGCAGTTCATTAATGAACAGAGAAAACAGAATGGGACCAAGGACGGAACCCTGGGGGATCATGCTGTTAACTGGGGAGAGGGCTGAGATGGTGCGATTGAAGCAGGTGTATTGCTGCCTACCCTCAAGGTAGTTGGAGAACCATTCGAGGGCTCGGTGGGAGAAACCGAGGGAGTGCAGTGTGGAGTGGAGGAGGGAGTGATCAACCCGGTCGAAGGCCTTTGAAAGATCGACGAATATGGCCCTGGTCAGGTTACCTTGGTCAGTCATGGATCTGATCTCTGAGGTAACCACGGCAAGCGTCGTCCAAGTACTGTGCCCTTTTCTGAAACCATGTTGGGCAGGGGAGAGAACAGTGTAACCCTGGAGGTAGAGGGAGAGTTGGGAAGCAACTGCCTTTTCAAGGAGCTTGCTGGTGGCGGACAGTATTGCAATGGGGCGATAGTTATTGATATCTTTGGGGTCACCTTGTTTGTAAACAGGGACCACCTTGGCAATCTTCCATATATCAGGGATGATCCCCGAGATGAGGGAAGAGTTAAAGATATGAGCGACCGGTCTGGCGAGAGGGGAGCAACGAGGTTAAGGAGTTTTGGTTTGAGGCAGTCATTTCCAGCCCCCGTGTGGTTGGAGAGTCCAGCCAGGAGTTCCTGAGTCTCCCCAACTGTGATCCGCTTGAGGTAGTAGGGCGGACGGGGGGAGGTGCCCCCTCAGCGGTTCAGGGGCAGAGAGTCTGGGGGACCGGCAGATCTGAGAACATGCAGTTAAGTGGTGGTGATGATTTGGGAGTTATTGCAGTTGGTCCCCCCTATATACATGTTGGGGAACTGCTCCTTGGCCAACCCACCAACAAGGTTTTTGACATTTTTCCAAAAACGCTGGGTGGTGTTAGCCGAGGCAAGTCGGGCAGATTTGCAGTACTCTTTTTGCGGTACGTGTAGCATGCTTGCAGGCATTCCTGAGTTGCCGATATTCAAGGAGGTCATTGTCGTTGTGGGAGATTTTGTATTTTACCCTGCATTTGTCCTCCTGCTTCATGAGGGAGAAAAGGCTTCCGTGGAGCCATTTCATGACTGTGCCACGCACCCTCCTTTTGGTGTGGGGTGCGTGCCTGTTTTGTAAGGGAACAAATGTGGCTAGGAAATGATGCAGAGCTGCTACAGGGTCATTTGTGGACGTGACCCTGGACCAGTCGACATGTTGTAGGTACTCGAGGTAATCGTTCGGTATAAGTTTGGAATAGTCCCTCATCTGGATCACTCTGCTGGGGACTTTGTGCGAGTTGTAGCCCCGTATGCAGTATGTTGGGGAGTGATCTGATATTGTGTTGGGGAGGATCCCAGAGTGGATGATTTTATCCAGTCTGTTGATCATAACCCAGTCGATGAGTGATCCTTTGTCCCCCCGGGAGGAAGGCCTTGTAGGTTCCGTGAAGATCTGACTGAGGGCAAGACCTGAGAGGAGAGGCTTGAGCTGCTTAGCATTGGGCCCCAGCCAGTTTAGGTTGAGATCCCCCAGGATTATCAGTTTGTTTGAACCAACCTTATCTCTAAGCTGGTCCAGTAGTGAGGAAAGCCCTTGAGCACCCCCTTTTGGAGGGTTGTAGGTGCAGACAAGATGCACTTTCTTAGTGTTTCCGAGTAGTAGGAGGGTGTGAAGGAACTCACAGGCTGGGGATGCAGTGGGTACACCTGCAGCTGTCGTCACATTAAGGTGTACCTTAAAATATAGGAGCACACCCCCACCACGCTTACTGCCTACCCTATCCTGCCGGACAAGGCTGTAACCCGGGAGGGCACAGGCGGAGTCAGGGTTGCGGGGCTTGAGTCAGGGTTGCGGGGCTTGAGTCAGGGTTGCGGGGCTTGAGTCAGGTTTCCTTGATGCCCATAATGTCAGGTTTGTAATGGGCCACCCAGGCAGTTAGTTCAGCCAGGTTATGGAGGATGCTGCGGGTGTTGTGGTGGGCAATTTTTAAACCTTTGGTTTGCCAGGTCGTGGGGGGCTTGAAAGCGGCCAGAGTGGGCGGGGGTCCTTGGCAGCAGACAAGGTTTCCATTCTGAGCGTGAAGGGCCATGGCCCTAGCTTTTTGAATCCCGCTAGTGAGCGTGAGTAAATGTTTTATTTTCTAGCTGCTGAGTTGGATTTAGAGACTCTGTGTTAGCTATGTGTTTTGTTTTATTTTAATTTTTTTTTTCCTGTTCCCAAACTGTTCTAGGAACCACTGAAGGCCGTGCTGCAACGTGGTTCCCGCTTGAAGTGAAATGACTATATTTGGATAAATAAGTAAAAACCCACTTTTTTTTTTTATTTTGTCATTTTTTTGTACAATTTGACACCCAGTTCCCATTCGGACTAAGGCCATTCATTTCCTTCCCCTTTTAGAGAGAAATTCCCTGTTTGGTTACAAAACAGAGCCATACATGAGGAAAGTGAACGAATACAAGTCCACTTGTAAGAATAACAAGGAAAAGTAAAAGTCTTCCACTTCCTACAGGCCCTGCGGAAGGTGAGGTTGGGGCTACTATTCAAGATCCTATGACCCCTATGAGTACCAGCCTAAAAGGTTACTACAGAGGCAAGGATAGGAGGGGCTCCAGACGTGCTGCAGCTCCAACCACCAAGCCACAGCCAAAACTGAACTGCTAACAGTTCTGCCCGGGTTACCTGTCAGTCATTGCCTCTGGGTAGAAGGCTGACCCATTGCTTTCAGAAATGGTTAAAAATCAAGACAGATAAGTGGGTCCTGGAAGTAGTAGGTCAGGGATTGTCACTGCAATTCAAAAAGTTTCCAAAACTGCAAAGACCCGAAAACATCCCAGCCCATACACCAATAGAAAGAATTCTGCTGGAACTGAGGTAAAGAAACTACTACAAGCAAAAATAGTAGTCCCTACTTCATAGCAGGGCAAGGGCCTGTTTTCAAGATACTTCCTGGAGTGGCGACCCATTTTAGATCCAAGATATCTGAAAAACATATCAAAAAAGGAAAAGTTCAAGATGGCCGCACTGGACACAGGGATAACCATCCCTACAGTCACGAGGCTGGTTGGGATCACTGGATCCGAAAGATTCCTAATTTAACATTCCATTCAGACCCAGTCACAGAAAATGCTCCAGGTTCAGGCAGGGAAACTGCTGATACCAGTTTATAACACTTCCCGTCGACCTTACCTCAGCATCAAGAGTCTTCCCGAAGTGCCTAGGTGTGGTGGTAGCACAACTGAGAAGACATGGTGTGGTGGGTTCCCTCTACCTGATTTTGAAATGTATCTTTTTAATCTCACGTTCCCAGACACATTTTTAAACAACTGATGCATTTGTTATGTTTTAGTGTTATTTAAATTGCGTGTATTGTACTTTAACTTTACAGCACCTTGATTTTGGAAAGGCACTATATTAGTAAAGATTTACTTTAATTTACTTTACCTAGACAGCTGGCTAGTCTCAGGAAGAACGGAGCAAGAGGCAATGTGCTGTACTCAAAAGGTAAAGATTTCCCTTGAAAACCTGGAATTTCTGATAAATCTGCAGAAGTCTCAGACAGGACCAGTTCAGGTACTAGATTTCATAGGTGCAGAGCTGGATGTCCTGCAAGGGAAGACGTCCCTTCTATAGGAAAGGGTAAAAAAAAATCGGATTGCTACTGCAGAATCCTTCACACTGGGCCACATGGCCTCATCCACAGCAGTGGTGCCATCGGCCAGATTTCAGATGAGGGACATTCAGTATCACCTAAAGGACCACTGGTCCCAAAGGTGGAATTCACTCTCCAAGCTACTGCCAGTGACAAAGACCTTTGTGCAAGCACTAGTGGTGGAAGGATGAAAGCCACCCCAGAGAGGGCATTCCCTTTCTCCAGCAATCTCTAACAAGTATCCTCACAATAGATGCTTCACTCCTACAGTGAAGCACCCACCTGTAGGATCTCACAGTTAAGGGGTATCTGGAGCCCACAGGAGGCTCGAAAGCATATCAACCTGCTAAAGCTCAGGGTAGTATTGCTGGCAATGCAGTCTTTTTCCTTTCAGCTACAAGGTCAGTCTGTTCAGATTCAGATGGACAATACCACAACAGTGTATTACATAAACAAGCAGGGAGGAACAAGTTCTTCAAAGCTGTGTACAGATGCCATGAGGATTGAGGATCTGGGATCTGGCTTATTACCTGTATGCAGATATTTCTTCTGCACATCTGCTGGGCAAGGACAATGTGTTGGCAGACTCCCTAAACAGAATGAGCCAGGGAAACCATAAGTGGACCTTGAATCAGTAAATACTGGCCTCAGACTTCAGAAGATGAGGCACTGCGGTAATAGATCTGTTTGCCTCTTGGTAGAACAATCTGCTCCCATGGTTTTGTTGTAGGCCACCGGCAAGGAACACAGTCCCAGAGGATGCCCTAGTTCTGTATTGGACAAGAAGGTTCCTGTATGTCTTGCCACCCTTCTCACTCGTACAGAGAATGCTCATAAAGCAGAGAAGAGAGCCAGCAGCAATGATCGTTAGTCTTGGATTGGTCCAGATAGGCCTGGTACTCTGTGCTTCTGATACTATTCAACAGTATTCCAATCAATATACCACTGAGATACAACCTGCTGACTCTGTCTCAGGGCAGAATAACATTCCCAAACCTCAGGACACTAAGCCTGGGAGCGTGGTTCTTCAGTAGCTAGGATTCTCTAATTTTAAATCTGTCAGAGGAGGCGCTGAAGATACCGAAATGTTTCCAGAAAACCAGCAACGAGGGAAACATGCTCCTCTAAATGGAAGGGATGTTCATACTGGTGGGCCCCATGGAAGGAAATCCCAATGCATGTTGGCCTGCATACAGTTTGACTACCTGGTACACTTATAGTCCTTAGGTCTGAGACCCTCAGACTTGAAGGGACATCTTTTGGCCTCACAACCTGTTTATAAAAGTTTTTTTTAAGGGCCTCAGTAACCTGTACCCCTTGTGAGGTATCCAGTCCCTCCATGGGACCTCAATATCTGACTTGTTCAGCTGTTGGAGGCCCCCTTTGAGCCTATGGCTACCGCTTATTTAAATTATGTCACGGGGAAAACAGTTTTCCTGATTGCTGTGACATCTGCCGGGAAGGTAAGCAGACTGCAAGCCCTCTGTTCAGATTCAAACATAATCGTCCACATAGAACTACATAATCATCCACATGGATAAGGTAGTCCTTAGGACCAGTAGGAAGTTCCTACCTATGGTAGTGCTGGATTCTAATGTAACATTGTTGTTGCCTTACAATGTATTGTTCACTCGTGCCTTGTGGCCTGGGTCATGCCTGTAAATGGTCCACTGGACCAGTGGACCTACCCAGTTATCAGTCAAATAAATAAATTCAGTCTGAATCAGTGAGTTGCAGTTCCAGTGCTCTACCATGAACATTCCAGTACAGGTGAACAGAAATTGCACTAACTGGGTGTAAAAATAGCACTGGGTCACTATATGGACTGGAAAAGGGATGTCTAGTACCTGGGTACACAGTTTTTTGTAATCTGGTGGCAAAGGTAAGCCAGCAGCTAGGAGAACTGTCTCTTGTTGAGTAGTCTCCTGCGTACTGTTCTATTATGAAAACGCTGGTAGGTTCTAGGAATTATAGGGAATTTGGGCAGACTGGATGAACCTCTGGTATTTCTAGGGATGTGGATATGATGTTCTATCCACACTATCTGGCAGTTGTCTTTCTCTTTAAGGATTGCCAGAAATGTCTTCTAGCTGGCTTCTCACACCCACCTGGGTGGTAGCTCCCATGGCTGTGCCCCATGATGCCAGATCTTCCTTTCCGCTGGAAGGTTCAGGTTACCTCCTTACTGCTCCTGCACTGAGTAGGCCCTGGCACTCAAATCTTCGGATTTACTTCCAAAACTTACTTTAAAACTCATTAAGCGGTCCATCTTCACCTCAATCTTTGATTGCAGCCGCGATGGAAGACAAGACCGTTCCTGGATTTCACCAGTGCTCTTGCAGGCAGATGATGTCCCATACAGACCCACACGCCTTGTGCATCTGTCTGGGCCACGATCATGATCTGCAGGCATGCGACTTTTGTCTGTCATTTCACCAGAATGTTCTCGATGACCACGCTGCCTGCCTGAAGTTGGGCTGACTGGAGAAATGATACCCACCAGTCAAATCAAAGAATGCCCATTGGGTGGTCTCTGCAGCTGCGGGGTCCGCCGAGCAGTTAGAACAGCTCAAGACCTTTGAGGAGGAGGAGGCCCAGGCCACTGTTCAGTCCTGTTTAGCCTTGGCCTTTGTTCCACTCCAGTTGGGCTCCGCCTATTCGGCCTCCTTCAAAGAGCTGTGCCAGTCCCTCTCGACTAAAGGAGAGGGCCCTACCGAGTCGCACAGTTCTCGCTCACGCAAGAAGGACAAAGAAGACTCGCTGTCGACGCTCCTGGGACCGGGAATGTTCCCATGCACAGGAAACTACAGTTTTGACTATGGTCAAAACCGCGGCCTTGGCTATTGGTTATACAGTAACCCTATCAGACCAGTTGGCTGAGACGTTGTCCGACGATGTGGCCGAGAGTTTTCTCGACCCTGTCAACCAGTTGTCGTTCAAAGAGGCTGACAACTCTCTTCTCAGGACTCTGGTCTTGGAGGTGACCACTGATGTGTCAGCCCAGCTTATTGAGCCAGAACCGCCGGTCATCAACCAAGACCAGGAGGAGCCACTGATCTCCCCGGCTCCCTCCGAGGCTCCCTGTTGGCACCACAGATGGTCGAGGTCTTGGTCATCTTAGACTTCGGAGTTGAGCAGGTCCCGCCGACCTCAGCAGTCTCTCTCTCAACACCATGGTAAGCGGCACCACTGCTACTTGTATTTATCCTCCTTGGGTGAGGAGAGGCTTGGGTGCAAATTGCATCGATGCTGCGAAGACCTAATGTGGCAACAGTTGGTTCTGTCTGGGCTGAAGCTGACACCGGCTACCACCCTGGCCATTACATGGCTGTTGCTTAAAAGGCTGATGCCGACTCTCCCGACAGGGCCTGTCAACACCATTCCTCCCTCGGCGGAGCAGGTTCAGACCCCATCAGCTAGGCTGAAGCAGACTTCTCTGCCGATCATGGTGGAGCTGTTACCTAAACAGCCTCCGACTGGGGCTCTGACCAAGGAGTCTGTGCCTGCCAAGGGACTTCCCCACCGGCTGTCAGTCAGTCTTACTCCTGACCATCTGCGGTGGGTCGAGGGTGACACAGGTGGCTGCTCGCTTTATGCAGATTCGACAAAGTCCGAGGATTCCTCTTTGCACTCTTGTCCACTGGACACGGAGTTGATCAGGGATTTTTCCACGGACGAAGGCCCTACTTAGTTCATGGGCATTCATTGGCTCATTTCCGAATCTACAGAGATGAAGCTGGAGCCCATTCAAAAGCAGGCTCAATATCCCCTCACAGAAATTCTGGACAAAGGGGATTCTCCAATGGAGGCCTTCCCAGTGGCCGAGTCTATTGTTGGCCCTGCCCTGGAGCTTTGGCAGTGCCCTGCCTCTTGCCCGATGCCCTCAGCCCGGATGGCCCGCAAGTATGCGGTGCCCATCAGTACCCTTTCAGAGTTCACGGCGCATCCCTCGGCTGAGGGGCTGGTGGCTGTGTTTTGGTGCTCGTGCAATCCTGGGGACGTCGATAGAACGCTGGACAAAGAGTGCAAGAAATTGGATCATTTGAACAAAAAGGTCTATGCTACCTCCTTGCTCGGTCTCTACCAGGTGAACTCTGCTGTCCTGATGGCACACTTCTCTCATGCCCTATTGTGCTCCCTGGATAAGGTGATCCCTCACCTCCCTGTGGACCTTCATACCACAGTCAAACAGATCAGAGACCAGGGTAGGGCAGTGGCGAAACAGCAACTCCAGATGGCTCTGGATGTTGGTGATTCTTGTGCCCGCTCAGTGGCGGCTGCGGTTGCCATGCGCAGTAGGGCTTGGCTGCGGATCTCAAACTTCACAGCAGATATCCAGCACAGGTTGGCAGATGTCCCCTTTTTGGGCACCGACCTATTTGGACCTGGTGTGGAAAGTCCCCTCCAGTGCACTGTAAAGTCCACTGTCACCCTGGACTCTGTGGCATCCACCCAGAAGTACAACAAAGGCTGTAAGCAGCAGAAGTGCAAGCCCCTTCGGTCCGCCACCCCTGTGGCCAAACCAGCCCAGCATCAGTCTGGCCAGCAGGCTCAGTCCTGGTGACCTTGGGCCAGGTGCATGGCCTCGGTGGTCCAAAAGCCCGGAGAGAAGGGACTCTGTGGCTCTTCGACTGGATCCTCCTCCTCCTCCAAGCCTGCTCAGTGACAGGATGGGAGTTGCCACCCTCATACCCGTCATGCCTCCCCTGGGTCCTCCTGTGGGGGGGCTGGCTGTGCCACCTTCTTTCTGCCTGGTCCGCTGTTACCACAGACAGGTGGGTTCTGGAAGTGGTTGGTCAGGGTCTGTCTCTGGAATTCGAGCAGTACCCTCCAACTCGAGCCCGCACCCCTCAGGAGGACTTGATATCCACAGACAATAGTTAGCTCTTTGAGACAACATAGCCCAGCTCCTCTGCAGGGAGGTTGTGGTCAGAGTTGTGGATCCTCGAACACCCATGGTTTGCCTCCAGGTACTTCCCAGTGCCAAAGCGGGGGGGGGGGCTGACGCACCATTCTAGATCTGCGTGACCTGAACGCATTCCTCAGGTCCCACACCTTCAGGATGGTAACTCAGCCCCAGATCATACCACCTCTGGAGCAAAACATGTGGTTTTGCACTGTGGATCTTCACGACACATTCTTTCACATCCTGATCCATCTATCCCACTGAAGGTTCCTCAGCTTCAGAGTGGAGGGAGCAGTTTACAAGTTCCAAGCCATGCATGCCTTCAAATAACATGAAGTCTTGCTGTATTCTGACTTATTGCAGTTAGCCCCAGCACTTGAACTGCTCCGGAAAGGAAAGAGTTAACTTCTTTGCTGAGCATAGAATGTTGAGCTTGAGCTCTGTTCAAACCCCTATCTGCTGCACTTTGAATTGTAACCATCAGATTCTTTACTCCGCCTAACTGAACAGTTGCTCTGGAGATTTTTCCTTCGCTCTTTGTTCGCGGTTTAAAAATCATCAGTTTTACCGATATTCTCGCATTTGTTTTTCAGTTCAGATCCTTGTCTGTGGTACAGTGAGTGCATAGGTAGTGGACTTCGCTAAAGAAAGTGTGTGGAAATGGTATACTGAATTTTTGAGACCAGTTCGGCTGATCCAGCCTCTGGTTTGGTGGTTTTCTTTTTTTCACTGCAGGAATTTTAGTGAGAGGTACCGGTCCTTATTGGTTTAAAAAAACAAATAAAAAAGTGTTTTCGTTTTTTTTTTTTTTTCCTTCTTTTTTTCAAATACCCGTAACACTGTTAGAAACCGATAAGGGTGTCTTGCCTGGCGGTTGCCATAAAAAGGGTAAGGGTTTAGTTATGGCTTTGTCTGAGAAACCCAAGAAAAAAAACAGACCCACTGGGTTTCAGCACTATAGTGAGTGTGGGGAGGCCTTTGCTAAGGCTGATCCCCACACCACTTGTGTTTACTGTCTGGGTTTTAGTCACCTTGAGTCAGACTGCCAAATCTGTAAGAATTTCCCTAAAACCACCCTGGATAAAAGGGTGGGCAGGCTTAGGGAGAAGGAGGCCAAGAAATCTGCTGATCTGGATGGCCAGCCCAGTTCGGTTCCGACCGAACCAGAAGGAGTGCCCTCTGACCAGGGCAAGACTCCTTCGGGCAAAAGGAGAGCAGATTCTGAGGGATCGGGTTCATCAAAAAGAAAAGGCAAATCGGCTGGTTTGGATCCAGAACCGCATCATCAAACCGGTGAGGAAATTGCCTGAGCGATCGTATAGTGGAATTGCTTAGTTCGGTTCCAGCTGATCCGGTGCCTCCTGGCAGGCGTTTGGCCGGTTCATCCAGTTCAAGATTATACCCCTGAAGTTTTTTATGAACTGGACTTGGAGTGGGATGATGATTATGATTATGATGATGATGGTGATGATGGAATTGAAGGTCTGGATGAGCACATCGAACCAGACATCTCCCCAGACGGGCCTTCTGGTGTTTTCCTCTTCCCAGGCTTTCTGAGTCCCCGTCCCACTTTATGTTCTACAGGAAAGTGGCAGAAATCCTCCAACTCCCTATGGAGGAAGCTGTTGAGGAACAAGAGGAGCCTGACTTTGTGGAGATGATGGACATCAGAGTCCAAAAGATTATCTATTCCCCATCACAAGTCTTTTGGGAAGCAGACACAAAAGCTGTTAAAAACTCCAGATTCATTACCTCCTGTGGACAGACTGATGGACAAGAGGTATATGCTGTCAGGCTCAGGTACAGGAGTACTTGTATCAGCAGTGCAGCCATGTTGGGGGTAGTGCAGGCTGCAGCCTGTGATAAGGCTAACATTCCCTTGGCTTCACATCCCTCAGATAAAGACTCCAGGAAATTGGATGCCATGGCAAAAAAGCAGTACATGGCATCCTGTTTGGGACTCAGGCAGGTGAATTACATGGCCTATGCAGCCAGGTACCAGAAGTCCAGGCGGGACACACTACTGGCACTGGCTAAGCAGTCCCCTTCCCAGCTTGCTAAATAGCTGGAGAAGGTGGCTGCTGATGGGATTGAGGCATCAAAGATTTAATTTCTTGTTGCTGTGGACTTCAACAATGTTTCTTCTAGAGTCATGGTTACATCTGTGTCTCTTTGGAGACTGGCTTGGCTCAGGTGTACTAGCCTTTCTCAGGATACCCTGGCTAAGGCCATGGATTTTCCTGTGGTTAATAATTCTCTGTTTGGGGAGCAGACAGAGAATTATATGAAGAAAATGGATGAATACAGGACTACCTATAGGAGTGCACAGGCCAAGGAAAGGCAGCAAGTTAGGGGCAGGCCTTTTCATAGGCCTTTCTACCAAGCACAGGCCTCCTCCTTTTTCTCAGAGGGGGCTCTTAAGAGGGAGAAGCAGGAGGAGGATGAGCAGGGCTGCATCCACCTCTCAGCCCAAGGCTGCTGCCAAGCAAACACCCTGAGGTGTCACCCTGGGTCAACTCCTCCATTCCTGTAGGAGGTAGGCTGGCCTACTATTTCCAGGACTGGAAGTCTGTTACCTCAGACAAGTGGGTCCTGGAGGTAGTAGGCTTGGGGACTGGCTGTCAGCTTCAAAAAGTTCCCAAATCTGAGAGTCAGATCTTTTTAACCTGCAAACATCTCCAAAACCGTTGCCCTAGAGGCATAGGTTTCATCTCTTATGGCCTTAAGGGCCATAGAGAGAGTTCCTACAGTACACAGGGGAAAAGGTCTGTACCCCAGGTACTTCCTTACCCTGAAATAGAGGAGTGGTGGCCCATCCTAGACTTAAGATACTTAAACATTAGTTAAAGCCAAAGTTCAAAATGGCGAGACTGGGAATAATTCTTCCCTCTCTAAGGCCAGGGAATTGGCTAGCCTCCCTGGACTTAAAGAATGCCTACTTTCATATTCCCGCCAGGTGCTCCCACAGAAAATACCTCTGGTTCACACTGCCTTCAGGCTATTACCAGTTCAAAGCAATGCCTTTAGGCCTAACATCAGCTCCAAGGGTATTCACAAAATGCCTAGCAGTAGTAGTGGCTTTCCTAAGGAGAGAAAAAATATCTCCATATTCCCTTACCTGGATGACTTGCTCATAGTGGGTCAGTCTCCAGACCAAGTCAAGTCAGATCTAAAAGTGACCCAGCAAGTGCTCACTTCTCTAGGTTTCCTTCTCTATCTTCCCAAGTCGGTTTTCGAGCCAGTACAACTGTTGACTTTCATAGGGGTAGAAGTAGACACTGTCAAATCAAGAGCATTTCTCCCCTTGGTAAGGGTGAAGGCTATCATGGAGCTGGCTTCTTCCTTCCACCTTCTGGTTTCTAGACCAGCAAGATGCTTTCTTCAGCTGCTGTGCCACATGGCAGCTTCCACTGCAGTGGTCCAGGGGGCCAGATCTCAGATGAGACATTTAGTTTCATCTGAGGGCTTTTTTGTCTCAGAAAAGAGATCCTCTGACCAAACTGATTCCAGTGACTCTGACTCTGATCCAGGCTCTTCAATGGTGGCAGGATCAGGACAATCTCAGGCAAGGGGTCCCATTCATTACTCAGTCTCATTCTGTGGTCCTAACCACAGACTCCTCTCTCCTGGGTTAGGGAGCTCACTTGGGGGCTCTCGCAGCCCAGGGAGTGTGGTCCACTCAGGAGTCTGTTCTCCACATCAACCTTGTGGAGCTCAGGGTGGTTTACCTGGCCTTGCAAGCCTTCTCACAATCGGTAAAGAACAAGGTGGTTCAAGTCAGGACAGACAACACCACCACCATGTGGTATATCAACAAGCAGGGGAGGCACTCAGTCTATGGCCTTGTGCATGGAAGCCATGAAAATATGGTCCCTGGCTTACTACCTACAGACTTCTCTGGTAGCAGTCCACCTCCCAGGAAAGGACAATGTGCTAGCAGATGCATTGAGCAGGATTTCCCAGGGCCATCACGAATGGTCCCTAGATCCCCTAGTGTTAAAAGGGATTTTCTCAAGATGGGGCACTCCAGAGATAGATCTCTTTGCAGCCCCAGACAATCACCAACTTCCTCTCTTCTGTTGCAGACCCCCAGTCTTGGGCTCAGTCCTGCTGGATGCTCTGATTCTGAATTGGGAAGAGAAATTTCTGTATGCCTTCCCTCCTTTTTTCTCTGTTGTTCAAGGTCCTGGTCAAGATAAGGTCGCAATCTTGCAAAGTGATCCTGATTGCTCCAGATTGGGCCAGGCAGCCTTGGTATCCCCTGTTGCTGTCCCTAGCAGTCCATCTTCCCCAATCTCTTCCCAGGAATCACAATCTGTTAACCTTCTCTCAGGGGAGGATCTGGTATCCCAGCCTTCGGTCTCCCAATCTCAAGGCATGACTCTTGAAGAGTTAGAGTATGCAAATTTGCATCTGTCTCAAGGGGTTCTGGACATTCTCAAAACCTCTCGAAAACCTGCCACCAGAAAAACCTATTGCTCCAAATGGAAAAGATTCAGCATCTGGTGTTCCAAAAAGCATATATCCCCAGATGCTGCTGAATTGTTTACAGTTCTGGATTATGTGGTTCATCTCAATGACCTAGGCCTCAGACCAGCTGCCCTCAGAGTAAATTTGTCAGCTGTTTCTGCTTTTCTGTCGGTAGGAAAACCTTCCTCACTGGTATCTCTTATTGTTTTCTGCAAATTTTTCAAGGGATTGCTTCATACCAATCCCTCCCTTTAGGTATCCTACCCCTGCTTGGGACCTTAATGTTTGCATTGCCCAGCTTATGCAACCCTCTTTTTGAACCTTTGTCTTCAGCAGAACTTAAGTACTTGACTTGGAAGAAAAAATTACTCACCTTAGTAATGTTGTTTCTTGTAATGGAGTCTTGCTGTATTCTGACAAATTGCAGTGAGGTCCAACCTTCGAAATGCCCCCGGAGATGAAAGAGTTAACTTTCCATGCCAGGCATGGAACGCTGAGCTCGAGCTTGGTTGAGACTCTGTCTGTTGCTGTTTGAACTCAAACCGTCAGATCTTTACGAGCTAAACTCACTGAGTGTCCTGTGTGGAAGCTGTAAACCTACACTAGCCAACTGGCTACTAAATATAATAAACAGATTTTTTGGTCCCAAAACAGACTAGAGTTGGGAAACCCAAAAAATGAAATAAACAGAACACCCACTCACCCAAAGAAAAGGGGGGTGATAATAAAAAGGTGGGGCACCTCTTGAGTGCAACACTGCTACTGCCCACCCACATCACAAAACAAAGGTTCTGAGAGGGGAAGGCAGGGGGGAGGTCAGAATACAGCAAGACTCCATTAGAAGAAACAACATTGCTAAGGTGAGTCATTTTTTCTTCAAACATGAAGTCTTGCTGTATTCTGACAAATTGTAGACTACCAAGCAGTACCTCCATGGAGGAGGGACAGAACCTACCTAGGAAATAGGCTCTGAAGCACTGCTGTGCCAAACCGAGCATCACTCCTAGCCTGGATATCCAGAGAGTAATGCTTGGTAAAAGTGTGAGCTGTTTTCTAGGCAGCTGCTTGACATATCTCTAAGATAAGAATATCCCTGGCAGCAGCCAGGGAATCAGCTGTACCTCTGGTAGAGTGAGCCCTCAGGCCTGAGGGTGGAATCCTGCCCAGTTTTTCATAGTAAAATTGAATGCAAGAGACAATCCACCTGGCAATGGATCTTTCTTTTAGTGGCAGGTTTTCCCTTACCAAGCTCACCATAAGTGAGGAACAGTTGGAGGGAGTCAAACCTGTGACCCTTGGTACACTCTATGTAGTAGCTAAGGGCTCTTTTCACATCCAAACTGTGCAGCCTCCTCTCACAAGAGGAGGAATGGTCAGTGAAGAACACAGGAAGAGAGAGATACTAGTTAAGGTGGAAGTCTGAAACCATCTTAGGTAAAAATTTCCTGTTAGTCCTGAGGACCACCTTATCTCTATGGAAAGAGATAAAATCAGGCTCCACTGACAGGGCTTGTAACTCGCTTATGCGCCTGGCAGAAGTGATGGCCACCAAGAAAAGTTTTCCAAGTCAAGTACTTAAGCTCTGCTGAGGACAAGGGCTCAAAAGGGGGTTGCTTAAGCTGAGCAATGCAAACATTCAGGTCCCAAGCAAGGTCCCTGAATGGCGGATTGGTATGAATCAATCCCTTGAAAAACTTAGAGAATACAGGATGAGCTGAAAGGGAAGAAGGCTTACCTGCTGAAAGAAAAGTAGAGACAGCTGCCAGATGCACTCTCAGTGTAGCTGGTCTGAGTCCCAAGCTATTCAGATGAACCATATAGTCAAGGACTGTGGGCAGGCCAGCAGACTCTGGAGAAATATGCTTCCCAGAGCACCATATGGAGAATCTTTTCCATTTGGAATTAAGTGCTTCTGGTGGAAGGCTTCCGAGAAGCCTTTAGGATATCCATAACACCTTGAGAGAGGTGT
The DNA here is from genome assembly GCA_016271365.2 of Neoceratodus forsteri. Taxonomy (NCBI): domain Eukaryota; kingdom Metazoa; phylum Chordata; order Ceratodontiformes; family Ceratodontidae; genus Neoceratodus; species Neoceratodus forsteri. The sequence continues at coordinate 517,055,454 of CM028136.1, read as the reverse complement.
AAATCTGCAAACTCTAACTCTTCTAGAGCCAGGCCTTGAGATTGAGAGATTTAAGATTCGGATACCAAACCCTCCCCTGAGCACAGGTTAACAGGTTGTAATTCCTGGGAAGAAACAGGGGAAGGTGGACTAAGGACAACAGAAGGGGGTACCAGGGCTATCTGGCCCAGTCTGGAGCAATCCGTATCTCCTTGCAGGGTTGAGACCTGATTTTTGACTAGCACCTTGAACAGGAGAGGGAAGGGGGAAAAGCATACAGGAATTTCCCTTCCCAATTGAGAACTAGGGCATCCAGGGGGACTGAGCCCAACACTGGGGGCCTGCAGCAAAAGAGGGGAAGTTGGTGACTGTCTGGGGCTGCAAAAAGATCTATCTATGGGGTACCCCATCTGGAGAAGATCACCTTCAAAACCAGGGGATCCAGTGACCATTCATGATGGCCCTGAGATATCCTGCTGAGAGCATCTGCCAGGACATTGTCCTTGCCTGGGAGGTGTACTGCTGTAAGAGAGGTGTTAAGGGAATAGGCCAGAGACCATAACTTCATTGCTTCTGTGCACAAGGCCGTAGACAGAGTGCCCCCTTGTTTTTTGCTATACCACATTGTGGTGGTATTGTCTGTCCTGATCTGAACTACTTTGTTCTGAACAGACTTGGAAAAAGCTTGAAGTGCTAGAAACCCTGCTCTGAGTTCTAATAGATTGATGTGAAGCAGAGATTCCGGAGGAGACCACAACCCTTGGGTGGTCAGGTCTCCCAAGTGGGCTCCCCACCCCAAGAGGGAGGCATCTGTAGTAAGGATTAGAAGGTGAGACTGAGTGACAAAAGGAACTCCCTGTCTTAGATTGTTCTGATCCTGCCACCACTGTAATGCCTGGATCAGGGTTCGAGTCACTGGAATCAGTTTGGTCAGAGGATCCTTTTTCTGAGACCAAAAGGCTCTCAAGTGGAACTGAATGTCTCTCATCTGAAATCTTTCTCCCTGCACCACTGCTGTGGAAGCAGCCATGTGCCCCAGGAGCTGCAGAAAATGCCTTGCTGGTCGAGACACCTGGAGGGTGAATGAAGAGGCCAGTGAAATAAGGGTCCTTGCCCTGTCCAGGGGAAGGAAGGCTCTTGCCTTTCCTGTATCTAGCTCTGCGCCTATGAAGGTGAGGAGCTGAACAGGCTCTAGAACTGACTTTGAAAGATTCAGAAGGAAACCTAGAGAAGTGAGCAGTTGCTGAGTTACCTGTAAGTGCAACTTGACTTGGTCCGGGGACTGGCCTACTATGAGCCAGTCGTCCAGGTATGGGAAGATGGGAAATCCTTTTCCTTCTTAGGAAGGCAGCTACTACTGCCAGGCATTTTGTGAACACCCTTGGAGCAGAGGTTAGGCCGAAGGGCATTGCTCTGAATTGGTAATGGCCTGAGGGCAGCTCGAATCCGAGGTATTTTCGATGGGAGCTTCTGATGAGAATATGGAAATAGACATCTTTGAGGTCCAGGGAGACTAGCCAGTCCCCTGGCCATAGAGAGGGTAGAATTATTCCCAGAGTCACCATTTTGAACTTTGGCTTTAAAAGATGCTTGTTTAAATATCTGAGATCCAGGATGGGCCGCCATTCTCCTGTCTTTTGGGGGTGAGGAAGTACCTGGAGTACAGTCCTTTCCCTTTGTGTAGGGGTGGAACCCTTTCTATAGCTCTGAGAGCCAAGAGGGACGAGACCTCTGCCTCTAGGCCAAGTGCCTCTGAAGGATTTGCAGGTGGAAAGGATCTGAATCTCATCTTTGGAAATTTTTTGAAGCTGAGAACCAGTCCCTGGCTTACTACTTCCAGGACCCATTTGTCTGATGTTAGACATCCAGTCCTGGACAAAGTAAGCCAGCCTGCCTCCTACAGGTGGTGGAGAATCGGCCCCTGGCAAACCCATCAGGGTGCCTGTTTGGCAGGGGCTTTAGGCTGAGGGGTGGAAGCAGGCCTGCTTGTAGCCCGTCTGCCTCTCCCTCTAAAGAACCCCCTCTGAGCATAAGCAGAAGAGGAGGCCTGGGCTTGGTAGAAAGGCCTATGAAAAGGCCTGCCCCTGCCCCTGGGATGCTGCCTCTGAGGAGTGGCTTGCCTTTCCTTGGCCTGAGCACTCCTATAGGTGGTCCTGTATTCATCCATTTTCTACATGTAGTACTCGGTTTGCTCCCCAAACAGAGAATTACCCACAACAGGAAAATCCATGGCCTTAGTCTGGGTATCCTGAGACAGGCTAGTACATCTGAGCCAAGCCATCCTACGAAGGGCCACAGATGTAGCCATGACTCTAGATGAAACATCATTGGAGTCCACTGCAGCATGGAATTGCACCTTGGATGCCTCAATACCATCTGCAGCTACCTGCTCCAGCTCCTTGGCAAGCTGGCCAGGGACCTGTTTAGCTAAAGCCATTACAGTGTCCCATCTAGATTTCTGATATCTAGCTGTATGGGCCATATAATTGGCCTGCCTGAGTCCCAAGGATGCTGCCATATACTGTTCTTTGCTGTGGCATCAATTCTCCTAGAGCCCTTATCTGGGGGGTTTGAAGCCAAGGGTATATTTGCCTTATCACAGGCAGCACCCTGCACTACCCCAACATGGCTGCATTGCTGGGTAAGGAACTCTGTATCTGAGCCTGAAAGAGTATACCTCTTGTCCATTCTCTTATCCACAGGAGGTATAGAATTAGGAGTCTTTAAAATTTTTATTGTCCGTTTCCCAAAAGACTTATGAAGGGGAATAGACAGCCTCCTGGACTCTGGGATATCCATCTTTTCAACATAGTCAGGCTCCTCCTGGTCATCCACAGCTTCTTCCATAGGAAGCTGAAGGGTTTCAGCCACTTTCTTGTAAAACATGAAATGGGAGGGGAACTCAAAGCCAAGGAGGGGACACTCCTGAAGGTCTGTCTGGGGAGATGTCCAGGTCGATGGGCACATCCAGACTTTCATAATCACATTCACTTTCCTCATACTCTCCTTCCTCCTCCTCTGGTTCATAAAATTCCTCTAAATCATAATCTGGAACCGGTGGAACCGGCCGAACAGAGCGCCTTCCTGATGGTGCTGGTTCGGTCGGAACCGGGAATAGCGACTGAACAATTTTTATCGCTTTGGCTATTTCATCAGCGGTTGGAGAAGAAAGTTTTGGATCCACACCGGCTGATTTATTCCTTCTTGTTCTCTTAACCTGAACCGATTCCTCGAAATTGGTTCTCCTTTTGCTCAAAGAAGTTTCGCCCTGGTCAGAGGGCACTCCTTCTGGTTCGGTTGGAACCGAACCGGGCTGGCCATCCGGGTCAGCGGACTTTTTAGCCTCCCTTTCCCTGAGCCTACCAACTCTTTTTTTTCCAGGGTAGCTGCAGGAACATTTTTACAAATCTGGCAGTCTGAATCGAGGTGGTCAAACCCCAGACAATAAGCACAGGTGGTGTGGGGATCAGCCTTGGCAAAGACTTACCCACACACACTACAGTGTTGAAACCCAGTGGGCCCGGTTTTTCTTTTGGGTTTCTCAGACATGGCCAGTCCTAACCAAAAACGTACCCTTTTTTTGGCAATCCACCAGGCAAGACACGCTTATCGGTTCCTGACCATGTTACGGGTCGTGGAAAAAACCGTAATAGATCCGTGTGTTTTGTTTTTTTTTTTTCTTTTAGAACTGATAAGAACCGGTAACCACACATTAAAGATAGAAATAAAGACTTTTAAACAACCTGATTGGTTCAAACCGAACCAATCCCATGTTTACAAGTTCCACACAGAATAAAAACAAAAATAAACCTATCTAGTACTCACGAATACCACAGACAAAGACTGAACCGATAGGTTGCGGTTTAAATTCGGTCGAAAACCGAGAAAAATGGTACTTTAACCAACAAATTGAACTGAGCAAAGGAGAAATCTCTGGAGCGACTGTTCAGTGAGACGGAGTAAAGAATCTGACGGTTTGAGTTCAAACAGCAACAGACAGAGTCTCAACCGAGGTTGAGCTCAGTGTTCCATGCCTTGCATGGAAAGTTAACTCTTTCATCTCTGGGGCAGTTCGAAGGTTGGACCTCACTGCAGTTTGTCAGAATACAGCAAGATTCATGTTTGAAGATTGTGTTTCTGGTAGCTATTACCTCTGCCAGATGCATCAGTGAATTACAAGCTTGGTCAGTGGTGCCTGATTTTCTTATTCCATAGAGAGAAGGTGGTCCTTAAAACCAATAGGAGGTTCTTGCCTAAAGTGGTTTCATATTTTCATTTGAACCAATCTGTCTCTCCCTGTATTCTTCACTGATCATTCTTCTTCTTCAGGAGAGAGAAGATTACACAGTTTGGATGTTAAAAGGGACCTTAGTTACTACATTGAGCGTACTAAGGCACACAGGTTTGACTCCCTCCAGTTGTTCCTCACTTATGGGGAAGTGGGTAAGGGCAAACCTGCCACTAAGAACTATTGCCAGGTGGATTATCTCTTGTATACAATTCTGCTATGAGAAGCTAGGCAAAATACCACTCTCAGGCCTGAGGGCTCATTTGACTAGAGGCACAGCTGCTTCCCTGGCTGCTGCCAGGGATATTCCTTTACTAGAGATATGCAAAGCAGCCACCTGTAAAACGGTCCATACATTCACCAAGCATTACTCTCTGGATATCCAGGCTAGGGGTGATGCTCTGTTTGGTACAGCAGTACTGCAGAGCCTATTCCCAAAATAGGTTCGAATTCTCTATGGAGGTACTGCTTGGTAGTCTGCAATAGTCAGAATACAGCAAAATTACTCACCTTAGTAATTGTGTTTCTTCTAATGGAGTCTTGCTGTATTCTGACCTCCCTCCTTGCCTCCTCTGTCAGAACCTGTTTTTTGGGAAGTGGGCTGGCAGGTGCAGTGTTGCACCCCAGGGGTGCATTTGGGCACTCCCTCTCTTTTTGGGGGGGTTATGTTTCTTTATTTCAATAGTCATAAGTTGTTCACTATCTGATTTTTGGTTTTGGATTTCTCAACTTGAGTCTTTTGGGAGATCCAAAATATTTGGTTGCCATTTGGCTAGTAAAAGTTTTACAATTTCCACATAGTGGGTTAGTTAGTTAGTATTACACTTCAAAGTGCAGCAGACCGAGGTTTGAACCAAGCTCGAGCTCAACGTTCTATGCTCTGCATAGAATTTAACTCTTTCCTCACCGTAGTAGTTCAAGTGCTGGGGCTAACAACTGCAATAAGTCAGAATACAGCAAGACTCCATTAGAATAAACACAATTACTAAGGTGAGTAATTTTTTTTTCTTTTGGCCTCTCCTCAGCCCCCAGGGTCTTCACCAAATGCATAGCAGTGGTGGCAGCTTACCTGAGGCGCCGGGATGTCCGGGTGTACCCCTATCTGAACGACTGGCTGATTGCAGGTCCCTCCAGGCAGGACATGGAGTGGTCCAGGGATCTGGCCCTCTAGACTTCCATTGACCTTGGCCTCCTGGTCAATGAGGCAAAGTCGGAACTTGTGCTCTTACTGGTGATCTGCTTCATCGGAGCAGAGGTCAACTCGTGCAGTCTCTGAGCTCAGCTCCCGGCAGGCAGGGTGGAGGTTCTCTTCTCTTCTCCTTTGCCCAGTCATTTCTGGTTGGACACTTTCACCCTGCCCGGGACTTCCTGCACCTTCTGGGTTTCATAGCGGCCTGCACCAGCGTAGTCTGATGGTCCCATTGGTATATGCGCTCCCTTCAGTGGGATCTGGTCAGCCAGTGGTCTCAGCGCAAAGGTCACTTCGACCAGCTGGTTACTGTGACCCAGAGAATGTGGGATGCCCTCCAGTGGTGGCTTATCCCAGAACATCTGCAAGAAGGGATCCCATTTGTCTGCCCCGAGCCAATGGTCATACTGACGACTCTCTGACGGGCTGGGGTGCCCACCTTGGGGAACACAGAATCTATGGGCTCTGGATCCCCCAGGAGTCCCAGTGCCACATCAGCCTGCTGGAGCTCTGAGCAGTTTGGCTAGCCCTGACTGCATTTGCTCTGTTTGTCCGGGGTCAAGTGGTCCAGTTCCAGACTGACAATACCATGTACGTGTACTACTTCAACAAGCAGGGCAGGATGCACTCCTTGCCTTTGTGCAAGGAAGCTCTATGCATCTGGACCCTCATGCGCAGCCTGGAGGCAGATCTCGTAGCCATCCATGTGGCAGGAGCCTCAAATCAGCTGACGGATGCCCTCAGCCGGGTGGGCAAGGCATCTCTTGAGTGATCCCTCCACCCGGAGGTAGTTCAGTCTGTTCTCCCAGTGGGACACCCCTCAGGTGGACATGTTCTTCTCCAGGGAGAACACAAAGCTGTGGCTGTTTACTGCCCACCCCCCTAAGCAGGGCTTGATGCAGGGGGATGCCTTCTTGAGGCCGTGGACCCCAGGCCTCTTTTATGCCTTCCCGTCACTTCCCTTGATCCACACGGTGCTACTGAAGGTCAGAAGGGACAAGGCACAAGTGATCCTGGTGGCTGTGGACTGGCCCCACCAGTTTTGGTACCCCGATCTCCTCAGCCTCACCAACAAGCTCCCGAGGCATCTCCCAGCATGCCCGGACCTGCTTTTCATCACTTGGGGAAGGTTCTCCACCCAGACCTTCAATCTCTCCACCTGGCAGCCTGGTTCCTGAACGACTAGAGTTCCAGGCTTTGGGTCTCTCCAAAGATGTCCTCACCGTAGTGGAGGCATCTCGCAAGGAATCGACCAGAAAATGCTATGCCTTCAGTTAGAAGAGATTCTCCATTTGGTGTCCGGGCAAGGGGCTGGACCCTTCGACCTGTCTGGTGGCTAGCATTTTAGACAACCTGTGGTCTCTCTCGGTCTCTCTCTTCCCCGGGGACTTCGATCAACGACCCTTAAGGTGCACCTGACGTCCATCTCCGCTTACTAGATGCGGGCTGGTCAGCAGTTGGTGGCACAGGAGAAGGTGATCTGGCACTTCTTTAGGGGCCTTGATCACATTTCCCCTCCGTTGCATGAACCACCACCACTGTGGAACTTGTTGCTGGTTTTGGCAAATCTCATGGGCAAGGCATTCAAACTGATGCACATGTGTGACATGTCTCACCTGTCACGAAAGACCACCTCCCTGGTGGCTATCGCGTCAGCCAGAAGGATCAGTGAGCTCCAGGTGCTCTCTGTGGAGTCTCCTTACCTGGTCTTCCACAGGGACAAGCTTATCCTGTACCCCAACCCGAAGTTCCTCCTAAAGTGTCAGTTTCACCTGAACCAGGTGATGACTCGACTGGTGTTCTTCACCAGTCACACCTCTGAGGCTGAACACAGGCTCCATACTTTGGACCTGAGGCGAGTGCTCGCTTATTACACAGAGCGCATGGCTGGAGTTTGGGGAGAGGTTCACCAGCTGTTTCACCTACACTAAAACCGCACCTGGCAGACCTGCAGCCAAGCGGACGATTGGCTGTTGGATCACATCCTGCATTGATCTCTGCTATAGGTTGGCAGGTAGGGAGCCTCCCAGAGGGCTAAGGGCTCATTCCACCTGCCATACCACTGCGTTGGTGACTGCTTCTAGGGATGTCCCTATCCAGGAAGTCTGCAGGGCTGCTACCTGGAAGTCAGCACACACCTTCATTTCCCATTACCACATTGAACTCGAGTCACGCTGGGATGCTGGTTTGGGACCTCAGTTCTCCAGTCTGTGTTTCCGAAGTAGGGGGTTTGCATGTTGCCTCCGTCCTCCCGGAGAACTGCTAGGAGTCTGCCAGGCAGTGTGGATTGAACATCATATCCACATCCCTAGGAAAAATAGGTTCTAGGGACATGGATATGTTGTTCATCCACACTCATTGGCAGGTATCCTTGCCGCTTTAAATCTTGCCGGAAGGTCTTCAAGCTTGCTCCTCCCACCCAACCGGGTGGTATAACTCTCGGCTCCGCCCCATGATGCCAGATCTTCCTTACCGCTTGGAAGCTCAGGTTCCCTCCTTAACGCTCTGCGTTTGAGACTGGTTCCTATTTCTCCGTTTGCGGTTTAAAAAATAAATTTTGCAAAAGACTTGAGTCTTCTATCCCTCGCGGCTGCGATGGACCGTCGACTCCCGGTTTCGGAGATGCCCATGCGGGCAGATGTCTGGACGGATCCACACTCACGTGTGTCTACTGCTTGGGCCTTGAGCACGACCCGCGGGCTTGCGACCTGTGCTCATCTTTCTCGGCCTCGTCCTCGAGACCGTGCTGCCCGATTACAACTGGGCCGTCCCGAGAAGCGTTTCCCTCCGGTGAAGTCCAAGGAGGCCCGGTTGGCGGTGTCCGCGGCGGCGGGCTCGGCGGATCAGCTCGAGCGGATGGTCGCCCTCGAAGAGGAGGCGGCGCGGGCCGTATCTTCCTCGGCCGCGGCATTTATCCCGCTCTCTCTGGGCTCTTCTTACACGGCTTCTTTTAAGGAGCTTTGTCTGTCCCTCTCCACTAAAGGAGAAGGGCCTACGTTGGCGGGACCTTATTCTCGGTCCAAAAAGAGGGACAAGGGTAAGTCCCTCCGTCGACGCTCTTGGGAGCGGGAAAGGTCCCTCTCCCCGGGCCGTCGACCGTCGGCTTCGGTCGACCGCTAAACCGACCACTAGCCTCACGGTGTCCCGTCAGGTCAGTTGGACGAGACTCCACCCGATGAAGTCGAGATTTTCTCGACCCATTGAGATGAGCTGTCGCCTTTAGCAGCTGAATTCCCCTCTCCCGGTTCCCAGGAGGAGTTGAGATCCCGTGGGCTCGCCTGTGCCTCCGGTTCGGAGCCCTCGGATCACCATCCGAGCGAAGGAGTGCGGTTCGGCCGACACCTCCCGCACCGACCTCGGAAATTCCGGGACTCTCGGTCTGTCGTCGGACCTCTTCGGCGGTCCAGCCGTCCACCGTCATGGCGGTCTCGGTCTCGCTGATGGCCGGCGTCGCCGCTCGTCCTCGTCCTCCTCCTCGGATGAGGGAGGCTTGACGTAAGTCGTCGACAATGCGAGAACCTTATGTTGCAACAGCTCCTCCTGGCCGGGAATAAGCCGACCCGTCGCCTTCCCGGCCATTAAGTAACTGTCACGGGCAGCCGACACAACCCCTCGACTTATCCGAGGCCTATACCCAGGCGGTTGTTGGCCAAAACCAACTACTCCACCGATTCGGTGGAACCTCCGCCTCACAGCCACCAATTGGGGCTCCGACCAAGGATTCTGGATCGGCTAAGGTCTACCCATGGCTGTCAGTTACCCTCACTCCCGATCGACCTCGGCAGGTGAAGGTGGCTCAGGCCAGAGGCAGCTCTTGAGGACTCTTCAGAGTCCGAAGATGATTCCTCCTTTTCTCCAAGCGACTGGACTTGGAGTCTTCAGGAGGTCAGTCAATGGACGATAGCCCGTCGTCCTTCCTAGGACTTCTTCGGCTCATCTCGGAGTCCACCGGGATGGAGCTCGAACCCGTTTCCAAACGGGCCAGGTATCCCCTCACGGAGATTCTGGACCGAGGGGATTCTCCGACGGAGGCCTTTCCGGTGGCCGAGGCCATAGTGGGTCCGGCACTGGAGCTTTGGCAGCGCCCTGCTTCCTGCCCTGCGCCTTCGGCCAGGATGGCCAGGAAGTATGTGGTCCCTACTGGTTCCTTGTCCGGTTTTTCGGAACACCCCTCTGCTGAGGGGTTGGTTACCGACAGCGTTTTCCGGCGCGCCGGCAACGCCAGGGATGTGGACAAACCTCCTGACAAGGAGTCAAGAAATTGGACTATGTCGGGGAAAAGTCTCGCTCGTCCTCTCCCGGCCTTCGTCCAGGCCAGTTCGGCCGTCCTCATGGCACATTTTTCTCATGCCCTGTTGGGCTCCTGGATGGGTCATCCCTCATCTTCCCGCCGATCTGCAGACTACGGTTAAGCAGGTGCGGGACCAGGAGGTAGGGCAGTGGCCAAACAGCAGCTCAGACTGCTTTGGATATGGGGACTCATGTGCCAGATCGGTGGCGGCGCGGTGGCTATCGTCGGCGGAGCTTGGCTGAGGATATCCACCTTTGCCCGGATACCCAGCACAAGTTGGCGGATGTCCCCTTTTGGGGACTGACCTCTTGACCCTGGGGTGGAAGGTCACCTGCAGAGGATCAGAAGTCCAATGCTACCTTGGACTCCTTCTCTTCCGCTCAGAAGGACAAAGGCCGCCAAACCACAGCCTAAGCCCTTTAGTCCTTCTGTGCCCCAGGCGTGCCGGCCAACAACGTCAGGGCCAGCAGGCTCGACCTTGGCATCCCAAACCCAAGCACGCGGCTTCCTCTAACAGGAGGCAGGGAGGAAAAGGCCCAGGAGGTCCCTCGGCCGGTCCCTCCTCAAGCCTGCCCAGTGGCGGGCTGAGGGTGTATCGCCCCATTCCGTCCACCTTGTCCCTAGGTCCCCGTGAAGGCAGCTCCGGCACTTCCGTTCTGCCTGGTCCACTGTTTCCACGGACAGGTGGGTCTTGGAGGTGGTGGGAAGAGGCCTGCCTCTGGAATCGAGCAGGCACCACCCTCAGAGCCGTCGCCCCTCGGGGCTTGATCCCCAGCCTCACTGGCGGCTCGTCGAGCCGACATGGCTCTCCTCCTCCAGGAGGAGGTGATAAGAGGTGGTGGACCCTCCTTCAGACCCAGGGTTTGTGTCCAGGTACTTCCTGGTTCGAGCGGATGGGGGCTGGCGCCCCATTCTCGACCTACGACCTAAACAAGTTCCTAAGGTCTCGAACCTTCCAGGATGGTCACTCTGGCTCAGATAATACCATCCTTGGAGCAGCGGCGTGTGGTTCTGCTCTCTGGACTTGCAGGGCCAGCGTTTTTCACGTCCCTATCCGTCCGTCTCACCAGAGATTCCTTCGCTTCGGCGGAAGGATCCCTCTTGAGTTCAAGCCATGCCCTTGACTTGTCTCCAGCTCCAGGGTCTTCACCAAATGCATGGCAGTGGTGACAGCATTCCTCTCGGCGCCGAGGGGTCGGGTGTACCCTTACCTGGACGACTGGCTGATAGCAGCTCCTCAGGAAGGAGGCAGAGTGGTCCAGAAATCTGGCCCTCAGGTCTGCTCTCAACTGGGCCTCCCTTATCACGAGGCCAAGTCAGACTCGAGCGAAGCAGGTGATTCTATTCATCGGGCGCAGCTCGACTCTCTTGAGCCAGGCGCGGCTCCCGGTGGACAGGGCGAGGTTCTTTCCTCCTTTGCCCGATCATTTCTGGTTGGGCAATGCGCCCTGCCGGGACTTCCTCGCCTCCTGGGTCTCATGGCGGCCTGCACCAGGCGTGGTCCGTTGGGCCCGCTGGAACATCACGATCCCCTTCAGTGGGGACTGGCCAGCCAGTGGTCCTGGCAGCTGCGATCCTTTGGACCAGCTTGTGTCGGTGACACAGGGGATGTGGAGCGCTCTCCAGTGGTGGACCGTTCCAGATCATTTGCAGGAGGCATCCCGTTCGTCCGCCCGAGCGCCGGTCTCTCTCGACGATGCCTCTCTGATGGGTTGGGGTGCCCATCTGGGGGAACCGGGCTCATGGCCTCTGGTCCCGAAGTCCGATGCCACATCAACCTGCTGGAGCTCGAGGCGGTCCGCCTAGCTCTCACCGCCTTTGCTCCGTTCCTCCGGGGTCAAGTGGTCCGAGTCCAGGCGGACAATACCACGACCATGTACTATCTAAACCGCCAGGGCGGGGCCGCGCTCCATGCTTCTATGCGAGAGCTCTCCGCATTTGGTCACTCGTCTGCGCAGCCTGGGCGGATCTCCCTAGCCATTCACGTGGCGGGGCCTCCAACACCCTGGCCGATGCCCTGGGCGGATAGGGGCTGCATCCACAGTGGTCTCTCCCTGCGGAGGTAGTACAGCATCTGTTCTCCCATTGGGGCACCTCAGGTGGACCTGTTTGCCTCCAGGGAGAGCAGGCTGAGTCTGTTCCATGCCGCCCCCTCAGCAGGGCTCGCTGCAGGGGATGCCTTCTCGAGGCAGTGGACCCGGGCCTCTTTTACGCCTTTCCCCATTTCCCTTGATCCACAAGGTGCTTCTCAAGGCGAGAGGACAAGGCGCAGGTGATTCTGATAGCCCCAGACTGGCCTCGCCAGTTCTGGTACCAGATCTCCTCAGTCTCAGCTCCAGGACTCCGCGGCAGCTTCCAGCCAGCCGGACCTGCTCTCAGTCAATCGGGGAAGGTGTTCCATCCGGACCTTCAGTCCCTGCACCCGATGGCCTGGTTCCTGGCGGCTAGAATTCCAGGCCTAGGTCTTTCCGCGGGGTCCTCAATGTAGTTGGGCGTCCCGTAGAGTCGACCAGAAAATGCTATGCCTTCAAATGGAAAAGGTTTTCCATTTGGTGTCAGAAACAAGGGCTTGGACCCTTCCTCCTGTTCCTTGGCAAGCATCTTGGACTATTTATGGTCCCTTTCTAGTCAAGGGCTTAGGTCGGCGACCCTAAGGGTGCACCTGGCAGCCATCTCTGCTTACGGCGGCGGGCGGGAAGCAGTCGATTGCGCAGGAGAAGGTGGTCTGGCGGCTTTTTCAAAGGCCTTGATCACATTTCCCTCCAGTCTGGGGAACCCCCACCTCCGTGGGATCTACTGCTGGTACTGGCAAAGCTCATGGGCAAGCCATTCGAACCTATGCACAGGTGTGCTCTCTCACCTGTCGTGGAAGACCGCCTTCTTGGTGGCTATCACGTCAGCCAGAAGGATGGGAGAGCTCAGGCGCTTTCCATCGAGTCTCCTTACCTGGTCTTCCACAGGGACAGGTTGTCCTGCGCCCCGCGAAATTCCTTCCGAAGGTGGTGTGAGTTTCACCTTAACCAGGTGTTGACTCTGCGGTGTTCTACCCCAATCACACCTCGGAGGCCGAATAGGCTCCATACTCTGGACCTAGAAGGCTCGCTTATTATAAGGGCTGCGGCTGAAAGTCGGGGAGAGGTTAGCCAGCTGTTTGTCACCCTCACGCTGAAGCCGCATCTGGCAGACCTGCAGCCAAGCGGACGATAAGCAGGTGGGTAACCTCCTGCATAGATCTCTGCTATAAGTTGGCGGGCATGGAGCCTCCCAGAGGATAAGACTCATTCTACCCGCCATACTGCTGGCAGTGGCTGCTTCCAGGGGCGTCCCTATCCAGGAAATCTGCAGGGCTGCTACCTGGAAGTCAGCAAACACCTTTATTACCCATTACCACATCGACCTTGAGTCACGCCGGGATGCTGGTTTTGGGGCCTCGGTTCTCAGTCTCTCTTTCCCAAGTAAGTATTGGGGGTGTCGTCTTGCCTCCCTCCTCCCGGAGAACTGCTAGGAGTCTGCCAATGAGTGTGGATGAACAACATATCCATGTCCCTAGAAATACAGGTTACTCACCTGTAACGGGAGTTCTAGGAATGGTATATGTTGTTCATCCACATTGACCACGACCTCCGGCTTACAGCACAAGAGCTTCCAGCGGGCCAGATCTGGCGTCATGGGGCGGAGCCGAGAGTTATACCACCCGGGTGGGTGGGAGGAGCAAGCTTGAAGACCTTCCGGCAAGATTTAAAGCGGCAAGGATACCTGCCAATGAGTGTGGATGAACAACATATACCATTCCTAGAACTCCTGTTACAGGTGAGTAACCTGTATTTACTCACCCGTAACAGTAGATCTTCCACGGGATGGCTTCTTGTAGCAGGTAATACTTTTGGGTAGTCTCCAGAGGTCGCTGTGGTGCACGGCAGCTCTTCTAGCACTCTTTCACCAGGGGCCGCCCACTGATGACATCATCATCCTGCTGTCTATATGAATGGACGATCCCTGGTATCATCACTTAATTTTCCTGCAGTGTTCTGCTCACATGCAGCAGCTAGTGCAAAGTGTAGGCAGTCATCGCAGAGAAACTGAGCAAACAGGAACGGTTTCTTCCAGTTCCCTCTCCTTCATCGACGGATGTCAGAAGGACTTTCAAACAAATCACCTTTATTTCACTCCTGTTATTGTGGTAGGAAAATCTACTGTTTTGACAGTCATTCAGTCGGTGCCCGCTGTTTGGGATCCTCACACAACTCAATTTTCTTTGTTCTTGGTCAGGAATTCAATCAAGGAACTCGTTGACGATTGCTTGCTATCCAGGCTTACCTTATGGAACAAAAGCTGCTTTCTTTGAGAAGCAAGTGGTCCATCCAAGAACCCCCAACCTGGTGCTTCACACAAGAAGCACGGATGTGAGAAGAATGCTTCCATTGCATCCTCTTCGGAGCGCTCGTCGACGACCACTTCAGGTCTCTCCTCGTCGACTACACCTTTTAAACCTGCCTCCTCGTCGACAGCACTTTCTAGCGTGCTGTTGATGGTTTCAGCGGAATCTTATACTAATACAGTCGTTGCCCCGTCGACGGTGACTTGTCTCTTGTCTACAGCGATGGCTGCTAAACATGTAAAATCTTCATCTATCTCATCCCCTTCGGGCCCTGTTACTCTGGGGAGTACCATGTATTTTACTTTCTAGGATCGTGGTTGTGTTGTTCATCTACACTCTTTGGCATGTCCCCTTCCACTTTAAATCTTGCCGGAAGTCTTCAAGCTGACCCCTCCCACCCCCGGTGGTATAACCCTCGGCTCCGTCCCATGACGTTGGATCTTACTTTCCGCTGGAAGATTCAGGTTGCCTCCCTCATGCTCCTGCATTTTGTAGGCCCTGGCTTCAAAACCTTCAGTTATTCCAAAAATCCATCTAGTTTGCATTAACGATCATGACTATCTTCCTTCGATTATGGAAGACAAGTCTTCCCCCGGTTTTCGCTGTTGTCCCTGTGGCCAGAAGATGTGCACTGATCCCCACACCGCCTGAGTCTACTGTCTTGGTGTCGACCATAACACCTCGAAGTGTGATCTTTGTCTCACTTTTTTCATTCTAACGCCCTAGACTACCGTCTCTCATGCCTGAATCTGGGGAGGCCGGAGAAACGGAACCCTCCGCTGAAATCTAAGGAAGCTCGGTGGGCAGCGTCCATGGCTGTAGTATCCGCCAAGCAATTGGAACGCATGCAAGCATTCAAGGAGGAAGTGGCTCGGGCTGCAGAAACTACTCTGAGTTTCTTTGTTCCACTCAACCTGGGCTCCACCGTCTCAGGTTCATTCCGAGAGTTGTGCCAGTCTCTCCCAACCAAGGGAGAGGGTCCTGCGGGCACACACTCCTCTCGGTCCCGTAAGCTGGGAAAAGGACCCGGGATCATCTTCGTCCCAATGGAGATGCTCTTGGGATCATGAGATCTCTGTATCAGGAATCGGCAGTCTCGATTTTGGTCAAAATTGCCTCTTCGGCTGCTGGATTCTTGGCTTTGCCATCTGGCCAGTCGACAGACAATGTGGAAATCGTCATCGACCCATTGTCGCCGACTCCGGTCAACGATTCTCTCAATCGAACTCCGATTCTTACTTTCCCTGATGAGACCCAGCCTGCTGGGACTCCCTTCGAGGAAATGGTCCTCGACCCCGGGAAATCACCTGTCCTGCCGGTGTCCCCTGAGTGACCGAATCATCCTGTCCGATCTCGATCAAGGTCCAGAACCCCCTTAACCGAAAGCCAGAGGAAGAGCCACAAACGCTGTACAAAAAGGCAATGCCATCGGTTGTCCTTTGTCCTCCTCGGATGAGGGGAGGCCCCGACAGAAACTCCGGCGCTACGAGGATCTCGTGTGGCAGCAGCTGATTTTGACCAGGCACAAGCTGACCCCAGCTTCCACCCCGGCCATTACTTGGCTTTAGTCTCCTAGGCCGGAGCGGACTCCTTCAGAGCCGATCAAGTAGGTTCCCCCGCCCGCGGAGCCAGCAAAACCTTCGGTTTGGCCTAAACCAGTCTCTCCACCGATAGTGGTGGAACCACCGCCCAAGCAGCCTGTTGGAGGGGCTCCTTCTAAAGAAGATAGGCTAGACACTTGGCTTACATGGCGTCTTTTGGTCACTGTCACCCCGGACTGCCCTCGATGGGTCGAGGGTGACTTGGGCAGTCGACCATTCTGTCTGGATTCCTCGGATTCGAATGTGACTGGCCTGCATTCTTATCCCGGGGATGACGAATCAGCTGGTGGGTTAGTGACTGAGGAATGTCCTTCGTCCTTTCAGGGCATTCATCGCCTTATCTGAGTCCACAGGGATGCCCCTGGAGCCAATCCAGAAAAAGGCAGAGAACCCTCTCACTGACATCCTCAAGAGAGGGGACACCCCGATGGAGGCTTTTCCTGTGGCTGAGGCCATTGTTGGCCTGGCCTTAGAACTCTGGCAGCACCCTGCCTGTTGTCCAACAGTCTGTCCGCATAGCCCGCAAGTATGCGGTGCCAATGGGGTCCCTTGCGGGGTTCACAGAGCACCCTTCGACTGATGGCCTGGTGATTGCCTCTGTGTTCCGGCATACTGGCAGTTCTGCTGACACTGATCGACCTCCCGAGAAAGGGTTCAAACTCTTGGACCATTTGGCCAGGAAGGTCTATGCAGCCTCTTCCTTGGGCCTTCATCAGGTAAGTTCGGCTGTCTTCATAGCACGCTTCCATTTCCCCTTGGGGTCTTTGAATGAAGTCCTCCCGCACCTCCCCGCGGACATGCAGACCATGGTCAAGCAGGTCGGGGATCAGGGCCGAGCTGTTGAGAACAGCAGCTTCAGACAGCCCTGGACATTGGGGATTCTTGTCCCCATTTGATAGCAGCCGCAGTTGCCTCTCATCACAGGGCTTGGCTGAGACTCTTCTCCTTCCCAGCGGATACTTGGCACAAACTGGCTGTGCCTTTTCTGGGCACTGATCTTTTCGGCCCGGGTGTGGCTGGTCATCTCCAGCATATTGAGCAGTCCAGTGCCACCTTGGACGCTACTTCTGCCAAGGGTTCTTCAGACAAGAACCCGCTGAAGAAAAAGAAGCCTTTTCAGCACCCTTCCCCTGTGGCACAGCAGCTCTTCTTTCAAGGAGGACATCAGCAGCAGGCTCAGGCTTGGTGCCCCGGACCAAGCCTGGGCCCTCCCAGGCCCATAAAAGAGGCAGAGGTTTGGGTACTGGATCCTCCTCCAAGCCTGCTCAGTGACAGGGCAGGGGCTGCCTCCACCTCTCCCGTCACACCAGCTCTGGGTCCTCCGGGGGGCGGCTCTTCCACTTCCTTTCCACCTGGTCCGCTGTCACTTTGGACAGGTGGGTTCTCGAAGTGGTCGGTCAGGGACCGTCTCTGGAATTCGAGCAGTACCCTCCAAGCCAAGCCCACGCCCCTCAGGAGGAAAGAGTATCCGCCCAGACCCGGTCGTCTCTCCGAGATGACATCGCTCTGCTCCTCCTCAAGGACACAGTAGCTCCAGTGGCGGATCCTCTAGCAGACCCAGGTTTTGTCTCCAGGTACTTCCTGGTGCCCAAGCGATTGGGGGGCTGGCGCCCCAATCGAGGTCTGCACTACCTAAATCAATGTCTCGGGTCATGCACCTTTCGGACGGTCACTCTGTCCCAGGTCATAACATCTTTGGAGCGAAACATGTGGTTCTGTTCACAGGATCTGCAGGACGCATTCTTTTTACATCCCAATCTGTCCATCTCATAAGCAGTTCCTCCACTTCAGAGTCGAAGGGACCCTGTATGAGTTCCGAGCCATGCTGTTCGGCCTGTCATCGGCCCCACGGGTCTTCACCAAATGCATTGCAGTGGTGGCGACCATCTCGGGCATCGGGGGTGTGTCAGGATTTACCCCTACCTCGACGATTGGCTCCTAGCAGGTCCCACCCAACAGGAGGTGGAGAGGTCCAGGGACCTGGCCCTCCAGACCAGCTCCCAACTCGGCCTCCTGATCAACGAGGCCAAGTTGGAACTTGTGCCTTCCTAGGTGATGGGCTTCATTGGGGAAGAGCTTGACTCTTGTCAAGCCAGAGCTCAGCTCCCGGCGGATAGGGCGGAGGTTCTCTCCTCCTTTGCCCAATCATTTCTGGTTGGGCTAATTGCACCCTGCCCGGGACTTTCTGCATCTTCTGGGTTACATGACAGCGTGCACCTCAGTGGTCCGTTGGGCCCGGTTGCATATGCGCCGTGTCCAATGGGAGCTGGTCGCCCAGTGAACTCAGTGCCACAGTCATTTCGACCAGCTGATCACTGTAACCTAGAAGATGTGGGATGCTCTCCAATGGTGGACCGCCCCAGACCGGTTGCAGGAAGGGATCCAGTTTGTCCTCAGTGAGCAGACTGTCGTCCTCGCGTCCAGTGCGCCTCTCATGGCTGGGGAGCCCACATGGGAGACAAAAGGGTCCATGGGCTCTGGACCCCTGAAGTCTCAATGCCACATCAACCTGTTGGAGCTCAGAGCAGTCAGACTGGCACTGTCAGCTTTCGCTCCTCAGCTTCGGGGTCAAGTGGTTCAAGTCCAAATGGACAATACCATGACCATGCACTACCTCAGCAAACAAGGCGGCATGCACTCCCATCTGCTGTGCAGAGGCACGCTCCACATCTGGACCCTCGTCAGCCGTTTGGAGGCAGATCTTCTGGCTATCCATGTGGCAGGATTCTCAAACCGTCTGGCGGATGCTCTCAGCCACTTAGGAGAGACATCCCACGAGTGGTGTCTCCACCCAGAGGTAACTTACAGCTTGTTGTCCCACTGGGGCAAACCAATGGTGGACCTGTTTGCCTCCAGGGATAACACCAAGCTGTGGCTCTTTCATGTCCGCCTCCCTCAGCAGGGCTCGCTGCAGGGGGATGCCTTCTCAAGGCTGTGGACCCCAGGCCTCCTCTGTGCCTTCCCTCCATTGCCCTTGATCCACAAAGTGCTTCTCAAGATGAGGAGGGACAAGGCGAAGGTGATCCTGGTAGCCCCAGACTGGTGGCCGAACCAGTTCTGGTATCCAGATCTCCTCAGTCTCAGCTGCAGGCCCCCGGAGCGGCTTCCAGCATGCCTGGACCTGATATCTCTCAATCAGGGAAAGGTATACCATCCGAACCTTCAATCCCTGCACCTCACGGCCTGGTACCTGAGTGGATAGAGTTTCAGGCTTTGGGTCTTTCCGAGGATGTCTTCACTGTGGTGGAGGCATCCAGAAAGTAGTCGACCTGGAAATGTTATGCCTTCAAATGGAAAAGGTTTTCCATTTGGTGTCTGGGCAAGGGCCTGGATCCTTTGTCCTGTCCAGTGGCTAACATTCTTGACTAGCTTTGATGTCTCTCCAAAGGGGGTCTGCGGTCATCGACCCTTAGGATGCACCTGGCAGCCATCTCCGCTTACTGGGCATGGGCCAATCAGCTGACATTGGCACAGGAGACAGTGGTCGGGCGCTTATTCGAAATCCTGGATCACATATCCCATCTGACGTGTGAACCTCCACCTCCATGGGATCTTCTGCTGATACTGGCAAAGCTCATGGACAAGCCATTCGAAACAATTCACAAGTGTGCCTTGTCACACTTGTCGTGGAAGACGGCCTTCCTGGTGGCTATCACATCTGCCAGAAGGACAGGGGAGCTCCAGGCTGTTTCGGTGGACTCCCCTTATCTGGTCTTCCACTGGGGCAAGGTTGTCCTACGTCCCCACCCGAAATTCCTTCCGAAGGTAGTGTCAGAGTTTCACCTTAACCAGGTGTTAACTCTGCTGGTTTACTACCCCAATTACACCTCAGAGGCCAAGCACAGGCTCCATACTTTGGACCCGAGATGTGCTCTCTCCTATTATAAGGCGAGGATGACGGAATTCAGGGAGAGGTAGCCAGCTGTTTGTCACCTTTGTTGAAGCTGCTTCTGGTAGACCTGCAGCAAAGTGGACGATTGCAACATGGATTATGTCATACATAAGTCTGTTATGAGTTGACGGGCAAGGAGCCTCCCAGAGGGATAAGAGCTCATTCTACCTGCCATACCGCTGCATCGGTGGCTGCTTCCAGGGACATTCCTATTCAGGAAATCTGCGGGGCTGCTACCTGGAAGTCGGCAAACACTTTCATTACCCATTACCACATTGACCTTGAGTCGCGCTGGGATGCTGGTTATTGGGCCTCAGTTCTCCAGTCTCTGTTTCCCAAGTAGGGGGTGTGCATTTTGCCTCCCTCCTCCCAGAGAACTGCTAGGAGTCTGCCAAAGAGTGTGAATGAACATATCCATGGTCCTAGAAAAATGGGTTTCTCACCTGTAATAGTAGTTCTAGGAGTGGTATATGTTCATACACACAGACCCACCCAACCTCCCTGGCTGCGGACGCACAACCTCTGCTTCCAGCGGGCAAGATCTGGCGTCATGGGGCGGAGCCATGGGAGTTACCACCTGGGTGGGTGGGAGGAGCCAGCTAGAAGACGTTTCCGGCCAATCTTAAAGGAAAAGCCAATTGCCAGACAATGTGGATGAACATCATATACTACTCCTAGAACTACTGTTACAGGTGAGTAACGTTTTTTTTCTTTTTTTCTGCCATCGTCTGTGTTTCTATGTAAAATACCCCCAGAGGCTTAAGAGCACATTCCATGAGGGGTGCCTCTGCGGCAGCCATAAGGGTCATCTACCTTCTAGGCATTTGTAAAGCAGCTACCTGGAAAATGGTGCACATCTTCACAAAGCACTACTGCCTGGACATACAGTCAAGAAGGATGCCAGTTTTGGAACTGCTGTCTTGCAGAACCTTTTTCCTAAATGGGTTCTGGACCCATCTTCCCAAGATACTGCTAGAGAGTCTCCTTACTGTACAGCATCATTGAGATTTACAAACCGTGACCCTGTCTCCTCTTCCAGAACCTGAAAATAAGTTTACACAAGAAACCGTTCTTATCTTAAGGTTGCTTGAGCATTCCTTGTTGCCGTTCCTCAGCAGTTGTTAGAATGTGATCAGTTAAATGTTTCATGGTGTCTACTATTTGGTATTTTAAACATTTTAGTAGAAATCTTTAAACAGTGTGGTAGCCATTAAGCTCCCTTAGCTGTAGAAACAAATCTTTTGTTTGGAGCACTAGAGGGAGTGTGACCACAGTGCAGAATTTGAACTTGTTTCCTAAATTCTAAAATTGCCATAAAGTTCTGTCTCCGGGGCATCACGCTCTGGTGAGGTGATGTTTATTGTAAATCTTCTCTATGGATTCCTGTGAAGAAACATTACTACAGTGAGTAATTTTTTGTTCTGGAACACTAGTGCAGCTCTCCAGCAAGTGCTGGTTTGTGATAGTTCAGCATTTCAGGTGCACTTGTGTTTTTTGGTAAACATTCTTTGTGATGAGGCAGAGTGGTATTTACAGGTAAACTGCATAATAAACTTAGTCATTCCAGTCAGTAACGACTTATACCTAAGGATTATTACGGAAAGTCTTGAGAGGGGTAGAGTTGTACTTTTTTTTTTTTTTTTTTGATGCAGTACCTTAGAATCTCAGCACCTTGCTTTATCCATAATTTCAAGCAACTATCAGTAATACCATGGCCTTTCGTAAACCAATTGTACTTCAAGGATGTAAGAAGTGCCTTGGTGCTATGAGGCCCTTGCCATGAGATCCTGTTGGTCTCCCTGTTTGACATAACCTAATATGTCTATTTCAGTTTCTCTGGCCAAACCAGTGGACTGGGCGCAGGGGGATGCACCTGGGATGCCAGCTAGCAGTGGTAAAGCTGAGTTGTGCAAGTTCATGCTGCTTATCCTAAATGAGATGCGATGACCCGTATGTCCTTGAGAAGACACCTTAACCCAAGCAGGCCCTTCAGGTCATAGGGCCCATATAGGCGTGGCCAGGTGAGCCAGAGCTGTATGCCACCACTCACCCAGATTTTAATGCAGCTAACCCTGATGACAGGAAAGGTAGAGAGGAGGATTGGGGGGTCTGGATTCAGAGAATCCTGCCTTGATGGAACTGGATCCGTCAGATGATGAAGTGTCCCAGGAGAAGGAATGCATGGAACCCAAGAGAAAGATTCTGATCCTCCTTTGATTCAAAGCCACTGTCCTAGCTTAAAATGGAAGCTTGTAGGACATGGCAGTTAAAGGAGGCTCCAGACATAAAGACTCTAGTCAAGAACCCCATCTTGTCTGCATCGGCCTTGGGTCTGAAGTGTTTTCTCAACTTCGTATGGTGACCAGATTAAAGAGCAGGAATAGGCTGGGGTGGATGAGCATAAGCAACTGCCTAGGCTCCCACAATATCTTTTTCAGAAAAACTTCAGAAGTAGTAGGTCTTTGACAGTCAAGGCCTTGTATTGTATCGGGAAGTGCCTCTCCCTACCTTTAGAGGTTGGTGGCTGTATTAGACTGTCTTGAAAAGAGTGATGTGGATATGTTTTTGGTTAAACTGGCATCAAACTACAGCCAGCTTATGCATTTTTCATTATCTCCAGGATATGAAACTCTTGGCTTGCTGTCATAGGTAGATTTGTCTCGCTGGATTCTGAGAAGACAAATGTTTTGCATATCATATCGATGGCATCTGCCTTATTGGGGAACACAGCTGTAGACAGCATCTGCCTCTTCATTGCAGCCTACAATATTATGCCTTCCTAGCGTTCGTGCACACCCTGCCAATCAGTTATGGAGTGACACTGGCGTAGACTGTAATGTCAGTGAAGCGTATAGCCCCCAGGTTTTCATGCACACCCTGCAAGTAAGTTATGGAGTGGCATTAGTGTCTGCTTTCCCATCATTCATGCACACCCTGCCAACCAGCTGCAGCATTGGCATCCTCTGTAACAGCAGCTATGTGTCTGACCTTATAGCGTCTGTGTGTACCTTGTCACTGCATTATGGAGTGGCATTGGCATTGTCTGTAATGGCAGGTATGCATCTTCCCTCCTGGCATTCGTGCACACCCTGCTGATCAATTATGGAGTGGCATTGTCATTGGTAGTATCGGGAGCTACGTGTCTACCCTCTCAGCATTCATGTACACCCTGCAAATCAATTATGGGGTGACACTGGTGTCCTTCTGTCTCCCCGGCATTTATGCACACTTTCCTGATCAACTGTGGAGTGGCATTGGCATCTGCTGCAATGGCAACTAAACATCTGCCCTCTTACTACTTGTATGCACCTTGGTAGTCAATTATGCAATGGAGTTGGCTGAACAGACAGTGCTGCATCTGCCTTTCCAGCATTCATGCACACCCTGCTAGTCAATTATAGAGCGGTATTGGTGCCTGCTTTCCTGACTGGAGGAACAGTGCAGTCATGGCAGCAGGGATCATTGGAATATAGGACTTGGGAACTAGGAGGAAAAAGTGGAGAAAAAACTAGGAAGAGTTGATCTTGTACTGCATATCTTCACGTTCTGAATGATGTGGAACTATCAATCAATCAAGTCTTTATCCAGGTGAACACCATTGAGCAAGCTCATTTACAAGGTGGACCTGTGTCACACAAGGCCAAAGAACAATACATTTATGTACAAGCAATAAATAGACATACATAAAACTGAAAAAGAAAGGTACATACAGTGCAAGAGCAAATAGGTCCAGGTAGTGGGTTAACAATATTTGAAGAAAAATAA
The DNA here is from genome assembly GCA_016271365.2 of Neoceratodus forsteri. NCBI lineage: Eukaryota > Metazoa > Chordata > Ceratodontiformes > Ceratodontidae > Neoceratodus > Neoceratodus forsteri. The sequence continues at coordinate 517,032,071 of CM028136.1, read as the reverse complement.
AAATGAATAGTATGAGCAACGGAATTTAAGACAATCTCACTATCAGTACATTTCAGCATGGGTCAAGACATAGGATACAGGCTTAAAGGGGGTGGAGGCAGGAAGCTAACATGGGGTAAGTGAGATACGGGGCAGCAGTTGCTCTAGAGGAGTGCTAAGATAATGGGGCTGGGGAACTAGGCAAAGCCAGATTCCTTCCTCCTCTGAACAGTGGTGATATTCCACAGTAACATATGTCTTGTTTTATGTTCACAGAATTATAGAACAGTTTTATAATTAAAATATATATATAGGGCTAGTCCAGTGGCTTAGTTGTTCATGTATCTGTTTACCACATTGGGATCCCGAGTTTATATCCTGAGCCCAGGGATCCTAGTTGTGCTGGCCAAGGCTTAGCAAAGTCCCCCCACCCCACCCCCGACCCTTCATGCCCAGGAGAAGGGAGTATGTAATCTACTTTCCTTCCTGAAGCCCTCTCAACTTGACACTAGGTAGGTATTGCACTTTAGGCCTGACATCATGTATGGTTATCTGCCTGGGGGAGCCATATCTGGAGACATTCTAGATGTTTAGGCAGCTTGCAGAAAAATCAGAGCATGAAACGTGCTATGGGAGAAGTTGCAAGACAAGACTGCTACTACTACAGACATGATCTGGTCAGAGCCGATATGGCTGTGGAGGGCTTTTGGGATGCATTTACCCATTATTTCTAATGAATTTGCACAATGCAGATCTGCTGAGAGGCAGTTTCGATGTGGTCTTCCTTTTTACACATTTTTACCATGTGTTTTTCCTAGAATATGCCTCCTGATTGCTATATATTTAGCCTGGATAGTTCACAGAAGAAATGGCATCTTATTTTTGGGTAGTGAAGCACTAGTAGTAGGATGCTGGAATGTGTCATACATAGGTATAAGATGTGTGTGGGCAATAACGCCCAGTGGCCATACACCTCAGGCACTCGCATGTGGATCCATTGTCCCGGTGCTGTTGCACTTCTCAGTGTGAGTGAAAGCCAATGCTGCACTTACTCACACAGGTCCCGGAACAGGCATATTACAGCCGACCTATTTGTACAATTCAGGAACCACAAATGCACTATCCATAGCCTGGAAGCGTACACTACAAATGCCATTGCAGGATCCCGCACCCCATGGCACTCAGGTTACCTCAGCAGTCCAGAGGGTGGCATGTTACACAGGGGAACAGGGTAGAATGTATGATAGCAGGAAGATACAGCATCAACAAGGCATGCATTGAAGGTATGTCAGTTCTCTTATGGTTTGCCAGGGACATACACGCAGCTGCATACACTGGTGGGCCCGCAGCTTGTGTAGTGCCCCAATGTATGGTATAGCCACTTGGGTCATTCTGGAGTGAAGGTCCCCAGCCTGGGTCCAGTGCAGTCGGTGGCTGGCTGTGGCAGGGCGTGGAGGGCAGTGTCAGTCTCCAACATCTCGGGTATGGGGGGGAGCGGGGTTGTCTATGTACCAAGGCAGTGGGTGGGAGTCCTCTATGCTATGGATATGGACCATGGTTTCCTCTGGTGTGATTGGGTCCGGGGGGGGCCCTACACTCTAGAGCTCTTCGGAGATGGAGTTGGATTGATCGGAGATTGGAGAGGTTACCTTAAGTCCACTAGGGCTGTCAGGCTGCTGTGCACCTGGGTGCATTTCCACAGCCCACCTGTGGGTGGCTGGCTGGCTTAGGCCAGCTATTCATGGCCTAGCTGTGGGCTGTGCTGCTCTGGGCTGAGAGGGGTGAATTTCCTATTGAGTATGCCGCAGAGCGGTATATGCATGGGAACACACCCTAGACTTGCATGGCATACTATTTGTGTGCACAGTGGCCCATTCCCTTGCGGTAGATGCATCCCACATGTTTGAATATCATGCTGTGGTGCATTGTTGGAGTTGCGCGGCACATCCCACATTTCCATCGGGATGCGCTGGGAATCTCCTTTGAATATGGGGGCCCTGGACTAGGCTACCCTGAATAAATACATTATCAAAATGGAAAAATCATGACCCCACTAAAAACAAGATATTGCATCTAGTCTGGGACAGCCTGAGTAAATACAGTGCAGAAATGTGTAAATGAAGATCCCTATGATAATGAGATGTAGCATCTCCCCTGAACTATCCAGGATACAAAATATAGGATAAGAAATATATTTAAAGGACATCTACTCTAAACTGAACTTCACTGTGGTCACTGACCTAAACAGTTTCTTTATTGTAACAGTCACACAGGAGTCTGGTGTGCATATTTTATGGGACACATACAAATGGAGGTGAGAGAGAATACGTGCCTCAGCTGGGACTTGAACCCAGGCTACCTGGAATAGTTCTGATTGCGCTAACCTGCTGCGCCATTGAGACAACTGGAACCTGGGCCATCCCTGAGCACATTACTCTATCTCAAATGCACAACCCAATGGCAACACAAATATTTATTTGAAACAATTACACAGGAGTGTTGTGTGCATATTTTATGGAACACATACAGAGGTGAGAAAGAATAAGTGCCTCGGCTGGGACTTGAATCCAGGCTGCCTGGCAGTATTGTGGCAATGAGGATGGTGTGTGTGTGTGTGTGCGCACAAAATATAAGATAAGAAATATTTACAGGACATCTACTCTAAACTGAACTTCATTGTGTTCACTGATGCATATTTAGTCTAAGCAGTTCACTGAAGACCTGGCATATGTCTGAGACTGCTCATCAGATAGTGTCTGTCGAGGTCAAAAAAAGTGTAAATCATAGATTTGCTGGGGAAAGGTTGACATTTATGAGGTATGAATCTTTCTGAAAGACAGTATATTCCGAAGTTAAACTGTTATCAGAAAAGCTGTTTAATTGCGTAGTATTTAAATGTGCAAATCTCCAATTTCATAGGCAACAAATATTTAACAAGCTGTTTCAGTTTTCTAATGGCATCTGATAAGCAGCCTGGAGTTATGTCTCCAACATTCTTAACAGACCGAAGAGAATTTTATTTCAGTTGGCATGGAAGGATACATTGAAAAGTTTAAAATGTGTTCCATGGTATTCCATTTTACAGCTACAGATAGCAAGAGGGCTTTAGGCTCCAGCAGTTAAACAAACCCGTGTAAATCATAGATTTGCTGGGGAAAGGTTGAAGTTTATGAGGTATGACTCTTTATTGAGACAATACATTCCTAAGCTGAACTAGTATAAAGAAGCTGTTTAAATGCTTAGTATTTAAATATGCAAATCTCCAGTTTCATAGGCAATCGATGTTTAACAAAAATTTAACAAGCTGTTTCAGTTTTCTAATGGCATCTGATAAGCAGCTAAGAGTTGTCTCCAACATTCTTAACAGAAAGAAGGGAATATTTTATTTCAGTTGGCATGGAAGGATACATAGAAATGTCCAAAACATGTGTTCTGCCAAACTCCATTTTAAAGCTACAGATAGCAAAATGGCTGTAGGCTGCGCCCACAGCCATAAAAAAAAAAAAAAAAAAGAGGATGATGGAAAACCATATGTAATGAGGGTGTTATTACATCGAGGATTCCTAGTGGCATAATACACCATGAGGCAGAATGGTTTATTTAGCTAACAGAACTCCATGATGGAATGACAGATGGAGTTTGGTATAGTTTTCCATGTTGTTCATATTTCTAATAGTTCAATCGGAGACAATTTTTTGCTGCTAAGGTTGGTTTTTATTTATAAGGGACAAGAGGACAACCGGTACATACATTTTAGTCCTTTTATTTTTGTTGTTGTCAGTGTCTGCATTTCACTGTGGTTTTTCATGGCTGTTTTTTGACACATTTTCCAGACATCAGTTTTGATTAGTTTTTAGGGAAGGTGAGGATTAATGTCTTGTGTGTGTGCATGTCCCATTTTTTTCCCCTTGTTTATAGGTGTTGGGATGTTAAGCTGTTGACGTGATATCCCAATAATAGTATTACAGTATGGTGACATCACATAGGTGCTATTATTTGGAGGTCACTGTTATCCTATGGGTCAGAAGTGATCATCCGTAAATAAGAAATGAACAAGAGCTGGCTAAGCTGGCCTATTGGCACAGTAGTAGCAGTACTGCTCATGACTCCAGCGATCTTGGGTTGCCGGGGGTAGAGGATTGAGCATTGCATGGGGTTACTCTTCTCCAGGGAGGAAGGGAGGGGCATGTGTGCTGCTGTGCTACTGCCACCTGAATGAACACAGGGACTGCAAGCCTCTCCCATTATAGGGAACCTGCACTCGGTTGCCTTGTCCCTTTGCTCTGGAATAAACTGCAACACACTCTGAAGCTTCGCACCTTAGTTAGCCGAAATGCTTTTAAAACTCTATTGGACTTCCATTACATTGATGTGTGCAGTTGCGGTTCACCTTAATGTACCCATTATGGGCCCATAAAAATTAATCCCTGTACTCACATGTTGCTGTTATTACATATTTCTCCACCCTACATCCTGTTCTACTGTGATCTTCGGGGGTATCTCCGTTATCGGGTTACACCGTAGGAACCTTTGCTGTCTGTGAAGGAGAATCCATATGGAAGATTTTCAGCAGTACAACTGGGGCCACCCATGTCAACAACCCTATATAGGTGGCCCCACTCCTTCCTCAGTTCTTTCCCACCATCAACTTGCAAGCACAGTCTCTGCAAAAGCTCTGTCGCAGTGTTTGCGCCTTTTTCAGCCTACGGACGCAATTTTCCTACTATCCTTACCTAAATCTCTTTCAGCCATTTTTCTTTTTTGTTTATGTTGAGAGTTGATCCTTTCTCTTCTCTTTTCTGTTGCTGCTGCTAAAGAAAGAAGATTGCCTCTACAGAGAAACACTCTGTGTCTGCTGTCTTGGGCCTGACCACAATGTCCCAGACTATGAACTCTGCCAGAAGTTTATCCAGACAACTCTCGGGTGACTCAAGAAGGCTCTAAAACAGCAGGTAGCCAGCTCTGGGCAAGGCTCCTCCAGGGCCCTGGCTGCTCAGTCACCCACCCAATATTCAAGCTCCCAGGCCAGAGACAAGTCCTTTGGGGGGGGGGGTCCCAAAAACAACCAGGGTTGCGACCGCTCCCACCGGCGGCCATCCCGTTCCTTGTCAGCATCTCCTTCTTTGGGGAGCTCTTCGTTGATGGTGGCTGCCATGACAGAGACCAGCTGTCCAGGTCTCTGTTTCTACCAAGCCCATACCGACAGTTTCTCTGCCTGACACACAGGGCGCTCGGCCGTTGACCTCTGGGTCATTGGCCCCTCCTCTGTCAATGACTGGCTTGTCAGTGGTTACATGAAGACCTGGCCCTTCCTCTCTTAGGGCTACAGGCTCATCAGACTTTTAGGATGGTGGTCTTTGGCTGCTGTGCCATTGAACCCCCATCTGTCGACGATGACCATAGAGCTGAACAAAGTACTTGCCAAGTTCATTAACTTACTAGTTCAGCAGTTTGGCACCTTCAATAGGCCCTTGTCGTTGACACCTGCCCGTCGACCATGGGAGGCTCCCCATGGGCCACCGATGACCACTTCGATGCCAGAGCCAGACGAGGAGGTTGGCTTCGAGGAGTACCACCATCCTGATCTTATCCTCCCTGATGACATAGAGGAAGAGGAAGAAATCCTCATTTCTGATAAATCCTCTGCCTCGTCAGTGAGTGAGGACTCAGTCAAACATACTTCAGCTTCTTCTCCTGAGAATGCCACCTTTTTCAATGTCATGAAGCAATTGTCTGCCACTACGGGTACTATGGACTGAGATGCCACTGGGAAAGACTTGGTGAACCTCATGGAAGTTCCTGAATCTCCCCCTAAGATTATTCCTCCTGTGCTGCCAGCCCTGAAAAATGCCACCATGGCAGCCTGGCACAGGCAAGACATGGTGCCCGCTATGCCACATAGGGCAGACAAACTTTATATTGCCCCTCTGGGCCTTCCTTATTTTGCTGCTCATACCAGAACCAACTCTGTGGTCATCAGGGCAGCCCATGACAGGTCTAAGGTGCCAAAGTACTTTAGTTCCCTTCCCCCAGACAAGGAATCCTGCAGGATTGACCTTTGGGGTAAAAGAGTTTATGCCTCCTCTACTTTGGGCCTGAGGATTGTAAACTATCTGTCACACATGGTTAAGTTCCAGAATGCCAACTGGAGAAAGGGCAAGGCTGCTGCTCAAGCCCTTCCCGATGGCACCCAGAAGCAGGACTTGCTCCAGTGCCTGCAAACTGCTGAGGATGTCAGTAAGCATTTCCTCAGGGCCCTGTATGATACGGCCAACACAGTGGCCAGGGCAGCTGCCACCAGTATTTGCCTTCGTAGGCACTCATGGCTGAGAGTCTCTGATTTTTGTAGCTGATGTGCAAAACAGGGAACTTAATGCCCCCTTCAATGGCACCAGGCTCTTTGGCCCTGAAATCCAGGATCTCATTAATGATCTGCAGGCCTCTGGCACAGCAACTAGGTGTGTCCACTCTCTCTACTACACTCAACCTCGTGGTAGAGGGCACTCTACTTTTTGTAGACAGGCCAATAGACCAGGCTCGGGGCCCCATACTTGGGGCAAGCACAGAGCCCAGTATTCCTTGCCCGCCCCCTCTAATATGGGAGCAGTGGCCAAGCATCCCAGAAATGATGGACCAGCTTCCACAGCTGGTCCCTCCTCAGTTTGACTCCTGGCCAGACCCCTGTCCTCTAGTCCAGACCCAGGAAGTGGTGGTTGGAGGTCTGTTCTCCTTCCATCTGAATCGATGGAGAATCAGGGGTTTTATTCCAGGTTTTTCCTGTTCCTCAAAAAGACCAGAGATCCGAGACCCATCTCGGATCTCGAGGACCTCGCTTTATCTAGTACAGATTGTTCCAGATGGTAACTTTGCAAGGCCTTCCTCAATGCTAGCGACTGGCTCTGTTCACCGGACATGCAGGACAATTACCTGCACATCTTGGTCTTTCCTCCTCACAGGAGGTTTCTTCATTTTGCTTTTCGGGGCAAACACTACCAGTTCAAAGTGTTGCCCTCTGGCTTATCCTCTGCATTGCATGTCTTTACCAAATACCTGTCAGCGGTTGCAGCAGCTCTCAGAAGAGAGGCACTGTATGTTTTCCCTTACCTGAATGATTGGCTTCTCAAGGCTCCATCCAGGGAACAGCTCTTGCTAACTCTGGTGTGCTCTCTCCAGCTCTTCTACTCTCTGGGTGTCATTGAGGCACAGGTCAGGAAGCACAAGGAAAACCCAGGAGCAGTTGTAAAATTCACCAAAACTTTATTTATAGTAGGAGTAACATAAAAAAATATATAAACATGTTCATAATAACTATGTACATAGGCAAAATAAAATCTTTCTTGCAATCTCTCCCCCAATTGCAGCTCAGGTTTGCTTTTTTATGAGTCTTTTCAACCCCCATCCTTAGCAAACATCCTGTCCTTGCAAACTGTTCTGTTCTCGTAAATATCAGGTAGGATGTTTCTGAGGCCCCTTTTGCAAAAAGGCCTCAAGCATTTGCACTCAAGTAACCTAGTTTTTTACAACTAATATACATTTCTACAGTAATACTAAATATTTTCTAAACAGAGATCCCAATACCAATTACATTTCCATATATTGATTTCACACATTTTTATATTAGCAGATATAGACATGCAAGGGAGGAAGACCAACAGCAAAAGAAAAGTGAGAGGCAAAGAATTGTGAGACTGTTCGGGTTGATCAAGTCCGAGGTCTCACAGGAAAATTTGGTTGTGCAACTAGACAGAGAAAAGACAGAAAAAAGGAAAGATCCTTGCATTTAAACATATTTTCCATAACAAATGGGACAGTGTCTGTCTACCCTGTCACATACACCCCCTTCCTTTAGAGGGATCCTGTTTTATCAAACAGGTTTCCAACACTTTTTATTAATTCTCTAATAATAATTGCTACTTTCTGAAATTAAGCACATTTGCTTCCATTTTTTTGTTGTATAGCCCACCATTTGAAAAAGTCCATCAGGCTTTCAGGTTCTGTCACTGCCTGTTCTTTTTCCATGACTTGTGCTGGCTGTACAATCTCTGACTGGACTTCTGTTGTGGCTAGTTTGGCTGCCATTCTCCTGATAACCACCCCTGGACTTGATGCTGCAGAATCCGTACCTTCCTCTGTGCTTTCCTGGTACTAGGTTCAGTACCCAGACACAAATCTCCTGGCTTAGGGTATGCACGGCTTAAATCCCACTGCTACCACCATCTGTCATCGAGGCACAGGTCAGGAAGCATAGGGAAAATTCAGGAGCAGTTGTAAAATTCACCATAACTTTATAGTAGGAGTAACATAAAAAAAAATACAAACTTGTTCATAATAACTATGTACACAGGCAAAATAAAATCTTTCTTGTAATCGCTCCCAAATTGCAGCTCAATTTTGCTTTTTTATAAGTCTTTTCAACCCCCATCCTTAGCAAACATCCTGTCCTTACAAACTGTTCTGTTCTGGTAAATATCAGGCAGGATGTTTCTGAGGCCCCTTTTGCCAAAAGGCCTCAAGCATTTGCACTCAAGTAACCTCTAGTTTTTTTACAATTAATATACATTTCAACAGTAATACTAAATATTTTCTAAACAGAGATCCCAATATCAACTACATTTCTGTACATTGATTTCACACATTTTTATATTAGCAGATATAGATATGCAAGGGAGGAAAACAAACAGCAAGAGAAAAGTGAGAGGCAAAGAATTGTGAGACTGTTCGGGTTGATCAAGTCCGAGGTCTCACAGGAAAATGTGACTGCGCAACTAGACAGAGAAAAGACAGAAAAAAGGAAAGATCCTTGCATTTAAACATTCTCCATAACAAATGGGATAGGGTTTTCTTCTACCTGTCACACTGGGCATCAAGGTAAACCTGCTCAGGTCTATTCTAGTACCATTCCAAGGGCTGCAATACATTGGGATGGTTCTGGACTCCAAACAGAGGAAGGACTTCTTGCCCCAAAACAGGGTCCGGAATGCCTTATGGCTCAGGCTCAGGAAGTTGCACAGAGTCTGTACATTCCTGCCAGACTGTACCTCAGGCTATTGTGTCTAATGGCTGCGGCCAATCCCACCGTTCCACTGACCAGACTTCACATGTGCACCCTCAGTGTGCAATGGGACCAGCATACAGACAAGCTAGACCAACAAGTCCTGGTCTCCTCCACGGGTGCTGCAATGGTGGATGAACCCCTTGAATCCTTTTCAGGGGGTTCCCTTCCAGATTTCTTTCCCGCATCAGATTCTAACCACGGGTGCTTCGTGTCTAGGTTGGGGAGCACACCTAGGCCCCTTCCAAAACCAGGGCTCCTGGTCCCAGTGGGAAGCCACCCTGCATATCAGTGTCTTGGAGATGAGAGCAGCTGAATACCATGCAGGCTTTTCAGAAGCACCTTGCTCCAGGCCAGCTATTGGTGCAGTCAGACAATCTGAGTGTAGTCTACTATGTCAACAAGCAGGGCAGGACTCACTCATACCCCTTTTGCGGGGAGGCCATGAGAGAGTGGAATTGGGCACTGGAACACAATCTGACACTCACTATGGTCCATGTGCCAGGCATACTAAACACTCTGTCGGACAGTCTCAGCAGAACTCCATCCAGCATGCACGAATGGGAGCTTCTCTTATTCTTAGCAGAAGATCTGTTTGAGAGGTGGGGTCATCCAGAGGTGGATCTTTTTGCATCCCCAGTCAATGCAAAACTGTCCAATTTCTGCTCGCTAGATCCAGGGCTTGGAGTTTTCTGGTGAGACATGCTGTCGCCCTCTTGGAGTGGGAGATTTTTGTATGCATTCCCTCCATTTCCACTAATACAGAGGGTACTGATTAAGCTACAGATGGAGGGGGCCAGCATGATTCTGATGGCTCCATTCTGGCCACACCAGATATGGTTCCCTCTGCTTCAGCAGCTGACGGAGGAACCTCTGTTCCCTCTGCCCCTTTGCAGGAATCTGCTGACCCAGGATTGGGGGACGTGGTCCATCCCAACCTTGGGTCCCTCCATCTGCATGCATGGCTCCTGAGGATGTAGCCATCACAAGGTTCAGAGTCTCTAATAGGATGGCAGATGTCCTAGTGGCCACCTGTAAGCCTTCCACCCATGCCACTTATGCCATGAAGGAAGCAGTTTGCCATCTGGGCTGCCAAATATTCCATACACCCTTTCACCTGTCCTGTGAATCATGTCTTGGACTACCTGATTTCTTTGACTGACTCAGGCCTCCAGTATTCCTCCCTCAATTTCTGCCTTTCATAAGCCTGTGTGTGACCGCATGATTGCTCAGCTGGATGTTTCCTGTATCTTCCTTAGGGGCATCCTGCATATGAAACCCCCAGTCCATTCCTCGGTCCTGGCTCGGGACTTAAATTTTATTTTAGAGGAGTTGATCCTGTCTCCTTTTGAGCCAATTGCAACTTGCGCTTTCTCTCTTGGAAAGTGCTGTTTTTAGTTAGTTACTTCTGCTCGAAGAATTTCAGAGCTTCAGGCCCTCTGGTGCAAGGAGCCTTATTTACTTTTTCACAAAGATGGTATCTTTGCGCACAAATCCTGAGTTTCTCCGTAAGGTGATCTCTGAGTTCACACTTAGTCTATCCACCTTTCTGTTTACTTTTCTGAGTGTGCCGATCCAGGGGAAGCACTGCTCCACATGCTAGATGTGCCCAGAACTTTGAAGTAATATTTGCTTCGGACTAAAGAGTCCAGGAAGTCATAGCAGTTTTGTTTCTTTTGCCCCAGGTAGAGAGGGTGCTTCAGTTTCTAAGCAGTGTTTATCCAAATGGTTGGCAAACTGCATTGTGTTCTGCTACAGTAAGTACAGCAAAGACCACCGGGTGCTGTCAAAGTTCACTCCACCAGAGGCATGGCTATGTCGGTTGCTTATTTCAAATGGGTCTCAGCCGCTGATATTTGCGCTATTGCCACATGGAGTACAGTCCACACTTTTACCAAGCATTACAGTCTGAACATTGTTTCAAGAGCCCGTGCAGGATTTGGCAGGGTTGTGCTGCAAGGACTCCTGTCTTAAGTTTATGGTGATCCAGCCTCCCAGACTTTTTGTTTACTCTTGTCACTGCTTAGTACTCGCTCCTACGGTGTAACCTGATGACTGATACCCCCAAAGAAGATAGAACAGTATGTAAGAACTTAATGGTAACAGTAGGTCTTAAAGGGGATATCGGTCATCAGGTCTGTTTTCCCTCCCACCATCCCCCTTCTTGGGACTCCTTTTCGGGACCTGGCTATCTGCGGTTTCCATCTTTTATATCTAGAGCTGGGTCCCGCTGTCTGTTCTTGGTTCCCCAGGGTGTGAGCCTTGCTCCCTTCATCTCTAGAGGGAAAGAACTGAGGAGGGAGTGGGGCTGCCCATGCCTATATAGGGTTGCTGACGTCAGCGGCATGGGCAGGCCCCAGTTGTACTGCTAAAAATCTTCCATGTGGATTCCTCTTCACTGACAGTGAAGGTTCCTATGGTATAACCTGATTGAGATCCCCTCAAAGATCTACTATTACGGTACATTCTTACGTAACTGTTATTTGTTGGGTTTTTCTACATAAATTTAGTAAATGTTATTTTGTCAATTCTATATTGTGACTGTATTTATTTTTACCCTGATTGTCCAATATTGTTTTTGATTTTTGTGTTATAACACACTATACTGAATTACCTATTTTGCTCTCTGTATATGTACTGTGTGTATCTTGATTCTTGTTGATGTGCTAACTAGTACCTCCTTGTAAATGAGCATCACTCACTGGAGTCTTTTCCTGGTAAAACAAAATACAGTACATGCCATTGGCATCAGGAAATCTTGGAAACTTTTGCCAGCTGGGGCCACCTTTTAGCATTTATCGAAGCCACCTATAAACATCCCCATCTCTCCTCTGTTCTTTACCCAACAGTCCACTGCACATTGGATCTGCAGAGAAGCCATGCCAGCAACGATTTCTTGGCTTAGGTTTTTTTTTTTTATGTATAGTTTGATAGTTTAGAGTTCTGGAGGCTGAAGCCCACTGTGAACTCACCACCATTCATTCAATGGTGGTAATTATATTTCTTATCACCCACATAATGATCCAGATGTTTTTTGAACAGTTCTACATTATTACTCATTACAATATGGCTGGATAAAGAGTACTATATGGATGGTGCTCTTTGGCCCGGATATTCAAACTGCACCAGGCTGTGGCGCAAACCTGGGCGCAGCTCAACTTTGTTGAGCAGGGGTGTGGCTTGGGCGATATTCAACGGAGCTGCGCTATGGCACATAGCTTTGAATATCGCACCTACACCCCCACTGTGCCTGCAAGTGGCCAGAGTGGGAGCATGGAGATGCGCTTAGCTGGAAGTGCCACTGCGCCCATGCACAGCACCTGTGATATTCAAAGGGACATGCAAATAGGGCCATAATTTATGCAAGGTGCACAGGGGCCATTTGCATCTCATTACAGCCCCATTGCATGCCATTAGCATGCAGGTGCGCCGATCCCAGACGACTTGCGCCTGGCGCCCTGCCAGGCAGCAGCTGTCGGGGACTGACGCCCCCTGCAGCCCGATCGCAGGCATTCGTGTCAAAAAAAAAAAAAAAAAAAAAAAACCCATCCAATATCCCTGGTGGTCCAGTGGACCGATTGACGCCATCTGTAACACATAACAGATCCCTGCTACCCTGGTGGTCTAGTGTATCCCCCACCCGCCCACTGAGCCCCACAGCCCGCTCCCCCCATCGGCTGGCGGGCGGCAGCACCACCGCCTGCCGCCCCTGACTGATGGCGGTAAGGAGCTGCACCCTGGTTCACAGCGTGAGCCAATGGGCAAGCTATACCGGCTATACTTCGAGATATGTGAATGATTCATTCACATGTCTGACTGAGTAGTACGTATGGGCTGCACGCCAGAACCAATGGGCGCGGCAGCCCTACTGAGCTGTCAGTCGGCGGGCGGCAGGTGGGTGGTGTCGCCACCCGCCGACCGAGGCGGGCAGTGGGGCTCAGTGGATGGGTGGGGAGGGTACACTAGACCACCAGGGTAGTAGAGGTCTGTTATGTGTTACAGATGCCTCGGATGGCGATCGTCCACTGGACCACCAGGGATATTGGACGGGGGAATTATACGATGCCCGCGATCGGCACATAGAGGTCCACTGGACCACCAGGTATATTGGACCGAGGGGGGGACACTATACTGATGCCCGCGATCGGGCACATAGAGGTCCACTGGACCACCAGGTATATTGGACCGAGGGGGGGACACTATACTGATGCCCGCGATTGGGCACATAGAGGTCCACTGGACCACCAGGCATATTGGACGGGGGGGATTTCGCTCCAGGGATGCCTGCGATGGGGCATGGGGGAGCGCTGCCAGGTGCAGCAGGAACTCGGGTGGCCAGGTGGCAGCTGCCGTGTTGCACCCTGCAATGCGGCAGCTCACCTGTGATTGGCCATCACTTGTTCCTTTTTTTTTTTGGCTTAACTTTGTGCAGGCGCAGGTAGGGGTTGCACATGCATGGCTCTGCACATCCCAGGCTGAATATCTGGCTGTGCGGGTTATGCATGGGCCGCCCCCCCACCTGTGCCTGCATACATTACTGATGTGCCTCCGGCGCGCCGGGATTTTCTTGGCGCACTTTTCCCTTTGAATGTCGCGCCAGGGTGCATCAGTGGGTTGTGCATGGCGCAACCCTTTTGAATATCTGGGCCTTTGTGTAAAAAAACCTTTGTCGTTTCCATGTCTTACTAAGGGTACATTGTAACTTGGCCTTATGTGACCTGGTATTGCTCCCCGGTAGTTGTCTTACAAGACAGATGGTATCAAGTAAAACTCCCTTATGTAATGATGTATAGATGTATAGTAATCTGTACTCAACAGAATATAAATTAAGTGCTTTCAATCTGGCTTAGTAACTTTTATCTTTCATGTTATTGATCCTCTTTGTAGCCTTGCGCTGAACATTTTCAACCATACTTAAACTACCAGCTGATGTTGGGGCACAAAAGGGAGCACAGTGCTCCAGATGTGGTTGGAGCAGACTTACATAAAGAGGCAATATAACATCCCAGAATCGAGTAACATTTTTTTAACAGTTTGTTTTTGTATGCTTGTCAAATTTGAGATCCTTTGACATTGTTACTCCCAGATCTTTCTCCTCTGTAGTAACTTCTATCTTGCAATCACTGTTCATTGTGTAACATGCCCCCATATTGTTCTTTCCAAGATGCATTACCGTACACTTTTTCTCATTAAATATGATTTTCCATTGTCCACTGACAAAAAGCTTATTCAAATTATCCTGTAACTTGATTACTGAATCTGTATTGTTAACAATGCATTCGAATTTGTAGTCTGCATATTTATTTATCCATACACTTTCTACAGTCTGCATACTTGAGACGAGGATATTGAATAATAAAGGGCCCAATACCGATCCCTGTGGCAGTCCGCTTGTAACAGTACCCCATTCAGATTCATGGCCTCGTAATACAACCGTCTGCTTTCTGTCCTCAACCCATGAGGCAATCCAATTTATGATGTTGGTATGTATTTTTATATTAATAAATTGATCTATTAATATTTTATGTGAAACGGTATTGAATGCCTTGGCATAATCCAGATAAATGACATCAACTGGCATTCTGTTGTCCAAGGCCAAACTTACAGGTTCAAAAAAATTAATAAGATTTGTAAGACATGATCTCCCGGGAGTAAAACCATGCTGTGAGATATCTATATGGCCTCCTCTGATAATATGCTCTACTATCCTTGTTTCGAATAGTCTTTCCACCATTTTACAGATAATGGAAGTCAGGCTAATAGACCTGTAATTATCAACCATTTCTTTACTGCCACCTTTGTGTATTAGTACAGTGTTAGCATAGCTCCATGTTTTCAGAGTTATACCCTGCCTGAGATGTATTAAATAACACTGTCAAAGGTCCAGTAAGCTCTTTCGAGAATTCCTTAATAAATTTAGGCAGGATTACATCTGGTCCTGGGGCTGTCTACTTTAAGCTGACGAATAGTATATATGATTTCTTGTTCAGTTATCAGGGTAGCTGAGTCACAATTGCTAAGTTGTTTCATTGCCATATCCTCTTTTGGTTTAAATACATTCAAGAAATATGTATTGAGTTCAACAATTTCTGTTTCCTCTGTTATAATTGAGTTATCAATCTTCAGAGGTCCAGCACTACCCTGGTTCCCCTTCAATGATTCAATGTAATTATAAAAACCCTTTTTATTATTTTTTTAGTTCCTAGCTAGCCGTAGTTCTAAATCCTGTTTCCTGGATTAGATAAGCTTTTCTGTTTTATTTGCAAATATTTTGAATTTAGTCCAGTTCTCAGTAGTACGAGATTTACTGTACTTTTGGTAGACATGTTTTTTTATTCTGACTACGCTTGATTGCATTGTTCCACCTCAAGGGGATATTTTTTTTAAATTGTATTTAACCCTTAGTAGTACCCAAGTATCTATTCAAACTACAGTTCTATGGTATATTCTTTTCCACTGATCCTCCAGGTTAAGATTCTCGAGCTCATTCAACCAGTTCCAGTCAGCCAGGTATTTTTTTTTTTTTAGTGCTTTTACAATCAGCCTTTAAGTAATCTCTTATTTTTGTGATGCCTTTGTTGTTTTACTAGTAGGCTTTCCTAAATTGAACAAAACCATGTTATGATCACTATCTCCTAGCAGCGGTAGAGTAATAGGTGGAGTTTCTGTGTTCTTAATATTAGTAAATATCAAATCTAGTATATTATGTTTTCTGGTAGATTCAGTGACTAGTTATTCTAAATCTTGCTGCAGTGAAATTTCAAGGAACCTTTTCTCCATCTGTCCATGTGCCTCAAGTGTGTCACACTTAATATTAGGCATATTAAAATCACCCATTAAGATATAGTCCTTGGCGGTATCTATACTTTCCATTTCATCAAGGAAGGCCTTATTTTCTTTAGTTCCTAAGCTTGAAGATCGATGCCCCAAGCCTATTGTCAAGATCTTTGTTCCTAAATAAAGGTCAATACATAGGGTTTCGGAGTCTGTCAGACTGATATTTCTGTTGACTTTTTATATTATCAGAAATATGAAGAGCTATGCCCCCACCTTTTTTGTTTTTTTGTGTATTTAGTATTGCCTGGGGGTGTGTGTGTGTGTGTGTGTGTGTGTGTGTGTGTGTGTGTGTGTGTGTGTGTGTATATGTATATGTGTGTGTATGTATGTGTGTGTATGTGTGTGTATGTATGTGTGTGTATGTGTGTGTATGTGTATATATAATATATATCAGTGCACCAGTCATTGTCAGAAAACCAGGTTTCACAAATGTCTATATTCATGTTGTGACTGTATCGTAATTCCTTCATTTATTGATTAGGCTCCTAGCGTTAACAAGTATGATTTTAATTTCTTTCAGATTTTCCATATTATTAACTTTATTATTAATTCTGCGATCTTGTAAGGCCTGTAGTTTTTGTTTTTTTTGCACATTTTGTTTTACCACCCACCCCCTAGCTATTAGTTTAAATTAGTATCTGTATACTTCTTAAGATGCAGTCCTAGAGAGTGGAGTGGCTACCTGCTTTACTCAAATGAAGTCCATCCCAATTATAATAGTGTTCATTAGTGTTAAATTCCTCCCAATGAGTAATACATCCAATTCCTTGCTTTATACACCATAATCTTAACCAGTTGTTTACCTTTTTAAGTTTGATAATTTGCTCGTGAATGGCCCTAGGAATTGGTAAGATTTCTGAAAATGCAAACCCACATCCCATCTCTACTAACCTATTTGTAATATCCACAGATTCCCATTTAATTTGTTGTGTATTCTGTTGGAACACATTGTTTGCTCCTGCATGTACTATTACAAGAAAATTATTTGCCTCTTTATGCAATATCGATTTTGCCATATGTGCTATGTCTGACACCGTGGCCCCTCTAAAGCAAGATAAAGTCCTGAATATCATTTTATGCTGCTTTCGAAGGAACCTTGATTTTGCTTCCATCACTGTGGTGTAAGATTTTCAAGAATTACACTCGCACTGCTTGCAGGAAAGAGGAAGGGCTGCTTCAGCCCCTGTGTCCATAGAATCACTGAAAGGAGCTCTTGGGCTAAGCTTGGTGTAACAAATTCCCCATGCAGGAACAGTACACTGTATAAATGGGGGGAGGGCAGCACTTGAGTCGGAGACCTGAAAATACACTAGAAATGCTTCAGATATAGTGCATAAATAGTCTCAACTTTAAATATCCAGCATACTGCACTTTATATTGCAAGAAGGACAGTCCTATGTGCAAACGCATTTCTGCAAAGAACATTGCCAAAAGTGATTTATTATGATAGCAGTGTCTCTCATGTTGCAAGCAGATAGTTATTCACAAAGACATAAAGGAACTCGTGTGACACATGGACCCAGTCACAGAGTGCCATTGAGATCAATTAATTGGTGTCTGATGTGCTGGCTAGTGTATACAGACTTTCATTAGCTGTGTGGTGTTTCAAAATACATGGCAGCAAGGGGAAACATCACCTTGAAATGCACAGTTTATGCTGAACTGGCTGAGTAAGCTTCTCTCCAATTGGAGTCATCAGGTTGGCTCTCCTACATGCTGGCTATATTGTGGCAAAAGTTCCAGCATCTAAGAAGTACTGTGTAACTGGAGCAGCAGAAAATGAAATAAATAAAAGCAGAAAAAACTTCAGCCACAGTGGCTGAAAAACAATCCATTCCTGCAGAGACTTCCCAGGCTCTGCCCATGCAGTGCGAATAGTGGGCGGAGCTTGGGAGCTTAGAGTGGCGGTGGTTCGTTTTTTAGCTGTTGTGGCTGTAGTTTTTTTCTTCTTTATTGACTATGCTTTTTGGGCTCCTTGCCTGATTGGCTTCCATTAGTCCGAGCCCTGATGCCAAGCCTGCTCACCCGCCTGCTTCTACTGACCTCTGCTCCACCAGCACCCTGGCTTGCTGGGGGCCTCACCCCATTAGCCCCAATAGAGATTAGGTAATTACTGCACAGGGAGGGCTGAGGCTTGGCAGCGAGGGGCTTGCAGCGCGGGGTGGACAGCCTGCTGCGGTGGTCGGGTGTCTGTTTTTCTGGTTTTAATCCCTTCACTAGGACATTGGCTGGAGCATGTGCACACATGGAGATGTGCACTCGCACCACTGGAGCAAAGCCGACATCCTGCTACCCTTGAGTCCAGCAGGAATGGCACCCACTATCCGTGGTCACCCAGGTGTCAGCAACTGATTACCCGTTCCTGTTGAGGTGGAGTGTCCAGAGGGATGTTCTTCTCATCTCACCCCCTCCCCTGGCCAGCTCTCTGACAACTTGAGTCCGTTCCCGAAACCAGATCAGCAGTGTATCGAGTGGTAGCTGTACTGCTGTGCCAGCAGGCCGGCCCAGGTGTATGTTTTTTTTTTTTTTTTTTTTTTTTAAATACAGTATTTTTTTTCTGTTGCTCCATTTGCATAGCAATCTTAGGTACTGGAACTTTTAATAACTAACTAAATAGATAAATGAATAAATAGATGTATGTATTCATTTATTTCAGAGGTTTTATTAGGAAAGACGTATTGAGCTGGTAATTGTGTAGTTTCCAGATGTGTGCTGGGGGAGAGGGGAAGAAAGGAAGAGAGAACCAATGCAAAATACAGAGCAAAAATACATAGAATGGAAATAAGTATATCAAAAACATGATGACCATGCTTAAGAATAAAATTTGTGAAACAATAAATTACATACAGTAAATTGTAGAACTAATGGAAGAGCAAATAACTAAACATTTATTTTATTATTTATTTATTTAGCTTTTGTTGACCGGGTAAGTGCACTAGACAAATCCTGCCTATTTTCAGGCATGACCCGGGGGAGGGGGATACAGATGAATGCCAACTGACCTTGAACCAGATTAAGCTGTTGGTGGTATTTGTAGTGAATGAGGGAAATTTGGCCAGGACACCGGGGAAATTCCCCTACTCTTTTTTTCGATAAGTGCCATGGGATCTTTAACATCCACCTGAACTACCACCGATCCAGGCAGATGGGACCTCGGTTTAATGTCTCATCCGGAAGACGGCACCTCAGAAGTGCAGCACCCCTCTCATGCTGCACTACAGTGTCAGTACTGGGATATTAACCCAAGTGCCAGATGTGGGAACTGAACCCACAGCCCTCTGATCTCCCGGCCTCAGAGACGAGTGTGCTACCTACTGAGCCACTGACACTGCTGAACATATCAAAATAAGGAGCAGATGATGGAAGGGAAATGGGAAATGCTGAAAAAACATAAGAGTTTGAGGAAAAAGGGGTTTCAAAATAATTCTAGAAACATCTGCAAGAGTGGGAAGTGAAATCATGGAAGAGAGCTTTTAAAGCAGAAAAGGAAGGAGCAGAGCAAATAGAATGGGGACGAGAACCTCATAGCTGAGGATGACCGACTCTTGTGGTCCAAAGAAGGACTGGTCTTGGGCACCACAGCTGACAGCCAGATAACTACAGTGCAGCCAAGGGAAGCTTCCCGTACCCTGTGGGGGGTGGGGGAATATCTGAGGCAGCATGGAGGTAGGCAACTGCATAGGGGTACAGATTCCAGCTAAGCCAGGCACCTTGGAGTTCCCAAGGGAGTTTGGTAGTAGTGAGCAGGGGGCTTAAAAACACAGAATAGCAAAAAAAAAAAAAAAAAAAAACTGTTGCTGGTTTTTTTTGATTGTTTGTTTGTATATAGTTTTTACCGAAGGTGGTATCAGACTTTACCCTGAACCAAATGATCCATCTTCCTGTTATCAGGAGAATGCCAATAAGGGTGAGGCATTGCTCTACACTCTTGATGGAGACTGAACACTGAGATACTATGTTAATCGTGCTTAGAGCTGCAGAAAGAGTACTCGGCTTTTTGTTTCCTTCACCCCTGTGAAAGAGGGCACACCTGTATCCAAACAGTGCCTTGTCCGAATGGTTGGCTAACCTGTATAATTTTTTGTTATAAGAAGTGCAGTAAGGAACTTCCTGGTGCTGTTCGTGGGCACTCCATGAGGGGTATGGCCACTTCTGTTGCAGTACCCCTGCTGCTGACATATGTGCTGCAGCCACGTGGAGTACTGCATACTTTCACTAAGCACTATAGTCTGGACATCATCTCTTGTAGACATGCTAGCTTTGGATTTACAGCACTGCAAGGCCTTCTATCCCGATCACATATCGGACTGTACCATCCTTCTGGATGCTTTGTACTGCTTGAGAATCGTTCCTAAGGTGTGGCCCAGAGGAGGAGATAAGCTCGATAAAGGTAGAACAATTATGTAAGAACTTACTATAACAGTAGATCTTTAAGAGAATCTCTTCCATTGGGCCATAGTGTCCCCTTCATCCTGCCCCCTTTTTTCTGAGGCATAAACTGGATGCTGTGCCTAAGGCCTTATTCAATGTATTCTGCTTCCAGTCCCATGCCTCTTTGTTTGCCTGGTACTGGTTTAGGTTCCTATTTCCCCAATGGTAAGAGGCCATTAAGAGGTTTATCTCCACTGGGGAACTGAGGAGTGTTGGGGTGCCCACATTATATAGGCAGTGATGCTACACGCCATTGTGGGCAGACCCCCAGCTAGCAGAAGTTTCCAAGTGGTCCTGACGCTGATATCTTACAGTTCCAAAGGTGTGGCCCAATGGATGAGATTCTCTTGAAGAGCTACTGTTACAGTAAGTTCTTGTGTAACTGTTCTTTCAGGACAGTGGTATGTAATTGTTGGAGCACAGCACTGTATACTCTGGGATCAGCGGTTTAAATCCCACCATAGCTATTGGCTCACTGTGTTACCTTGGACAAGTTCTTTGACCTCTCTGTGCTTCATTCCTATCATGTGTGAAACTGGGAAGAAACGTGTCTCTCTGTAACTGAGAAAATCCAGCTTAGTTGCAGGACAAAGTATTTTCAAAAGCAAAACATTTGTATAGAATGCTGTGTTGTCTGGAAGGGCAGATTGTTTTTATTTTAGAAATAGTGCCCAGTAGCAAGGTACAGTAAATAGTAACAGAATGTTATGTTTGTGGTTTTAATGAAATCGAAGATCTAATACAAAAACATATGTTTTCTTTTCTTAGAACTGTGTATATAGCAGATAGAAAAATAAACAGCCTTGAGGAGGAAATTCTGAAGATAAATGCACAGCAGCGGTCCTGGGTAATACCATTTGACAGCAGTGCTGTGCTCAGCAGTGAAAGTAATCAAAATGTTGACAGTTTTGATGCGAAGAATTCCAAACATGGTAGCAGCCCATCTGTTCATCATCCTTCTTCTCATGGAACTGTAAATTCTGGCAGAGAGATGCTGTGTTCTAGTTACCTGGAAAATGAAATCCCTACAGAAACGGATGCAGGGAAATGTACGGTTACGCTTTCAGGTAAGGATGAAGCAAAGGAAGAATGTCCCTCTGCCAACATTTGTGTGCATGTATGTATATATCTGTCGAGAGACAGAGTGTGTGTGTGTGTGTATTACACACACACACACACACACTACACACTCTGTATATGTCATGCAACACAACGCTCTGTAAAACTTCAGGTTTATAAATTCTTCTTCTGTGTAGTGCGGCTGTGAGTATAACCACATTCTTACGTTACGCCACAGTAGCTGTGTTATCTCACAGTTCAGTTGTCAGCATCATTTAACCAAATGGTGAGTAGCTTTCACAGTAATATCACAATACCCTGCATCACCGTCAAGTGACATCAGTTGAACTTCAGAACAAACAGAGATTTTCTTGTTTTCTACAAAAATTCCACACTTGGCATCAGCATAAAACTGCCCTGAGTTGAAAATCCGGGATGTTTAAGTTTTATTATTGAAGATATTTCATTAAAACAGTGTCTTCTTGCACTTCCAGGGCTAAATTGCTTTCATACTTAAATTGTATTGATTTTTTTTTTTAAGGCACAACATGTAAAATGTATCCTTGCATATAAGATGGTATCCAGTCCAATGCATTGGAAGAAAGCAAGAGGACAGTTAAGAGTTTTTCATTCGGGTCAGTCTTAAAGCAGCATGCACATTAATCTATGTAAAAAGGCCTAAATAATATGTAATTGACTGGTCTCTGTTTTGTCCCACATGGAAACTCGCTTATAATTTACATTTACAATCAACGGGTTATAACGGCGAACACGTGCCTGTTTTCCCCTCATTCTAGGTATGTGCACAACGTTCTTGTGCCTTAACTCCATGGATGAGCAACTGTAGCCCGACTGTGCACTAGAAGTAGCACTGCTGCTGACAAAGAAAGAGATACCAGCAATTACATAAAACTAAACCTGGGGGACTGTTTAAACTCCAGTTTTAAACACACTGTCAGTATGGGATGCTGTTAAACTCCTCGAGTTTCACTCTCGGGGTTTATATAGCATGCAACACCTCAGGTGTGTATGATGTTCTTAAACACAGTCCCTCAGGCATTACGTACATTACATAACAGAAAGATAATACTTTCATTCTGGATCTGGAGCTTAAGATACGTGAAATAAAGGCTAGTGAACACTTGAAAGTTTGCCTAATTTTTAACTCTGTCTCCTTGGACTAGATCAAAATAAGTTATAACAAGTATGGCAGAAATGGGAAGAGAATTTCATCTAAATACCACAAAATCAACAAATCAAAGCTGGAACATTAAAAGTTTTTTTTTTTGTTTAGATCATTCCATCTTCCGTATCTTTTAGTGCAGTGGACAACTCCTTGTTGCAATCTGTGGGGAACTGCCCCTCTGTAAAGGAATCGTGTTCATATTGGGCATGAATAAATGTGACCGGCTGGTCAACCTCAGAAAATATATACAGTTTCTTCTTGAGAGATAAACACACCTTGGCTGGTGTAAACAGCTGAAACGTTCTCCCCCGTCACTTAATATTGCTGTTGTTATGTTAGGAATTTCCTCCTGTGCTGCTGGGTTTGGAAAGAAAGGTCAGCGTAAATGTACAATCTGTGTTTTACATGTCAATATCCCCTTTATGCGGAAGTCTTATAAGCAGGTCATTGTCTGAATCGAATGCAAAACTGATTAGTGTAGTTGATTTTGTTTACATCCAGCACCTGAGACTCTTCCATAGGTAGGTTTTTATTTCCCTGTGCCTTTTCTAAGGCTGTTTAGTGAAGCCGAAATGCCTGGGTAATATATGACAAGTTCTCAGGTGGCAGTTCAAACATCTTTAAAATAGATGTCTTTTATAAGATCCCTTACTGTTTCAAAGGTGGAGTCAAGGCTATTAAGACCAATAATTCTGAGATTTTTGCAGTGAATCTATTTTTAATATTATCAGTTTTTCTATGGCAGTTAAAGTTATCCTTGATGACTGCTGCATTCATGGCTTCAAGCGCGAGTAGTCTTGTCAATTGAGGATAGCCATTCTGAGGACTTATTAATTAGTACTGCATTGTTCTCACATTTTTCTTTAGTTATTTTTGCATTTTTATGCAAAAAACTATCTTGGCACTTAGAACAGCCTGCTTGTGTTCTTGGCATTCAAGTATTGCTAGCACTATCTCAGTAGATCAATCGAGGGAGTCAAGAATATTGTGAACCTGCAGATAGGCTTCAGGATAATGTTTGTTGTGAGTGTCCAGATTTGTCCATTCCAATGTCCTCAGAGTATGCGAGTGCTAGCCATTGCAAGAGCTTCCTCTGTCAGTGGTACAATCTCAGCAGCTGGAGCTGTAATATTCTCAGCAGCCTAAATTGGTAAACCTGACTGGATGCCACTCACCTCACTTTGTACCATTGGTACTGTATGAAAATGTAGAGTTGTACTTGATTCTGTCTGTGGACTAGAGTGTGAAAATTCAGGCTGCAGAACTGATGCGTTGTTGACGGACATCAACGGGGATGCTGATGCTTTTGATATTGGCGCCCTCATTCGTTTGGTTTCCACTTCTTGGTAGATAGCCTGACGTCAGTCTGTTGCCACTGAAATTATTCTTCTAACAGCAGGAGTTTACTAGTGATAGCATACAGTTCTGCAGTCATATCATGCCTGAGTTGTTGCCCTGGAGATGGAATTTGGAAATCTTTCAAATTTAAACTGTTAACCGTGGTCACGGTCTCCCTAGTGTTCTGATGTCAGATTTATTTCTTCACTGAAGAGTATGATTGCCCTAGAGGTCTGTTCCAGTACTTGTGGCTAAGTTTTGCCTAAATCTTATTTGATTTGATTAAAATAGTTTAGTTATAGGGGACCCTGTGGAGCCCAAGCTAGATGGTGGCTTAGATCTACAGCTCTACATTATAAACTTTGACTAAGCTTAATAAACCATTTTTAAGGGCACCTAGAGCAGCAGAAAATTACCTGTTAATCATTGGATATTTGGTGGAATCATTATGGACAAGCCCAAGAAGGACAGAACACAGCAAGAAGGGGCAAAAATAAAACTAATCCTGGACCTCCAGCCATGAGGTCAGTGCTAAGCCACCCAGACACTGAGGCTGAAGAAGCTGGTACAGAAACTCTGCAAAGCCTTGGAATAAAAATAAACTGGCTTATTTCCACTGTGGCTGATCTGGCAGACTAGTTTGATAATTCTACCGCCAGAGTGACTTCATTGGAGAACGACATGGATTTTTTAAAAATGGCAGCAGTGGGAGCTACCAACAACTTGGTTAAAGAGAACACGCACTTGAGATCCCGATTAGAAACCCTTGATAACCATGCTAGAGGGGTGAATTTGTGACTGGTAGGAATGCCGGAAAGGAGTGAAGGAGACCATCTGCTCCGATTGGCTAGAGCAACAACTGGGGCAACCTATGCAGGACCGCAATATCAGTATTCAAAAAATGTATAGAGTGGCTTTCAGGGGACGACAAGACAACCCTGAAGCTCCCAGAGAGATTGTTGTAGTGCGGGATGGAATTGGGACTAGAGACCTTATTTTGAAGTTGGTCAGGCAGAAGCAGATACTTTTACAGGAGGGTCAGCAGGTCCATCTGTACTCCAACTTAAAGGGGAAGTCTCCCATAGTTTCACACCCATATTTTCCAAACTCCTTATGTGTAACTGTTGTGTGCCTCCTCCAGTTGCCAGCAGTCCTATTGCTGTCCAAATCTAGATTATAAATAATATACAGCCCCCAGAAGTTATCAATGTTTGTCCTCCATTTTACCATCAATGCTGCTGGAGGATGATATCGTCATCAGAGCAACAGACAATGGTGCTGCACTAAATGCTGTTCCACCAGTAAACAGAACCCACAATATTTAGTTCCCCACTTGAGTAATGGAGGAACCCTTTAAGTGCTGTGCACATCCTGAAATGCAGGTCTAATAGGGACTAGGACCATATGAGTGTGATGCAACACTGATTTGACATGTATACACAGTATGCCCATAAGGAAGTACCTGTATGTGTTGTGTTAATGTTTCAGTTAGCAAAAACAGTTTACCCAATAAATGACTCTGGGTACAACAAGAGTCTTAAGTGGTATTGTATAGCTGTTGTATTATGTTCTGTGTTGGCATTCTCTGTTTTGATCGACACCAGCAATGAGACACAATATTGCAAAAATACCCCTTTCCCTTTGTAACTAGACAGTCAGTGACTGGATAGCTGATGTAAGGCAATAAAGAGTTCAGCTATAACAAGGAATAGGTTACCAGGACAACATCAGCTGCAGCATATGTAAGCTAGTGGTTAAAGCACAGGCACAAGAACTAGGAAACTCTGGTTCAGATCCTACTAAAGTCCCTTACTCTCTAACCCTTAACAAGTTCCCCTAACCTCCTTGGGAACTATGATGGCCCCTCAGGTCCATGACTTTAAAAGTCGCCCCCATTATAAATCATTAGCAGTGAAGTGAGAGCTACAGCACTGCACTTTGAAGATACTGAAAACAAGCTGTGGCAGGCCCCGTAATGCCAGCATTTGAAGTAGGATGTCCCTCATAAATCAGATGCTATACTTCAGCTGTTGTAGGTAAAGAAACTAATCAGTCTCTGTTTGTAGTGCTCTGTATTTGCTTAGCTCATTCTTCCCATGTCATATGCATTCTGTCTTGGTATTTCTAGTCAGAAACCCAGATGTAGGGAGCATTTGACATGTAAAACAGTATACTTTATAAAGTAAGTGATCTAGCTGTCCACTTTCAGGCTGCTGAAAGGGGGTGTATAATTTGTGCAAAGGAGGAATTCAGTCTTGTGTGATCCTTTCGGAAACTGCTCAGACCTACCTTGTAAGTGAATCTTCTCAAGGGTGTTCACCTGGTGTAATGCTGATTGACTCATTGACTGCTAGTGACTGTTTAATTGTCTGACTCATTCTGTCTACTGAACTCTACAACATGTTGCAGCTGTCTCACAGAGAGAAATGCGAAGTACATAGAACAGATTCTGTTTCTTGTGAATGAAATACTTAAGCAATTTATCCCTCCAGGGTGTGGGTATACTGGAGGATTTACCACGGCTGGTATGATTCGGTCACGAGGTGCAGCAGAGTGACTGAACTACACCAGTCATTAAGTCCTCCAGTATACCCACACCCAGGAGGGATAAATTGTTGTTATACAATGGCAAATGTTGTTTCTTTAATGTTTAACTATTTTCTAACTCATTGAGGTCCCTACACTTCGAAAGAGGATGTAATTTTGTTAAAAATTTACTGCAGCGTTTTAGCAAAGCGGCGACAGGACAGATCGCGGCAGTTTAGTTTGAAGTGAAAGTGACTAGATTGGCACATTATAAGGTTGGCTGGCACTTTTTCCAGTGGGTACACTGGAGGATTTACCATGCTGGGAAAGGTACCAGCCAACCAATTGGGTTGCAGGATTTGACTCATTCGATTTACCACATTATATAATATTAGATGTATTATTTGCTCTACATATGCAGTATTAAGGCTACAAGTACTACTCCCTGTGTGAGTTGCATTACAGAACTGTCTTAAGCCATTGCAAACTTAAAACTAAAATCAGGATAGACAGCATTGATACCCTTATGTGTTCTTCTGCACTGTTGCTGCAGTGACATCAAGGAATGGGAGGGGCTGTATTACAGGTGACCCATTTGCATGTAAATGGAGGCTTGCTTGACATTTCATTACCTTGTGTCACAGCCTCAAACTCTAAATATGTGTTGCAACAGCAGAAATGACTGATCTCTTATTGACATATGTACAGTAACTGATCTAATGTGTAATAAATACATCAGACATATCCAAATCAGAAATATACAGTAGTCTTCTCCTTTAAGCTATTTAGCTTGGCAAAGACGAAAGAAGTTTGACGGTGTTTGAGGGATGCTGTGTCAAGCTGGTATCTCGAACGGAATGGTGTTCCCAGCCAGGCTCCAAATTGTACACCAGGGACGAATCCTCTTGTTTACTGACCTGAAAGAGGCCTTGAAATGGGCCCAACGCCACGCTCAGACACAATGTCTGAGAGCAGACCTATCCCAACCAGACTCTGAGGATGAGGAAGTGGCCGGCACTTGAACTGATTATTTCACGGAGTGACCAGGTTTGCTCACAGTTCATTTTTCTTTAAGACAATATATTTTAAACCCCTTTTCAAGACTTTCTGTCCAGAGTGTTTTGATTTCCCAAACTGTGTAGTGGTTTGAGTTATAATTCAGCGGCTAAGCTCGGCCTCAGGAGGGAAGGGGTACATTACGACATTTTCCCTCCATTTTTTTTCCCCCTCTTCATACTTAGTGTCTGATAATATGGGAAAGCTTCTAGTTGTAGTTTCATCATTCTTAGGATTAACTTCACTTATGTAAGAAACAGGCCAAGCGATGTTTTGGTGCCTTAATAGCATGTTGATTGTAGGGCTGCAGGTTACTTTAGGATACTACCACACTTGGTATTTCATTGGGGAGCAAGCATGGCATACTCATTTTCTTTATCCGAATAAAGAGATTTAATTGATTTCAAATACTACGAACCTCTCATTTTACCATGCAGCTCTTGGGCTCAGTACTGAATAGGGTTACCACCTTTAAAGAAGCCCAAAGTGGGACATTTCTTACTGAAACATGATTTTTTGCAGGACAGTACGTAACCACGATCAATGCAACATACATGCTTTCTCTATATAATCAGAATTAAGGGTAAATATTGTAGTTTTTTTAGTTGCTTCTATTGTTATCATTTTAAGGTATTTTAGTTAAGCTATTGTAGTTTTCTGCAGTATTTAGTGGAAACTTAGAAAATATTTGTTCTACTATAAAATCGGGACATGTAGTATTTTTTATGTTTTTTGCATGACACAGCTGCACAGGACTGTCCTGCAAATATCAGGACAGGTGGTAACCCTAGTACTGAAGCAGCAGTAGTATGGTTCAGAAGCTACCTCTCTGGGAAGGTCCAAAAAGTAAATATCCTGGACACCTTCTCCGACAACCTTAATGTTAACACAAGCATTTCTCAAGGCTCTATCCTTAGCCTGTTATTAAACAACCTCCCTCAATCGGTAAACGACCATTTAAACTGTATGCAGACAATGTGGTCCTATATTCATGTAATTCTGACCCCTACAAACTGGAAAAGCAAATGCAGGCTAATTTCACCATGACTGAGCACTGGTTCCTTCAATCAAAACTGCTCAATTATAAAAAAAACTGACTGTTATTCGCATCATCACATAACAAACAATGCACTCACCAACTTTGCATTCATAAGACTACTTCCCTGAAGATGGTTCAAACATTTAAATACCTAGGATTGACACTGGACCGCACCCTCTCATTTAACCAACACATAGACGCAGTCTCAAAATCGTCAAATGCAAAACTAGGATTACTGTACAGACACCAAAAAGGCCTGATTTCTGAGGCACTCAAAACTGCTGTAAATAGCTCAGTCCTCTCAGTGATAGACTGTGGTCTAGAAGTGTATGGGGCTGCCTCCCAAACTGCTTTGAAATATATCAAAACAACACTAAACAAAGCATGTCATTTAGTCCTAGGTGTACCCCATCTCACTCACACCTGCGAGTTGTACACTCAAACAAAATGGCTCAACCTTGACAGTCCCCTCCAGTATCAAGTATGCATGCTCGCCAAGAAGTCTATGCTAGGACTTACCACCCCAGGCCTGCAAAGCCCCCTTAGCCGATCTAATTCCATCAGATGCACTAGGGGTACAAACAACTCTGCTCTCTGCATCCCTTTCCATAGAACCACACAAGGCCAACGGTCCTACGAATACCGGGCACCACTTTGGCTTAATGCACGTGACCTAGGCATCACAAAAGAGGACAAAATAGGCCCCTTTAAAGATAAACTCCGAGTGGCCCTCGCCACAAACAGGAACTGTGACTGTGAGACCTGAACTCCCCCACACTCTTCCCTATTCTTTCCTGCTACCCTCATTCTAACTTGCACCCTTGCCTCTCCTCTCTTCTTGCTAACTAACACTCCCCTAGTAGGCTCCAGGTCTCCACCTCAGCACTTCCCCTTCCCAGTGAGTCTGGCCCTCCTTTATGTCTACACTCTTTAGCACTTAAGACAAAAGAACTGCTGTCCATCAAGTTCTTGCCTCCTTGCGTATAGCATTAGTTAATTACTTTACAGACTATATCATCCTCTGTTCCTTACCTGATTCGCTCTATATCCTGTAGATTCTCAAGTTGTTCACTTAACCACTTGTCAACCTAGCCTGCTTTAAATTATGTGTCTGTATTTTTACTTATATACTCCCTGTTATTGTAATTATGTAACCTCTGTAACCTGATGTACTCTTCTTTCTAGGCATGGAACCTCCTTGTATCTGCTTATGTACTTGTAACCATTGTAAATGATGTTATGCCCATATATTACTACGACGTGGAATCTCTGTAAAAGAGCCTTTGACTCAAAGGTACTTCCTAGAAATAAATAAATATAAAAAATATGGTTCGTTATTCGAATTTAAATTGAACACGTTTCTCCTCCTGTGATGTACCTTTTAGATGTAGTATGGTATTTAAAACTGCATGTATTAAGAGAAGTGGTGCCCTCATTGTTTCTAATTTGTATGTACTGTATCAGGTTGGCTAACTTGTTTGCTCATTGTTAGATCAATAAACAGTTAAAAAAAGAAAATGTTTTGTGATGCTCTGCATTAGTTTAGTTTTACAGTTTATTCTGTGCATTTATCACCTTTTTTGTTCCCTGGAGCCAGTGAGAACAGAGAGTTCAGGGGTTACTGATTTTGATGTTTAACAAAAATAACCACAAATCTCAAAAAGGAAAAAAAATGTAATGGGTTAGCGGCTGCTGGTTTTTTTTTTTTTTTTAATTAGAGATACCAGACTGGGGGCTTCTTTTGTCAAATTGGTATGACTGAAAGACCCCAAAAAGAAAACCATCTCAACAAGACATAGAAAGTGTGAATCCTGTCACAGGTTTTTGGTGAAGGAAAATCACCACAGCTTGTGTTTTGATTGTCTGGACTTGGGACCATGATTTTATAAATTTTGTGATCCCAGCAAAATGTTCTGCCCTAAAACTGAAATGAAAAAGGTAGCCTCTGTCGGCTTCATTGCCTGCATCAGTGCCCTTAGTGTTCTGCAGTAAAAAGCAATCCTAGTATAATGAAGGATTTACCCCTGATGGTGAAAAGCATGCATCAGCAGCTCTCTCACCCTTACAGTGGTCCCTGACTTCAAAGGGGGTTGAAAAATGCATTAAACAGCCCTCTCAATCAAAAGACAGACAGGGCTGAGAAGCCATCAACCAGTCCCATGAAAGAGCACAGAGTCCAGCAGGGGGAGCTCTGATGATGCAAATAGCAAGAAAAATAAGACATTCTGACCAGCCATTACCCACAACCTCTGGAAAGTAAAAAAAAAAAAAAAAAAACACAATGCCTCCCTACCCCTGAAAGGGACCATGGGTCACTGGTTCCAGAACAACCATTTTCTTTAGTGTGGGACATAAAAAGGATGTGGCAGTTTTTCCAGGCTATGCAAGCCATGGAAAGTCACCCACTTTGGCTCCTCCCCCCCAACCCCTATACTCTGTAAAGGGCATGGAAGAAGGTGAGGAAGAGGAACCAACAGAACTTGAGGTATCCCTGAACAGGACTTGGGTTTCCCTCCCAGAGTGAATGAAGATTTTTCATCTTGTTGCTCGTTTGTGAGCCAGATAGCCACATACTGAGCCTCAAGTCCACCGAAACAGAATAAACCTGGAGGAAGCAGAATTTTATGAGTATGCTAAGACAAATATCCTAAAAGATCTCCATTCCAGTACATAAATTCAAGAGAAAGGCCACTGCCCAGGATGCTGGCAACACCACACTCCGCACTGGCCATTGATTAAAAAGAAGTGAAATCAGGTGGACATAAGTGTTTTGAATACCTGTATGCCCTGCCTGATCATGGAGGGGTAATGCAGACTGTAGCTTGAGAGAAAATAAAGGTATCTGTGGCATTAGTACTTCCCGATAGATTCCAGGAAACTGCACTATATGGCTAGAATGCTGTATACAAACTCAACACTGCTGTCGCGACAGGATGCCTATTAAAGTTTCGCTGCCAACTATAAGTAGGCACTATTGAATGCAGTTCTGCCTATTTGTGAAAGACTGCTAGATGAGGAACAAGCTAATCTGGTGTAAATGGTAAGGGATGGCTTAGAAACTGTGAAACTATAAAGTGCCAGTTTCAAATGGCCAAAGAGGTAAATAATACAGCATTAAGATCCTTAGCAATCTCAGTTGTATCCAGAAGATTTGCGTAGCTTAAAACAGCTAGCTTGACTCTGAACACACAGTAGTAAAGCACTGGATTCCCCATTTTGGGTTTGATCCTTGTTTGGAGAAAAAGACAGAGGCTTACATGAATAAAGTTTAAGCGCAGAAATTGCTTTCGAAAACTTAACTGAAGGGGGGTGCTAGAGAGCCATGTTACCCACAAGACATGCTTCATGTTAGTTCTGCCAAAGCTACACTTTTCAGTGATAATTTTATGGACATTCTTATCTGCATGGGGTAAAGCTTGGTGTTTTGTACTGCTGTTTGTTTTGGTGAAAATGGGCCATCTGAATGGAACCAGAGGAGCAAGTCAAGAATAGGACCCATGTCCACAACAAGACCTGCCAGGACCATCATGATGTGCTGGAGCAAGCAGCCTGAATCAAATGAGGGAATCACCCCCCACTCCCATCTCCCCAGGACTTGGTCCTTAAGGTGGTCAGAGAAATGGACAAAACAATAGAGTGCAAACTAGAGAGAATGGGCAATCAGACTGTGAAGAAAGAGGCTGCCACCACGGTGTCTAAAGATGCTGTCAACCAGTCTGTGAAAATGCTGACTGTGGTGAACAAATTGACTCAAGAAAATTCCCATCTGGAAACCTTTGAGAATGGGGCGAGGGCTATGAAGGTGAGAATGGTTGGTCTCTCTGAAGGGATCTGAAGGAGACAACCTGCTGGAATTCCTCTCTACCTGGTTGATAGAGGTGCTTAATTTGGAAGGCAGCAGGGGTAGCAATCCATTTTGGAGGACGTATTGTAAAACCCCTCATACCCTGTAAATTAACATATCATTGCTCTGCATGATTTTGGTGGTCACCTCTGGGACAGAGGTATGGAACAGTTTAAGGAGGCAGCACCTTTTAAGCCTGAAAGGAGGTCCTGTTTAAATGTTTGATTGCCGCCCTCCCTCTGGAACAGGTGATGGCCCTGTGGGCATCCCTGAACTGACCCTGTCACAGTGAGGATGGGAGAGTCCCCACCTAAGTTTCTGAAACCTACCTCCTTCTCACTTTTGTTTTTGCACTTCTGTTGCACGAGGGGCAAAAACAGCCAATGCTTGAAGCCTAGAATATAGAGCTGCTTTCCTGGCTTCTGCGGCCCCTCGCTATACTGGATGCTGCAGTGGATGAAGCCAGTCAGTCCGCTCCCATTCTTCGCTGAGATCTGAACAGGATTGCTTCAGCTGCTGTATGACTTGCCTGCCAGACTGCACTACTGCAGGCTGCAACTTCCAGTGCAACACGACCCCAGACACCCACAACATCCCTCTGTTGGTATTGTTGGCACAGAACCTATGAGAAACCAAACAGGGAGATAGTGGTGTCCCTGTTGGCAGGTCCAGAAGTCCCTCCAATGCAGTCCCGCATAGAAGTAACTTTCTCTACCATGTGCCAGTGCAGTCTGTCTGAGAGAGAAAAGGAAAGTTAGAGCCTGAATACTGGCTTAAAAGAAAAACTGAATCCCCTAACTTGACCCACTGAAAAGCCTACGGTCTACAGCAGAGGATCCCTGTGGTTTGCCTGCCATTCCTGCAGAAGCGGCAACAATTGATGAAAGTGGCAGGAACAGCAGGTCATATACCAGAGGAAATCCCACATGCATAGTGATCTTTCTTGGCAAGATTAGGGTGTGCCTCCATTTCTTTAGTGTATGGAGCTGTTCCCCATATATTACAGCTCAGGATGGACGGATGTGGGAGCAAAGAGGAAACCAAACTTCACTTCTTTCCTTCCTTGCAGTAACCCATTGCTACTTATTTACTTTTTTTCTTTTATAATCTTTGTTGAAGTTTTTGGCATCAATTCAGTAGTGTAACCATGTAGAATCCATACAGGAAATAGTGGAATATCATGTTTAGATACATTGGAAAATAGTCAAATTTTTGGTAGGCCACAAAAACAGATACAGCAACATACATGTAGGGCAACATTTTCAAAAAGGATGCACCCAGCACATCTCAGAACTCAGGCGCATCTGAGATGCGCTGAGTGCAAACATTGACATATTCAAACTCATGCATAAGATGCTCGGTGCATCCCATTTGAATATACCGAAGTAGTGCCCATGCCCAACCTGACATGTGCCGATGCATCCCCCTGGCCGGCTGAAGTCCCATCATGGGGTGGACCACCGCATTCCCAGATGCACCAGGCCCAAGATCGGGATTTTCAGCTGGCAGCATGCAAATGGGGCCATTAGGCTTGCAAGGTGCATTGGGGTCATTTGCATGTCATTATGGCCCCATTAGCATTGTGCCAACAGTGATGCGCTCGGCAGGATGCACGGGTGGCGCCCCGGCCCATGTCAGGGCAAGAAAATGTAAACCCACCGTTTCCAGGTGTAGAATTCCTCCCTGATCCCGTAGCAGTACAATAAAATATCCCTCCAGTTCCTCAAATCTATAGTGACCCCCGTCCTGATCCCCGTAACATTGCCAATAACATTACCCCAGTCCCTCGTATCCATAGTGACCCCCCTCCCATTGTAAACCCTGTAAAACATGAAGTACTTACTTGTTCCATAGTGTAGTAGCCCCCACCCAGTCAAACATGCACATCTCCTCCTGCTTCCCCCTCAGTATGGCCACTCAGCCAGTGAGTCGGCGGGCAGCATATCCCACTGCACACCTCCATGGCTGCCGCCGACTAAGCTGTCTATGAACGACAGCTTACTGTACAAGTACACGGTGCAAATCCATTAGTTGCCCTGTCAACCAGTGAGCTTGCAGTGTGCACTGTAAGCTGTCATTCACTGTGAAGGACAGCTTACAGTACACACTGCAAGCCCATCAGTCGACAGTGCAACCAGTGGGCTTGCACTGTGGCACTGCTGATAAGCTGTCATTCATTACCCAGCTTCATCGGTGGGCAGCCGTGGAGGTGTGTGTGGTGGGCTGTGCTGCCACCGACTCACTGGCTGACTGGCCATACTTTGGGGGGACACGGTGGGATGTGCCAGTTTGACTGGGTGGGGGTGGGGGCTACTGCACTAAGGAACAAGTGGGTTGTTCATGCTTTATGGGGTTTACAATGGGAGGGGGTCACTATGGATATGAGGGACTGGGGCAATATGTTTTTGGCAATCCTACATGGATCAGGATGGGAGGTCACTATGGATGCGAGGAACTAGGGGGATATTTTATTGTACTGCTACGTGGATTGGGAGGTGGGATCCCTACACTGTGGAAATGGGGGGTGGGGTAGGTATGTATATATGCACAACAGGGTTCTGGATAGGAGGGGGTGAACCTCTAGATGGCAAGAATGGGCAGGCTGCTGTCTGTAGTACTGCAGCCAGCCCACTTAGGACTACTTTTAGTCCTAACTTTGTCAGGCACATCTTTGGAGATGCTTCGAAGGTATGCCAACTTTTTTCTCTGAAAATAGGGATGCATTCCATATTCATGAGCACACCCCCCCAGATGCGCTACATGTCATTATCATTGACTTCAGTGCATCTGAGATGCGCCGACCCCATCTCTTCCCTTTGAATATTGCAATAGGGCAAATCTAAAGATGCACCAGCACCTCTCAGGTGTACTGGGTGCATCTCCTTTGAAAATGTCCCCCGTAAAACCTTACAAAGTAAATGTATTTTTCAGACAACAGGAATCCATTAATGATGCCTTACAGAAGTGCATTAGTCTTCAGGAGTGTGCTGCCCCAGAGACAGAACTTTATGCTAATTTTACAATTTAGAATACAAGTTCAGACTGTGCCCTGTGGTCCTCCCCCACCCCAAATTGACTTAACTTCATATTGGTTTCTCCCGGAAGAAAGCACCCCGAAGTAGTCTCCAGCTTCTGGTCATCCTGTTTCTTTCTTTTATTAGAGACTTTACATTGAAACATAGAAGTTGACGGCAGATAAGGACTGTATGGCCCACCCAGTTTGCCCATTTTACCTACCTGTTTCAAAAAAATAAAACAAAATACAGATCCTAGTTGATCTGCAGCTTACCTTTTTTTCCTGTCTCTAGTGTACCCTTATGTCTGTCCCATGCACTCTTGATGTTCTAGTTTAAAAAGTAACAGTTGTGCCTATTTTGAAAAATATACCCAAGCCCTCCAGTCGTGCCTTACCTCAGCTGGACTTACAGTCCATGTTTAGAATTTTTTCTGCTTGAAGTATTTGAAGTGGAAAGGATCAGTTTCTAGCTCAGAGGAGCTGCCCACCAAATCCCTTCCCCTTCCTGGTACAGATTTTCTGAAGCCCCATCCTGCTCGCTCCAGTGTTTTGTGACGTAGTTGTTTGCAGAACTCTCAGGCACGCCTCATTGATATTAATGGGGATAGGTCTTTAATTACATTTCTATATGTTTTAGAGGTTTACTGGGGTCAAATCAAAGCCACAGCTCAACTGACAGTGCTGTTGTTAGTTTAGCAATGGCTTTGATTTGACCCCAGTGCACCTCCAAAATGCATATAAATGTAATTAAAAACCCTCTGCTGTTTGCAGAGCGCGGGGGCGTGCTTTCACTGATAACTGTCAAAATGTTGATAATGGGGTGGGGCTTCAGAAAATCAGGAGCAGGAAACGGAAGGGAAGGGATTCATGCCAACACCTGGAGGCAGAAATTATGATCCTCCTTCAAATACGCAAGCAGAAAAAATTCTAAACGTGGACTGTTTAAGTCCACTTGCGTTAAAGGAACACTTGTCAACCCTTTTTGTATCCTACTATTTCTCGCTGAAAACACACATTCAGTGATTGCTTATCTTCTCTAAAATTCATTGGTGTTGCTGGTTAATCTGCCTCCTTTCTTAGTAGAACTGAAATGCATGCTAATAGTGCAAATTATACTCAACCTTGTTTTTGTTTCAAATCATTGACTTACTTTTATGCATACTTTCTGAACATTATTTATTCATTTAAAGATTGGTAACCAGGAAAAACATACTGAGCCGAGGCTCGTTTCCAGGTGTGACCCAGAGACATTGGGGAGAGGACCATAACAAAGTGTGATAAATACAGATAAAATTCAAAATACATAGTGCAAGATAAAGTATACCTTTTGACACATTTAAAGTGTATCAAATTTGCATAGCATGGGTACAGACACAATTGTGAGGCAGGTTATAGCCAAATGCAAAATGAGAGAAGTCTCACCACAAGTATCCAGCTGAAGGGAGGACTGGCCGGCCAACAGTAAGGTAGGAGATGGGGAGCACCAGCTTAATCAGAGATTCTGGGGCAAATGCAAGAGGTTACCGGAGATGGTCTGAGCAGACGTTTTAGCACCAGAAATGAAGGGGTTAGATGAATTGAGGTGGGGAGTTTGTTCCAGAGTTAAGGGAGGTGAAAGGAGAAGGCATGTTGACCAGCTGGAGTATGAACTCTGGAGAGCCAAGATACAGGAAGGACAGGAGTGCAGGGGGTATGGGGTAAGGGGTGACCAGAGTGAGGAGAGATGGGACTGGAGGGATTTGAACCAGTATTTATTTAGAGTTAAAGGTAAGACAGTGGGCTAAACATGTCTGCTGAAGGGAGGGGAAAGAGAGGGTGTAATATAGGTCACAGTGGTGTGTCAGAAAAGGGAAGTTGGAGGCAAAGCGACAGAAAGTATTAAAAAGTACATTGAGTCTGGCAAGGGAGATTGTGGGTGTGGACCCATAGATGATGTCAGCATAGTCAATAACTGGGAGGATCCATTTTAAGTCTTGAGAAACTGGGAAGGGGAGACCATCCTTATGTCTGAAGAGCATTCCCAGTTTCGGGTGAAGTTTAGAGTGCAGGGCATCTAGATGAGATGAGTAATCAAGGGATGAGTCAAGACAGACCCCTAGGTATTTATAGATGGAGACAATGTTGAGTGGGGAGCCAGCCAGACTAGTGATAATTGGAGGGGTGGCAAACTGGCTAGCTTTTGCTTGGAGCCGAGGGTCATGGCAACTTATTTTTGTTCATTTTGAGACGATCTTGGAACTATTTTATTACCACATGAAAGGCCTCTTGGAGGGGGATTTGGACATTGGAAATAGATTTGGCAGACCAGTAGATGGTGGTGTCATCTGCATACATATGTACGTGAGCTGTGGAGCAGACAGAGGGGAGGCTGTTGATAAAGAGAGAAAAAAGGATGGGTTCAAGAATGGAATCTTGGGGGATGCCAGAAAGGACAGGGAGGGGAGGAGGAGAAAGGGTATTTCCGACCTGTACGGCCTGGTGCCTACCAGAGTGATACAAGTTAAACCATTTAACCAATGGGGCAGACAGTCTAGCAGCGTGGAGTTTATGAGGAGAGGGTGAGAGACAGAATCAAATGCTTTCACTAGGTTGATGAATATTGTGGAGGATATGTGACCTTGATCCATAGCTGAGAGTATGGAATCATGAAGCAGAGGAGGGAGGGTGTGGTGGAATGAGATTTTCTGAACCCTGATTGGACAGTGGAGAGGATGTATGTGGAGGTGAGGAAGTCAGTGAGCCTTGCGAGGACAATGGATTCTTGAATGTTTGCTAATGAGGGGAGGAGGGAGATGGACCAGTAATTACCAGGGGAGGTAAGATCACTGCCCTTATGGAGAGAAGGACTTTGGCAAGTTTCAGGCAGAGTGGAGGTGGTGAAAGAAAGATTGAGTAGGTGCTTTAGAGGGAATACAATAGTGGAGGCAGAAGTTCTGAAGTATTCGGTCAAGGCCATCGAGGCTGGTCTTGGAGGGGTTAGGGACATAATTGATCAGTAGACTAGAGAAGTGGAAGCTGTCAAGCGTGAGGGGGAGAGGAAAGTCTGGTAGGGCACTAGGAGGATCGTCTGTGTGCACATGTAGTAAAAAAAAAAAAAAAAAAAAATTTTACGGCAGTTGCTACAAGGGATGAATCAGAGATCTGAACTTCAGCTTTACAAAGGTGGGAGATGTAGGTGCGGGGGGGAAGGGGGTTTGTAGAAGCATGTGGAGATCATTCCAAAATGAGCATGGTGAGCGATTTGTGGATTGCAGGTGCACCTTGAAATAATTAAGCGTTGGAATACCCAAGAGTAGCTGCTCATAATGCAATGGCCTCTTGTCCTACCACTGCATCTTGAGTAGCTAAACTGTGTTGGGGTGGTTCCAAATCCAGATAAGATGCAGTAGGGGTTGATTAAGGAATGTAAAA
Source organism: Neoceratodus forsteri (assembly GCA_016271365.2). NCBI lineage: Eukaryota > Metazoa > Chordata > Ceratodontiformes > Ceratodontidae > Neoceratodus > Neoceratodus forsteri. Next base: position 516,993,297 of record CM028136.1, on the reverse strand, counting down.
TAAATGGTGGTGTAGTAACACCAGTGTGGCAGGAAGTCTTTCATTTTTAAAAAGATGAAAAAAGAGTCTGAAACCAATTACCAGCTTACATTAATGCATTTCACAGAATGTGAACAATCCTACGATATGTCCTTTGTAGGGACATTGTGAGGCCTAAGGGTGTTGACAGTGTCCCTTTAAGGCTGTAAGCACTGAAACTGGCGCTCTTAAAAGTTTTATGAATACAATGTGTTCACTATGGTGTTTGTTTATACATTTTATATTTTTAACGGTTTTTCCAGTTCCCATGAACTGAAAAAGGCTCCTTTACATTGCAGTTCTACCTAAGAGAACCAACCTTTTTTTAATAAAAGATTTTAATCACTTTTGTTTTTATTTATTTTGAAAGCAGTTTAGACAGTGCCCGTGATTCATATCATGATTTTATTAATTGTGAAATTTGTATTAAAGGAATAAAAAGTCTTTTTAAAAAGGTAAGTATTTTATGGCTTCTCAGTTTCCTCTGTCACCAAAATATAAAGGCTCAGAAGGAGTTCCTAATGATGGTGGAAAGCATGAATTGGAGGGTTCTTCCCCTCATAAGCAGCAGTCCCTGTCAAAGGAGGCAGACAAAGATGGAGCTGCTCAGCCATCAGAATGACATGGAAAAGATGACAAAGCTATTAGGTTGTCCAAAAGGAGGAACCATGATTCCAATGGTGGCAAAAGTACAAACAAAAGAGCCTCAGAGCAGATACTGGAACCGGCACCTGCTAAGAAAAAACAAAGAAAAACACATCACTGCCACTCTTCCGGTGAGGGAAAGAAGAATGCAGTGAGACTGAATCCGATGGCCTCAACTGAGGACATGACAAAGGTAAAGGTATGTTAGTTTTTCCAGGCCTTATCTGCTCTGGGAATTGTATTTAATGCGCTTGCTGTCTGGGGGGGAAGGGGAAGGTGAGCCCATAGACCTGGTTCTCCTGATTAGAAGTTTGGTTCCCCTCCCAGGGTTACAGAGGATTATACCTCTTATTCCTTGTTCATTAAACAAATGGTAACCACTTTTGACTTCCCCTCTTGTGAAACAGAGGAGGATGAGGAGAAGGTGGAGTTCATGGACATGAAGTACTACACCCTGCAAGGAGACTATTAGCCGCCATCCACAAGTCCCACCAAAAGACCACATCAAAAATCATTTTAGCACCTAATTCAGCTGCTGGCATTGATGAGAAATCTGAAAAGTCTCAGATGGACAGGTGGTCAGAATACCTATATTCTCACCCTGATCATGAAGGAGTGGTACAGGCAACTGTTTGTGAGAAGGCCAAGGTTCCTCTCTTTGCACAGCTTCCTGCAAAGGATTCCAGAAAACTGGATACTGTGTCCAAAAAAAGTGGACACAACCGCTTCCCTGCTCCTAAGGCAGGCAGGCAGCTTATTTGGCCTACACAGTTCAGTAACTGCTCTCAAAGTCAGTGCTGGCTCTAAGTGATGAAGTGGATGGTGAGGTGGCACAGGACCTGGCTGCCACAGCAAAGTCGGCCCTGAATGCCACTAGATACCAGTTTCACATGGCTGTAGACACCAGTGACTCTGCTTCAAGAGTCTTAGTTCATGTAGTGGCACTGAGGAGGTTTGCCTAGCCAAATGCTACAATTCTTATCCAGGATATTCCAACTAAAGCCATTGATTTCTCCTTTGAGGGAAGTTCCCTATTTGGTGACAAGACAGGCGTACATGAAAAAAGTGGATGAGTATAGAGCCACTTTTAAAAATTCCACCAAAAAAGAAAAGACTTCCACTTCCTATAGGCCTTATGGAAAGGAGGTCGGGACAGGGCTTACTATCCCAGAGCCTACAGTGTTTGAGTACCAGCCACAGAACAGGTACTGCAGAGGTGGAGGCAGGAGGGGCTCAAAGTGTGCTGCAGCAACAGACCCTAAGGCGCAACTAAAACAAAACTCCTTACAATTTTAACCAGGTAGCCATTCAGCCATTGCCAGTGGGATGATTACGGACTCACTACTTCCAAGAATGGGGAAAAAAATGACCACAAACAAGTGGGTCCTGGAAGTAGTGGGTCAAGGATTGTCCCTGCAGTTCCAAGGGTTTCCCAGATTGCAGTGACGAAAGAACTTCCCAGATTACTCACCAACAGAAAGAATTCTGCTGGAAGTAGAGAAACTGCTTCAAGCAGCAGCAGTAGGAAGGGTCCCTGCCTCACAGTGGGACAAGGGTCTGTTCTCAAGATAATTCAGATTTCATTTAATTTCATTTTTGTTTATACTGGAAAAGCATGTGAGCAAAATTGCCTGTTTCCACACATGTCCAGTGACAAAATTTGGAACAGTAATACATATTGGTAAACATTACATAGTTTGGAATGAGTGCATACAAAATTGGTACAATAACACACATTGGTGAATATTACATTGTCAGGAAAAACAGTTTTATATAGGGGCAGAACATAATAGGGAAGGTACTGTTAAAGATAATATAACTATAATTTAAAGAGAGGCAAAAATATGGCAAGTGTGAAGTACAGTAAACTGAAAAGAAGAGATTGGAACTGAGAGCGTGGGTTGGGGCAGCTGCATTGGAGTTTGTCTAAAAAGTAGGATTTCGGTTGGTTTTTGAATGTTGGAAGTGTGTTGCACAGGACAAAGGGCAAGGGAAGGTTGTTAAAAAGTTTGGCATCTTTGTAGGAGAGGGAGTTGTTGCCCTTGGGCGGTATGACAGCTAGTAATCGTGAAGATTTAAGATATCTGAATAAGCATATCAAGAAAGAAAAGTTCAGGATGATTACATTGGGCACACTAAATGCCACCCCTACAGTCAGGAGACTGGTGGTGGTCACTGAATCTGAAGGATGCCTACTTCCACATTCCAGCCAGAACCAGCCACCGAAATATCCCATATTCAGGCTGGGAAACTGTCAATATCCATTAACAGCCCTATGCTTCGGTCTCACCTCTACACCAAGGGTAGTCACAAAGTGCCTAGACACAGTGGCAGCTCATCTAAGAAAACAAGGTGAGTTGATGCTTCCTTGCCTGGATGACTGGCTAATCTCAGAAAAAAACAAAATAGGAGGTGATGTGCTCCATACACCAGATAAAAGCGTGTTACAAAACGTAGGATTTTTAATAAGTCTGCAGATGTCCCAGACAGAACTAGTACAGGTCTTGCCTTTACAGTAGCAGAATAGATACCCTGCAGGGAAAAGCCTTTCTTTCACAGGAAAAGATACCAGAACTAATTGCCAGTGCAGAATCATTCACACTGGGCCATGCAAGGACTACAAGGATTTTCTGCAACTGCTAGGCTACATGACTTCATCTGCAGCTGTGCTGCCATGAGCCAGATTGCAAATGTGGGTCATTAAGTACCACCTAAGAGGTTACTGGGCCCAAAGGTCGGGCTCTGTGTCCAAACTAGTGCCAGTCACAAAAAGTTTTGTACAAGCACCGGAGTGGTGGAAGAAGAAAAACAAACTCAAAGATGGCATTCCTTTCCTCCAGCAATCTCCAACCAAGGTCTTAAAAACAGACACTTCACTCCCTAGGGTGTGGAACCCACCTAGAGGACCTCACAATGAAAGGTATCTGAAGCCCTCATGAGACTCAGGAGCACATAAATCTCCTCAAGCTTAGGCCAGTACCACTGGCAGAACAGTCCTTCTCCCTGCTACAGGGTTAGTCAGTCCAAATTTTGACAGATACCACAACAGTGTACTAGAACAAGATCCTCAAAACTGTGCACAGAAGCTATGAGGGTCTAGGATGTAGCTTACTGCCAGGGCACACAGATTTCTGCAGCACACCTGCCAGGCAAGGAGTGTGCTGGCACACTCCCTAAGCAACATTAGCCAGGTAAAGCATGAGTGGACTTTGAACAAGCAAGTGCTGACTTCAGTCTTGAGGAGATGGGGTACCCTAGAAATATAGACTTCTAGGGACATGGATATGTTGTTCATCCACACTGTCTGGCAGGTATCCTTGCCGCTTTAAATCTTGCGGAAGGTCTTCAAGCTGGCTCCTCCCACCCACCGGTGTTAAAACTCGACTCCGCCCATGGCCTTAGATCTTCCTTACCACTTGAGCTCAGGTTCCTCCCTTAACGCTCTGCGTATAAGACTGGTTCCTAATTCTTCGGTTTTCCGAATTTAAAAGTTTTTTGCATTATAGACTTTGGTCTTCTATCCCTCGCGGCTGCGATGGACAAATTGACTCCCAGTTTTCGGAGGTGCCCTTGCGGGCAGAAGATGTCTCGGACGGATCCGCACTCCACGTGTGTCTACTGTTTAGGCCTTGAGCATGACCCGCAGGCTTGCGACCTGTGCTCTTCCTTCTCAGCCTACGTCCTTGAAGACCGTGCTGCCCGTTTTTACAACTGGGGCGCCCTGAGAAATATTTTCATCTGGTGAAGTTAAGAGGCCTGGTCGGTGGTTTCCGCGGCGGCGGGCTCAGCGGATCAGCTAGAGCAGATGATCGCCCTCGAAGAGGAGGCGGCGCAGGCCGCATCTTCCTCGACCGCGGCATTTATCCCGCTCTCCCTGGGTTCCTCTTACACAGCTTCCTCTAAGGAGCTTTGTCTGTCCCTCTCCACTAGAGGAGAGGGACCAACATCTTCTGGACCTTCTTCTCGGTCCAAGAAGAAAGACAAGGGTAAGTCCCTCCGTCGACGCTCTTGGGAGCGGGAAAGGTCCCTCTCCCCGAGTTGTCGGCCATCGACTTCGGTCGATCATTTGGCTTCGGCCACTGGTCTCACGGTGTCCCCGTCAGGTCAGTTGACAGAGACGGGTTGTCGACTGGCGAAGCCGAAAATCCTCTCTCACTGGTTCCCCCGGTGAGAGTTGAGGATCCCGCGGGCTTGCCAGTGCCTCCACTTCGGCGCTGGGTGAACCCTCCGAGCTGAGGAGGACCCGTCCCCTCCCCACCGTCCTCGGAAGGCCGAGGTTCTCGGTTCGGACTTCTTAGCGGTCCAGCCAATCCCGCCCGTCATAGGCGGTCTCGCATCAGCGGTAAAGCGACGCTCGACGTCCTCCTCCTCCTCGGATGAGGGGAGGCTTCGACGTCAGTTACGTCGACGATACGAGGACCTCATGTGGCAACAGCTCCTTCTGACCGGGAACAAGTCGACGCCGTCGCCTTCCCCGGCCATTAAGTGGCTGTCACCGGAGCGGCCAAAACAACCCCTTGTCTTACCCGAGGAGCCTGTTCCCAGGCCGGTTGTTCGGCCAAAACCAGCTGCTCCACAGATTCCGGTGGAACCTCTGCCTCCACAGCCGCTGTTTGGGGCTCCGACCAAGAACTCTCGGTCGGCTCAGGGTCTGCCCCATAGGCTGTCGGTCACCCTCACTCCCGATTGCCCTCGGCAGGTGGAGGGTGGCTCAGGCCCGAGGCAGCTCTTTGCAGACTCTTCTGAGTCCGACGATTCCTCCCTTTTCTCCAGGCGAGTGGACTTGGGGTCCTCTGGAGGTCAGTCACTGGACGACAACCCTTCGTCCTTCCTGGGTTTGCTCAGGCTCATCTCGAGTCCCGGGATGCAGCTCGAACCTGTATCCACTCTGGGCCAAGTATCCCTCACGGAGATATTGGACGAAGGGATTCCTAGAGGCCTTTCCTGTGGCCGAGGCCATTGTGGGCCCGGCCTTGGAGCTCTGGCAGCGTCCTGCGCGTTCGGCCAGGAAGTACGCGGTCCCTACCAGTTCCCTGTCCGGTTTCTCGGAACATCCCTCAGCCGAGGGGTTAGTTACCGACAGCGTTTTCCAGCGTGCCAGAAACGCTAGGGATGTGGACAAACCTCCCGACAAGGAGTCCAAGAAATTGGACTATGCCGGGTGAAAAGTCTACGCTGCGTCCTCCCTTGGCCTTCGTCAGGCCAGCTCGGCCATGCTTATGGCACATTTCTCCCATGCCCTGTTGGGCTCCCTGGATGAGGTAGTCCCTCATCTCCCGGCTGAACTGCAGACCACGGTTAGGCAGGTGCGGGACCAGGGCAGGGCGATGGCCAAGCAGCAACTTCAGACTGCTCTGGACATTGGAGACTCATCGCCAGGTCAGTTGCGGCCGCGGTGGCTGTCGCCGCGGGCATGGCTGAGGATATCCACCTTCACAGCGGATACCCAGCACAGATTGGCGGATGTCCTTCCTGGGACCGACCTCTTCGACCCTGGGTGGAAGGCCACCTCCAGAGGATCGAAAGTCCAATGCCACTTTGGACTCGGTCTCATCCGCTCAGAGGGACGGGGCGCAGACCGCAACCCAAGCCCTTTCGTCCGTCCGCGCCCGGCGTCACATCCAGCAGCATCAGGGCCAGCAGGCTCGGCTTGGCATCCCAACCCAAGCCTGCGGCTTCCTCCTCCAGGAAGCAGGGAGGTAAAGGCCCTGGAGGTCCCTTGGCGGTCCTTCCTCCAAGCCTGCCCAGTGACGGGTTGAGGGTGTCACCCCAACCCGATCGCCTCACCCAGGTGCCCCCATGGGGGGATGGCTCCGCCACTTTCTTTCTGCCTGGTCCATTATCACCACAGACCGGTGAGTGTTGGAGGTGGTGGGAAAGGGCCTGCCTCTGGAGTTCGAGCAGGCCCCACCCTTCAGAGCCGTCGCACCTCGGGGTCCGAAGCCTCGCTGTCAGCTCGCCGAGCCGACATCGCTCTCCTCCTCGAGAAGAAGGTGATAAAGAGGTGGCGGACCCTCCCTCAAACCGGGGTTCGTGTCCAGGTACTTCCTGGTTCCGAAACAGACGGGGGGCTGGCGCCCCATTCTCGACCTACGACCTAAACAAGTTCCTAAGGTCTCGAACCTTCAGGATGGTCACTCTGCCTCAGATAATATCATCCTTGGAACACGGCGTGTGGTTCTGCTCTCTGGACCTGCAGGACGCGTTCTTTCACGTCCCTATCCGTCCGTCACATCAGAGGTTCCTTCGCTTTCGAGTGGAGGGATCCCTTTTCGAGTTCCAAGCCATGCCCTTCGGCTTATCTCCAGCTCCCAGGGTCTTCACCAAATGCATGGCAGTGGTGACAGCATTCCTGCGGCGCCGAGGGGTCCGGGTTTACCCTTACCTGGATGATTGGCTGATAGCAGTCCCCTCCAGACAGGAGGTGGAGCGGTCCAGAGATCTGGCACTCCAGGTTTGCTCTCAGGTCGGCCTCCTCATCAACGAGGCCAAGTCGGAACTCGAGCTGAAGCAGGTGATTCTTTTCATCGGGGCAGAGCTCGACTCTCTTCAAGCCAGAGCACGGCTCCCGGCGGACAGGGTCGAGGTTCTTTCCTCCTTTGCCCAATCATTTCTGGTTGGGCAATTGCGCCCTGCCTGGGACTTCCTCGCCTCCTGGGTCTCATGGCGGCCTGTACCAGCGTGGTCCGTTGGGCCCGCTGGAGCGTCGCCCCTTCAATGGGGGCTGGCCAGCCAGTGGTCCCAACACTGCGATCCATTGGACCAGCTAGTAGCGGTGACCCAGGGGATGTGGAGCGCTCTCCAGTGGTGGACCGTTCCAGTTCACCTGCAGGAGGGCATCCCGTTTGTCCGCCCTGAGCCGACGGGGTCTCTATCGACCGATGCCTCTCTGATGGGTTGGGGTGCCCATCTGGGGGAACACAGAGTGCACGGCCTCTGGTCCCCGTGGGAGTCCCGATGCCACATCAACCTGCTGGAGCTCCGAGCGGTCCGCCTAGCTCTCACCGCCTTTGCTCCGTTTCTTCGGGGTCAAGTGGTCTGGGTCTAGAGCGGACAATACCACGACCATGTACTATCTAAACCGCCAGGGCGGGACCGCTCCATGCTTCTATGCAAGAAGCTCTCCGCATCTGGTCACTGTGCGCAGCCTGGAGGTGGATCTCCTAGCCATTCACATGGCAGGGCCTCCAACACCCTGGCCGATGCCCTAAGCCGGATAGGGGCTGCGTCCCATGAGTGGTCTCTCCTCCGGAGGTGTAGTACAAGATCTGTTCTCCCATTGGGGCACACCTCAGGTGGACCTGTTTGCCTCCAGGGAGAATGCGAAGCTGAGGCTGTTCCATGCCCGGCCCCCTCAGCAGGGTTCGCTGCAGGGGATGCCTTCTCAGGGCCGTGGACCCCAGGCCTCTTCTACGCCCTTTCCCCATTCCCTTGATGCACAAGGTGCTGCTCAAAGCAAGGAGGGACAAGGCGCAGGTGATTCTGATAGCCCCAGACTGGCCCGCCAGTACTGGTACCAGATCTCCTCAGCCTCAGCTCCAGGCTCCGAGGCAGCTTCCAGCTCACCGGACCTGCTCTGTCAATCAGGGAAGGTATTCCATCGGACCTTCAATCCCTGCACCTGGCGGCCTGGTTCCTGGCGGCTAGAGTTCAGGCCTTGGGTCTTTCGGCGAGGTCCTCAACATAGTTGAGGCGTCCCGTAAGGAGTCGACCAGAAAATGCTACGCCTTCAAGTGGAAAAGATTTTCCATTTGGTGTCAGAGCAAGGGCCTGGACCCTTCTTCCTGTTCCTTGGCGAGCATATTGGACTACCTTTGGTCCCTTTCTCAGCAAGGGCTTAGATCGACGACCCTTAAGGTGCACCTGGCAGCCATCTCTGCTTAGCGGGCGCAGGCCAGGAAGCAGTCGGTGGCGCAGGAGAAGGTGGTCTGGCGCTTTTTCAAAGGCCTTGATCACTTTCCCTCGGTGTGAGAACCTGCCCTCCGTGGATTTACTGCTGGTACTGGCAAAGCTCATGGGCAAGCCATTCGAACCAATGCACAGGTGTGACGCTCTCACCTGTCGTGGAAGACTGCCTTCTTGGTGGCTATCACGTCATCCAGAAGGATGGGAGAGCTCCAGGCGCTCTGCATCGAGTCTCCTTACCTGGTCTTCCACAGGGACAAGGTTGTCCTGCGCCCCCACCCGAAATTCCTTCCGAAGGTGGTGTCTGAGTTTCACCTTAACCAGGTGTTGACTCTGCCGATGTTATACCCCAATCACACCTCAGAAGCCGAATATAGGCTCCATACTCTGGACCCTAGAAGGGCGCTCGCTTACTATAAGGAGTGCATGGCTGAAATTCGGGGAGAGGTTCGCCAGCTGTTTGTCACCTACGCTGAAGCCGCACCTGGCAGACCTGCAGCCAAGCAGACGATGGACAGGTGGGTCACCTCCTGCATAGATCTCTGCTATAAGTTGGCGGGCATGGAGCCTCCCAGAGGGATAAGAGCTCATTCTGCGTCAGGCACATGTGGTACTTAGTGCTGCTGACCCATGTCCAGCAGGATTCCATTCAACCTGCCACTAAGATGCAACATGCTCACTCTGTCTCAAATCAGTGTAACATTCCCAGATCTCAAAACACTGTGTCTGAGTGCATGGTTCTTTAACAGCTAGAATTTTCTATGGCGGCCAATCGGCGTAGTGGTAGAGCTACTGCTCGGGACACCGGTGACAGAGTTTGGTAGCAAGCTCAAGGTGTCAGAGTGTTGTCCGGAGGGGAGGATTGAGTGTCAAGGGGACTATTTCTCCTTCAGGGGCGGAAAAGGATTGCAGTGCCTGGTGCATGCTTGGCTCTTGGCGCATGCTGGGGAAAAGGCACCAAATTCGCCTCAAAACAGGCAGCAGGGACTGCAGACACTGATGCATGGCATATGCATGTGGGGGCTGCATGTCATGGTGCCATTGCACGCCGTGCCCCTCACGGGGGAAAAAACAAGGAAAAGTCTTGGTGACAGGATGATGCTTAGACCCTCTCAGGATTTGCACCCGATTGGCTGGGCTCCCAGTCCAACTACTGGATCCTGTCTCACCGTGGAAGATTGGGGAGCCCTGCCAATCCTGCCGGGGGGGCAAGCCCTGGGAGTACTGGCCGGTGGTAAGTCTTGGTGGACATCGGGGTGGCAGGCTGGGGGCCCGAGTAGATGGGAGCCGACCTTTCATGTAGGGGGATAAAAAGAGCACTAAAAAAAAAGGGAGGGGGAGAGTAGAATTTTCTGGTTTGTCTGTCAGAGGAAGTTTTGAAGGTTGCCAGGAATCTAGCAACAAGAAAAGCATGTTACTAAGTGTTAGAGATTCTCATACTGGTGTGCCCCCAGAAAGATGATTCCCAGTCCAGGCAGTTCTGTACTACATGGTATACTTACAGCCCTTAGGTCTGAGACCTTCAGCCATAAAAGTGCACTGGGTAGCTGTGTCAGCCAACACATCAGCAAGCAAAGACCAGTCCTTGGCCTCACAACCAAGTTTTTTCAAGGGCCTCATCCATCAACATCCCCCTGTAAGGGAACCAGTTCCCCCATGGGACCTCACCATCTGTCTTACACAGCTAATGAAGTCTTTCTTTGAGCCTGTGGTTACAGCTGACTTAAAGTGTGTCACATGGAAAAAATTTTTTATAGCCATGGGTAAGCAAACTGCAAGCCCTTTGTACAGATTCAAACATAATATTCCACAGAGATGAGGCATCTCTTGGAACCAACAGGAGGTTCCTACCCAAGGTGTTGTCTGAGTTCCACTTAAACCAGTCAGTTACCCTTTCTGTTCTCTGCCCTGAACATTCCAGTACAGGTGAGCAAAAATTGCACTGTTTGGATATAACAAGAGCACTAGGTCACTACATGGACCGGACAAGGGATATTAGGCCCCAGAGTATACATCTTTTTGTTACTTATGGAGAGGTTGGCAAAGGTAAGCCAGCAATTAGGAAAGCTGTTTCCCATTGAATAGTTTCATGTATGCAGTTCTGTTATGAACAAGCTGGCAAAGTACCCCCCCGAGGCATACTCCACAAGGGGCACCTCTGCCTCTGTAGCAGCTTCAAGGGGCATCCTCATCCATGAAATTCGTAAAGCAGCTTCCTGGAAAATTGTACACACCTTTACAAAGCACTGCTGTCTGCACATGCAGTCCTGGAGGGATGTCAGTTTTGGAACTGCTGTCTTGCAGAATGTTTTTCTTAAATAGGTTATAGACCTATCCACCCAAGGTACTGCTAGCAAGTCTGTACTTTTGTAAGGCATCATGTATGGATCCCTGTTTGAAGAAAAAATTACTCACTGTAGTACAGTTGATCTTCGTCGAGAAGATCTTTCATCAGGCCACACCTATGGAACTTACAGCCACTAGGCACTAGGACCACATGGAAAACTTTTACAAGCAGTCATTAGGGGCCACCCACAACAACGACTGACATTGCCTACTACATAAACATTGGCAGCCCCTTCCCTCCTTGGTTTGTTTCCCGCTGTTGACCTTACTTGTTGGACTGTGCACAGAGACAACGCTATTAGTCGTCGCTTTCTTATTTTCTTACCATAGTTAAGCAATCACTTTTATAAGTGATTTTCAATGACGTGTATGTCTAGGGAGCTGTTGAAACTGTTCCGTTATTGTGAATGCAGTAAAAAGATATACACCAGAGATTCACACATCTGAATGTGTTACCTCGGCCCAGACCATAACATGCAGGTGTGTCCAATTTGCAAAAGGCTCAACACAGCCACCTGGTGATGTTGAAAAGGTGTCTTTTGGAGAATTGCCTTTTAAAGCAGCAGGTAGCCCGAATGGAGAGGGTGCTACAGAAAGAGTTCGGCTACATCACCAGGTCACTTCTCGGGGTCCAAATCATCAAAGTCCTGGGCAAAATCATTCGGGACCCATAAGCCTAAGCATTGGGAGAGGGGCGAGGGAGCAATAGAAGGAGAAAATCTTCTCAGTGTGCTCCAGGTTGCCCCTTCGGACAGGTATGACCACTACAGTACCGTTGACCACTCCAACGGCAGCTACGCCCAGACCATTGACCTAACTTCCAGGTTAGGACAGGCTGTAAGCACCACCAGGCCTAGTATGACTTGTGTGTCACCGTGGGGGGGGGGAGGGCCTTGCCTCCTCCATTGATTTCCATGGGCATACCCATTGATTGGCACGGGGTCATAATGTCGCAAGACAGTACAGTGAAACAATATACCGCACTGCCAATACAGCACGGTATATTGCATCCTTAACGACTGTACGTCTTAGTCCCCCACACCCCTCTCAACTTAAATAACTCCGGGGGTAGGTTAACACTTAATATAGCACAAAGTGTGAAAAAATATAAAAACTGTTTTACATCTGGGACCATGAATCGAAACCCGGTCCAGACGCACTGCCTCCCTTGCTGCCTGTGGCTCATCCCATTGAGCCATGGCAGCTGCACACCGGCCCCTCCTCCCAGCAGAGGTCTTATCCTTTGCCTGGGAACAGTGAGAGGGTGCACTACCGCGCATACAGCCTTTCACGGTTTTGAACCCTCTCGCTCTTCCCAACCATGCTGTTCCTGTTGCGGTTTTAATGTAATGAGGTAGGCGTGCGAAAGGGACCAGGTAGTCTGTCTATCACCCCAGGTGCCGGCGTAAGGTGATGCTATACGTCCTTCGTGGACATGCTTAGGCACTTGTTAGTTCCTCCACTTGTACCAGGAGGTCCATCAGTGGAGCCTGTAATTCAAACCTCCACAACGACACATCCTATGGCTGTGTTTCAGCTCCGTCCTGGAGTGCCAGCGCTCTCACCAGTGCACTCTCTCCAACCTGTTGACTAGACCAATGATGACTTTGAGTACAGTTCCTGATCTCATGGTGCAGGATGATGAGGAGGAGGCTGAAGATTATGTGAAAAGTCCTTATAAAAAGGACTAGTTCCACTGTGTATACTTATAGTTAAGACTCTGTGGTTTACACATCAGGCCCCCCCCCCCCATGACGCATCTTTTATCACCGTGATGCAGCAGTTATAGGCTGCCATAGGGTTTGATTTGGAGGAACAGGATACAACCAAGAAAAACCTTATCGATTTCTTGGCATTTACTAGATGTTCCTCCTATAGTAATACCACCCCTTCTCCCTGCCTTAGAGGATGCCACCTTTACTGCCTGGCATAGGCTGAATGTGATTCCTGCCATACCAAGAAAGGCAGATAAGATGTATATGGCCTCCTCAGGGAAATTTTTGTTTTTTGCTGGTCCGCCTCAGGTAGACTCTTTGGGAAATCCAGGTTCAGTGGTGATTCACTTGACTTGAAACTTAGTCAACAGGCGCTTGATGTGGTCCTTTCCCCACTCACTAAAATATTTAATCTCTCCCTCTGTTTTGGCCAGTTCCCCACTCAGTGGAAATCAGTGGTAGTCACCCCTATACTCAAGAATAGTGACAGAACCTCACTTTGTAATTACCGACCCATCTCTATCCTTCCCCCTAGATCTAAGACCCTTGAATGGATAGTATCCGACCAATTATCTGATTACTTCACAAATCATAATCTACAATGTCGCCAGCAGCATGGCTTCAGGAAGGGTCATAGTACCACCAATGCCCTTCTGGAGTTTACTGACTTCTTACACAAAGCTCTTGACCGTGGCAATCTGGTAGGGTCTATGTGCATAGACCTTACAAAAGCTTTCAATATGGTAAAACATGCAGCCTCCCAATGCACTCAGGAGTCCCCCAGGGTTCAATACTTGGGCCGCTGTTTTTCAGTCTCTTCCTCAATAACCTCCCCCTATCCTGCTCTGGTCCCCTTTTACTCTATGCAGACGATGCAGTAATCTACACTAATCACCCAGACCCTACCCCCTGGAATATAATCTGCAAAGGCACTTTGCCGAAATTGAATTGTTGTTCTCCCAGCACAAACTCATTTTAAACTACAAAAAGACTAAAGTGATGTTGTTTGCCAACCCACAAAACAAAAACAAAGGTCTGCCACTAAATATACTCAATAGCCAGTGTCAACTACTGGAGCAAGTCAGTAGCTTCAAGTACCTCAGTATTACCCTTGATTTCTCTCTCTCCTGCCACGAACATATTAATCTGGTGTATAAAGCTGTAAATTCCAGGATCAGGCTACTCGACACACACAGGTTATGCTTGAAAACTGACGCTCTTCGCCTTGCCGTTAACAGGTTAGTCCTGGCTATAGTTGACTATGTTATCATTATCTATGGTTCTGTGTCTAATACCGCCTTAAACAGACTAATTATCGCACTTAACAAAGTCTGTCACCTTGTGGTGGGTGGGTACAGGCTAACCCACACCTGCAACCTCTACAGCCAAGCAAACTGGTTAAATTTCAAGGGTATGCTTTCCTACCAGACCAGTTTGCTAGTGAAAAAGATTGCCTCTGGTCTCTCTCCTCCCATCACTTGTGATTTTCTCACCCCCGGCCCCACCAGAAGCTCCTCCAAGGCCTCCTTCCTAGTTCCATTCTGTAGGACCTCCCTGGGGCAGCGAGCTTTTATGTACAGGACTCCTATCTGGTTAAATGATTTGCCTCCTGGGGTTCTGTCTGTATATAAGATTGGACCCTTTAAAACTAAACTCCAGCAGCACCTCATAGCATCAAATAGCTGTGACCGCTCTTAGCCCCACCTCCATCCTTTCTTCTTTTACTGTTGTACTATACCCTGAACTATAGCACCCCATAACAATGTCTCTCAGACGGCTCCTGTTTTACTTCCTCCCCTCACCTTCCTTCTATCTTCCCTCCTCTCTGTTTCTCTTGACCTCCCAGGGGTGTCAGCAGGCATACGCACTGTACTCAGCAGAGTACAGTAAGAACAAATCGGGCAGGGGCAACAAAAAAAGGAAAGCAAGGACATTGTGAGTCACATTGTGTCTGTGTCGCGCTGAGCCCTTTTGCCTTTGGTTCTCACTATGGGGCACTGATGCCACCAGCCAAATACACAAACAAGAACAACATACCAGGCAGACAGAAAAACAAAGGAAGGAGGATTACAGGAAGAAACTGATTACTTGAACTCAGACATGGTAAATGGAGGGGGGGCTATTGTTGGTGTAGGTTGGCAGCACAATGAGTGCATAGTTTGGTTTATGTTTACATAATAGGAGGCAACAGTGCATCAGTTTTGAGTACAAGTTTAAAGTTCCTGGCTACAACCCTGTGACCTCCCTATCCTTATCCCCTCCTAGTCCCACCCCTCTGACTCTCTGGTGCCCCCCTTGTTGTCAGTATTACTTATTACAAGGCTTGATAATATTCTCTGGACAGCTTCCTTTGTAATGTCTCTGCCCTTGTTCTCTACTCCCATCTAGAACTTGCGATCTTATTTCACACACACCCTACTCCTGTTTTTGTGGTGTAATTTATTCTATGCCTAATTGTTGTATTATCTACTGTTGTCGTCATTACCTGTTGTTTCTGCACTGCACATATTTTATAGTCACTCCTGTACAATACTGACTGTTGGATCCCTTACTCAGGCCATGTCTACCACGGTCTCGTGTATTCCATCATTGTATGCTTGCTATGCTAATTGTAATTTGCTGTATTTGAACTGTTGTCTTTTCTGCAGTATTGACGTGGAGCCTTCGTAAAAGAGACTGACTCAAAGGTTGTAATTCAGAGATTTCGATAAATAAATAAGCAGTGCTGCCCATGATGGATCCAGGGAACCAAAACACCTTGGCTCACTTTCTCCTGATAAGGAATGCAGGAGGTTAGATGTGCTGGGTAAGAAAACCTACACCTCAGCCTCCCTGGGCCTCAGAATTGCAGACTATCAGGCCCATATGTTTTTTTTTTTTTTTGTGTAGGTCAGAGCGTAGGTGCTTCAGTCATTGTGCAGCCTCTTGAATACTTCACTTTTTCTTCATTGCTACAGTTTTAATTATGCCAAATTAAATTAATTTGCCAAATTAGCCAAAACGGTAGAAAATGGTAACCAGATTTTCACATATTTATCCTGTTCTTCTATAGAATATATAGCCTTATCTGTCTTACCCTGATCTAATGTTTTCTGAATGCATTCCATATACATGGGGGCTGTACCCTTCCAGTGTTGGAGTGTGATCCTATTGGCCACTAAGCAACTGATGTTCAAAAACATCTTTTGAAATTTAAGCTCGTCTTGAGCTTCTATTGAGAATCCAAAGGTAACAATACCAGGGTCAAATTGAATTTATTTTCCTAATACTTTATACGGTACAGGCCATATCCTACCCCAATACCCTTTCATTTTTTCACAAGTTACTAGCATATGGGAAACTGTCCCTCTTTCTTTCTTATATCTCTGACATAATTTGGAGACGGAGACATACATTTTGTTTTATTTATTTAAACTGATAGGACCAAGGGCCAAAAATGACCAGTTTTCATGGGCGATCAGCGTACAAATAACAGTTAAGTACAGTATAAAATACATACAACTTAAAAAGAAAATACAACAAAAAAAATATACACATACAAATACGTATAAATGTCTCAACATTGTCATTCAGTAACATTTACACTTGCACTCTGTAAAAAGATACTCTTTCAACCTATGCCTAAAAGCACAAAGGGGAGGGCTCATGCAGTCAGAAGCAGACTGTATTGTATTAAGAAAAGTAGGTAACATGTAAGATAATGCCTTTTGTCCAAGGGAAGTAAGATTCTTGGAATGCAAAGAGAAAAATTATCTGTTGACCGTGTATTAACACTAAGGTTCTGTTTTTTAAAGATTAGAGAGAAACAGTCTGGGACTCTATCACCTTTTTTGCCAAAAACACCCAATTGGAGTTTATATCTTCCAACCAAAGGAAGCTGGACCACTTGCTCTAAGAGATTACAATGATGGACCCTTTGTGGGGATTTCACTACAAATCTAGCAACTGAATTAAGTAACACTTTTACCTTAGATAACAGTCCCTCCCTTGCAGAATAATAAAACAAAACCCCAAAATCAATTAAAGGCAGTAAAAAAACTTTGAGCCAACCAAAGACTGGTAGTATCGGTGAGTAAAGGAGATAACCTATAAAAGGCCCCTAGTCGCTGGTGAGTCACCTTCACCATATGAAGAATATGAGGTTCATAAGAAAGACTGTAATCCATCAATAGGCCCAGGTACTTAAATTGTTTAACTTGTTCAAAGTACCAGAGACAGTATATGATAATATAGGAATTTTATGAAGCCTAGCAGGTGTTAAGTGTTATGCAGTAAGGTCAGTCTTCTGACCTATAAAGTCCTGCATGGACTGGGACTGAGTTATCTGCAAGAGCTTCTGGTTCCCTATAGCCCCGGCCATCCTCTCCGCTCGACTAATGAGGGGTTGTTAGAGGTTCCCAGGGTACGGCTGAAAACATCTGGGACTCTGGCATTTATGTTTGCGGCACCAACCCTGTGGAACTCTCTACCTCATTAGATTAAAGAGTGCAGGACCATGGAGAGCTTCAAAACCAGCTTGAAAACGCATCTTTTCCAACAGGTTTTTAGTAACTGATATTTATGAATGGTGAAAATTTTTACATTGAAGTTGAATCTGTGTAAGACTTTTTAAAATTGTTTTGTGATCTGTTTTTATGTGCAGCGCTTTGGTATTGGAATTGTGCTATATAAATAAAAATATTACTGTATATTAACATGAATTTGCATTAGCTTGTTATTCGTAATCATAACTTTCTCTAAGTTGAGCATATTATTCCATTTCTCTGTTGATATGGGTGTGGCCATCTCTCTCTCTCTCTCCCCATGCTTCTCTAATCGGGTCTAGAGGGCATGATAAGCTCTCCATTATAAATTAATACAATTTAGATATCAGATGTTTATTTGAATCTGACTCCATAAAGAATTTCTCTAATATGGAGTAAGAAATTGTAAGAGAATTATTCTTTTTCTTAAAGACAAAATCCTTAATTTGCATGTAGTGCCACCTACGTGTACCTAAAGCGGGGAATCTCTCATGAACCTGCTGGTAAGATAGGAGAATTTTTTGAAGGAGATACTTTCCTATCGAACAAGTTTGGTATGAGAGATGCCAAACCCTAAACATGAGATCTTCCCTGGCCGGTGGGAAAAAAAGAATTATTATATATAGGGGCGAATTTTGATGGGTTCACCAGAGCATTACAAATTTTGGCCACATGTAGCCATGCGTTAGTAGTTGATAATGGCAAACTCTAGTGCTTCAAAAAAAGTGGTTTGTTTTAGATCAAAATAATGTCAAAAGATTGATCAAAGACAAATCCCTCAATTTGTCTTGCTCAATAATAATTCCAGCTAACGTCAATTCCTCAGGGCGATGAAATCAATAATATACAATCTCTAACTGTGCTGTGAGATAGTAAGCCCAAAAATTTGGATATTCTAGCCCCTCCTTTATCTCTGCTGAAATATAACTTATCAAGGGCAATCCTTGGTTGAGCCCCTTCCCATAAAAACTAATTCATTTTTCCAAGTCCTGAAAGAATTGCTTCTTTATTACTATGGGTATAGATTAAAAAAGAAAGAATAATTTTAGAAGGACATTCATTTTTAATATGTTAACTCTCCCCATTAAAGCCAAAGAGAGGTGCTGCCATTTCTCCCTAAACTCTCCCCATTAAAGCCAAAGGGAGGTGCTGCCATTTCTCCAAGTCTCTGTATCTTCTGCTTTAAGGGATTGAAATTTAGTTGAAAAATCCTATTCTTTTCCTCTACCAAGGTTATTCCCAAGTACTTAATTTTGTCTCTATTTATTTCAGGCAACAGAGGATCCACTAAATGCACTGGGTCCCCCAAATACAACAGCTCACTTTTGCTCCCATTAACCTGATAACCTTAACAAACCAAACTCCTCAAGGACCTCCTTCAGGACTGGAAAAACATTGTTAGGGTCACTCAACACCACCAAAATGTCATCAGCGTAAAGCATATTAATAATCGGCTCTTGATTGACCATGACCCCCAATCTGTGGGCCTTAGTTCTTATTTTAATAGCCAAGGGTTCCAAGAATAATGCGAAAAATAGTAGGGAGAGAGGGCACCCCTGTCTGGTCCCTCCTAACAACTTGCAAAAGGTAGAACTACTGGCTTTTGTTCTAATTCTAGGAAGTGGATTAGAATATATTAGTTGAATCCAATTTAAAAAATTACTTATAACCCCAAAGCTTTTCAGGACCTCCACTAGGAACGGCCACTGCACCCTGTCAAAGGCTTTCTTAGCATCTAGTGAGAGTAGTGCAATGTCCATTCCCAGAAAGGCCTGCATAAGACCAAAAGCTTTCCTTGTATTGTGTTGGAGTCTTCTCCCCTCTATAAATCCCACTTGATCTTCCTGTACCAATTTTGGAATGCACTTTGCCAATCTATTAACCAATATCTTGGCAAAAATGTTAAAATCTCTATTCGAGAGATATGGGTCTATATGACCCACAGTTCTCTTGGGGGTTTATCCTTTTTAAGTAACAGCACAATCTCTGCCTCATTAAATAAGGAAGGAAGGATGCCCTCTACCAAGAAAGAGCAGAAAAAAGTAACCATATATGGGGCTATCGCTCCTGAAAGTTTTTTTTATAAAATTCAAAAGACAGCCCATCTGAACCTGGGCTTTTACCATTAGGTAGGGCTTTGATGGTGGCAATAATTTCCTCCTCTGTGATTTCTTTATTCTAAGATCGTCTGTGTTGGTCAGATAATAAGAGAAAATCTAAGGTTCAGAGATAATTGAGAATCTGATCCCTCACAACCATATTTTCCAGAGTGTACAATTTCTCATAGAAATTTAAAGAAAATTGCATTTCTATCTGATTCATTCTCTGACAGTCCCATCCTCCCTTCATATAGCGGTTATATTATTTCTGGGTTTTTCTGCTTTTAATTGATAAGCCAGTATTTCCCGGGTAAATCCCCGTAGAAATAGTATTTACCTCTAGCTTTATACATTTCTCTTTCCGCTCTTTCTTGTACTACTTTTTCTAAATTGTCTTTAGCAGCCAGATACTTTATTTCTGACTGTTCGGACAGTAAGTTGATATGCTCCTCCTCGGCCAAGGCCAGTTGTTTTTCCAGATCCCCAAGCTGTCTGTTATATAGTCTCTTCCTAACCCCTTGCTGTGACATGATCCAACCTCTTAAATATGCTTTGAGTCCCAAATTACTTGATATTTAATGGCCTGATTGGTGTTAAGGAACATAAACCATTGAATTTACTTTATGCACCCCTTCCTAAACCCTGAGAAAACCCAGAGAGTTATCCAGCTTCCAAGAAGCTATACTTCCCATCTTTCTCTTCTGATTTGTCAAAACGCATTCCAAAATAACCGAAGCATGATCCGAAATTCTTATAGATTCATACACCTCCTGTTTCGTTTCTTTACAGGTTACACTGTAGGAGGAGCAAGATGGTGGCCACGCTGGGCTAGCCACTTTGAACTGCTCTGCTCTGTTTTGCCTTGCCCATTTTATTTTATTTGCTGTGATTTTTCGCTGCTCTTTTAATCATGTTGCGGCATTATTTTATTGTTGTTGCTTTCGTTTTGTTTGCCTTAGTTTCGTCAATATACTCTCTCTGTTCACCTCGCCTTTTCTCCGTTTTGGTTTGGCCATTTTTGTCTTGCTTTACGGGCCGGGACCTTGTCCGTGGTTGGAACGTTGGAGACTTGGGACGAGCCATGGTGTTTCGGCGCCGAGGATTTAGAGACCTGGTGTGTTCAGTGTTTTAATGCTGAACAACACGAGCTGGGACTTAATTTTATGAGATACTGGATTATTTGACGTCTAGGAAGAGGCATGATGCTCCAAGGGTGAAGATTTGGAGAGATTAGTGTTGTGTTTAGGAGAGATTTGAAGAGATCTGGTATCACCTAGCGAAGTGTCCTGGGGACACCGTTTATTTCGTTTAAAGGGCGTGGATCGTGTCCTTGTGTGTGGCCTGAATTATTTATTCGTCCTATGAGAGAACTGGCCGATTTGTGGCTTTTTAGCTGAACTTAAGCACTGTTCTGAATCAGCACCCTGGATATGTGGGTTTTATCCATGTGGCTGTGCTTCTTGATTATTTTTGGATTTACTCTCGGTCAGTTGGATCATGGGGACTAGTGATTTGGTGGAGCTGTCTTGAAGAGCCTGCAAGATAAGTGATTCTGAAACTTTTAGTGACATTTCTGACCGTCTAAATGCTATTTTGAGAAACTGACATTTCTCTGCCTATTAGCTGGGCTTGCAGTGTTCTGGGGGGCCCTGGGTTGGTGTCACACACACACAGGTGGGGAGTAGGGTAGGCTGGAGGGCCTGTCCTTAATCTCCCCTTCCTCTACACTCCTGGGGTGGCCGGCTGGGGGGCTGGCCTCTCTTAGAGTGGAAGTAGTGGGCCACTGATCTTTTGGGCTGGCTGGATCCTGCGGCCTGCTGGTGGCCTTTCATCGATCCGAACTGGTGTGGATTTTGAAGCCCTGTATTTTCGAAGACTGAATTATATTGTTTGTTGTTGCTATTGACGTTGGGCGGGTTACATTATATTTGTATTTTGCTGCATACAGGTAGGATGTTTGTTGTTTGTAATTATATTTTGTTTTGTAATTATATTTTGTTTGAGGGAACAATTTGAGCAGTGAGAGTGCTATGTAGCACCTTTTATTCTACCTGTATCCAGTTTGGTGAGAGTCCCCGAGGGTGGTTTTTAAATTATTTCCTCTGTTTATTATTTTATTATTATGATTGATTTAATTATTATTAGTTTTGTTTATTTTTGTGAGAGTGTTTAATTGTTTTAAGTACCAGGTAGTGAGAGGACCTGGGAATAATTTAGAATTTTTTTGGTTGACCCCCAGGCTGTGAGAGGGCTTGTGGGATAAATCAATTAATTAGGTTTTGTGTTAGAGAGTTGGTTAAGTTTAATTTTTATTTTAGTTGGTTTTCTTTTAGTTGTAGGAAGTTTGCGGGTAGTTTTATTATATTTATTGTTTTAATTTTGAGCAGCTTGCTGCTTCACCCGCCTGTCTTATGCTATATGGCCTCCGCTCTCCATGCCCTCACCCCTTCTCTGCTGCCCCCGCCCGCTCATATCTATCATCGGTGTTCGGGCATTAGGGATTACTCGAGAGGAGGGGGAACTGGGGGTGGGGGTTGGACAGCGGAGTGAGCGGCTGCTTCCCATGGGGGTAGTTAGGCCTAGAAGACGCCCTGGGCGAAATGGCTACTCAATGCGGTAATCCTGCTCTGGTTCCCATGCCAAGGGCACCTCCAGTTTTGGAGGGCAAGTGGTTGGGACAACTCTCCAACCTCGTCCAACTCGGGCGTTGTGCAATGCCAGATCTGTCTGCAACAAGACTGGTCTTGTTGCAGATTTTATTACATGAGGCAGATCTGGCTTGCATTACGAGACCTGGTTGGGCGGAGAATGCAACCCTTTTTAGAGGCGCTGTTCTCACGGGTACTCTGTTATACATCGCTTGAGATTGGATCACGGGGCTGGTGGTCTGTTTCAAGACTGAATTGGGCCTAACTGGTGTACTAGTTGAGGAGGCCAGGTCATTTGAGTGTACTGTGGTAGCTGGTGTAGGGTGCAGGATTGCTCTCATTTATCATCCACCAGGTGATGAGAAGCTTTTTCTGCAGGAAATAGCAGATTTTGCGCTGACATGGCCTTGGAGTGCCCAGATTGATGGTTCTGGGCGACTTCAGTGCTTGAGTCGACAACAAATCTTCACTTTTTGGTCAACATTTCCTCCAGGAGATGACATCTCTGGGCTTTACACAGGTTGTTTCCGCAGCTACACACAAGGGAGGTCACTCTCTTGACCTGGTTTTCCTCCTGGGGATCGAGGCTTCCGATTTGGTGGTGGAACCAGTCGGTTGGTCCGATCCCTACTCAGTTGGGTTCAATTTTGAGGCCCCCCTGGGTAGGTCGGCCCCTGTGGAGTTGGTCAGGTACCGCCCATTGCGGGACGTTGTCCCTGAAGACCTGATGGCGGTTATTGACCTCTCGTTGTTGAGTCTTGCACTGATCCTGAGCAGCTGGTAGTGGCCTATAATAGGGCCGTATCAGTTGCACTTGATCAGATTGCACCAGTTCGTGTTCGCCCCCTTCCGCGTCGTCCCGTTGCCCCATGGTTTGATGGGGCTTTGAGAGGGCTGTGGAGGTTGGGGCGTAGGTTGGAGCGTCGTTGGAGAAAGACTACCTCTGATGCCGACCATCTTATTTTGCTAGAGCATTATAAACTCTACCAAACAGCAATTTCCCATAAGAAGGCAGAATTCCTGTCCAGGGGAATTTCTGTCGCACGGAATCGACTGGCTCAGCTCTTCAGAACTGTTGACAGACTGTGCAACCCAGCTTGTCAACAGATCCGTCGAGCCCTTACGCAAACTGATTGTGAGGAGATCGCTCGATTCTTTGCGAATAAGGTTGGAGGCATCAGGAGGGAATGCCTCCAACCTCATCCCTCATCCAGACTAGATGGGCCAAGCGGTCCTTATCTGCCGTCAAAGTCTGTTTCTGTGTTGCAGTTGATCGGTGTCCTGTCACAGAGCCCGGAATTTCCTTGAGTACCTTTGACCTGCCGGATTTCGTAGACACCATGAGGATTGTCCATGAGATGCATCCAACATGCTGTAGTTTGGACCCTGGTCCTACTTCCCTGATTATGGGTTGTAGTGAGATCATCGGCCCGGTCTTAGCTCGGATTATCCGGTGTTTTTTAGATATGGGAGTTTTTCCTAGCTCTCTGAAAGAAGGGGTGGTGATCCCCCTTCTGAAGAAAGCTTCTTTAGACCCGGATGACCTAGCAAACTACAGGCCAATCTCTAACCTCCCTTTTGTGGGGAAGGTTATTGAGAAAGTTGTGGTGGCCCAACTGGATAACCATTTGACCATCCATAGTTTATACGAACCTCTCCAGTCTGGTTTTCGTAAGAGGCATAGTACCGAGACTGCTCTGGTTCGGGTGCTCAATGATCTCCTGATGGCGAGAGATCGGAGACACCGCTCTATTTTGGTTCTCCTTGATCTATCAGCTTTTGGTACTGTGGATCATGGGGTCTTGCTCGAACGCCTGAGGTCCATTTGTGGACTGTCAAGTATGGTCCTCAGATGGTTTTCATCTTTCCTTGAAGGGAGAACGCAGAGAGTGGTCTCGGGTTTGTATTCATCCGGGGTCTTCTCTCTGCCTTGTGGGGTACCCCAGGCTTGGTGCTTTCCCCCATGTTATTCCAGTATATATGCTACCCTTGGAGACATTGTAAGATGGTATGAGCTGAGGTTTCACTGCTATGCTGATGAAACCCAGCTCTACCTGTCTTTTGCACCTGACCAGGTTAGTGCTATCCCGGTACTGAACAACTGCCTCACTGATATCCAAGACTGGATGAACTCCAGCGGTCTAAAGTTGAACCCGGGAAAGACTGAGGTTATGGTGGTGGACCCGGGTCACAGGGTAGAGGGTTCGAGGACCGGTCTCCCCTCTGGATTAATCCTGGGGTGGACCAGATCCTCATCTCTGAATGGGTGCGTAACCTGGGAGTGGAGCTTGACACTGGTTTGACCCTCCGTTATTGGGTGTCTGCAGTTGTCAAGTTGGCATTTTTTCATCTTAGGAACATTGCCAGGATTAGGCACCTTGTTCTTCCTAGCGACCTGACGGTTTTGGTCCATGCCTTTGTGACATCTCGCCTTGATTACTGTAACTCTCTTTACATAGGACTTCCTGGGGTTGGTATCCGCCACTTGCAGCTAGTGCAGAATGTGGCAGCACGTTTGTTGACTGGGGCATCCAGAAGTTCCCATATTACCCCTGTGTTGCGCACTCTGCACTGGCTGCCAGTACAGTGGCGGATCACCTTTAAAGTGGGTCTTTTGACCTACAAAGTCCTACATGGTCTAGGTCCTGACTACTTGAAAGAGCTCCTGGTGCCCTACACCCCTCTGAGACAGCTCCACTCAGCTGACGAGGGGTTGCTGGAGATTTCGAGGGTAAATTTGAAGTCATCTGGTGCTCGTGCATTTGGATTCACTGCACCTACCCTCTGGAATTCTCTGCCCTGTCAGCTTCGGGAGAGTAGGACGGTGGGGAGCTTCAAGCAGGCACTAAAGACTTTTTTTTATGGGAGAAGGCGTTTCCTTCTTTGTTTTAATTTTATATTGCAGTATTGTAATATCTGTTTATAGTTGTTTTATTGTATGTACTGAATATGTTTGTGTTTCTCTTGATGTACAGCGCTTTGAAAACTTTGAAAGGCGCTTAATCAAATAAATTTTATTATTATTATTATTACAAAGTTTTTGAGAAACCAGAAAATAATCATTTGTGAAAAAGTTTTGAGTTTTAGAATAATAAAAATACTTTCCTAAAGAGGGGTATAGTTGTCTATAATGATCTACCAATCTTAGGTTTTGGGCCATCTGTTTTACCATAAGCCCTGAACCTTTTTTCCTTTCTAAAGATACTGGATTCCTATCAGTTAATTCTAATGTCAGATTAAAATCCTCCCCCATCACCATAACATCATCGAACTGAGATTTCCAGAAAAAAATAACAAAAGAAGGCATGATCATCCTGGTTCGGGCCATATATTGATGCCAAGACCAGTGATTTGTTCCGTAAGATGAACTATTACATATTGACCTAGAGTATCTTTAACTACTTTTTTATTATATATCCTATCTGCTTCTTTATAAAAATAGCAGTACCTCCTGCCAGCTGGGTGAAAATTGAGCAGAACCCTTCAGCTCGTAGTAGCTTACCGGAATAAGTGGCATCTTTTGTGTCAAAGTGAGTCTCTTGCAATAGAAGACAGTCAGCATTTCTGCCTTTAAGTGTTTTAACCACCTTTCTTATTTTTTATTCTGTTCTTACACCCATTAAGATTCCAATGTCAGCACTTTTAATGACCCCATAGGTTTTTGTTTAGCAAAAAATGGATGTCTCCATAATCCACTCATAAATCACTGTTATTCTCAATGTGCTCTGTTGGCTAAATCTGGTCCCTGGTTACCCAGTCTTTCATGAATATTTTTCATGTCTTTTTGAAACTTGCACCCACGTCTTGTCTTAAATTTATTTTTGGTTTTCTGTTTTATTACATTTTTCTCCCCTTTTTCTATCCCCCTTAAAAATCCTCCTCCTCCCCCTTCCTTCAACACCCTTGTGTTATCTATTACTTCCTCCCCTATGTTATCTATAAGAAACCAGTAAATGTGGGACCAAAGGTGTAGGGAAGTTGAAAACCCAGGCGCCCTAACGAGAAGCGGACACCTCTTCCCCCGCCCCCCATTAAGGTTGCTGAGTTGCTACAGTGCGCTTAGGTGCCTCAAGGAGAGAGACTAATTTATTCCATGTCCTCCAATATAAACCAAAACACTCCCAAAAAGTGAGATGCCTAATTGTTGTATTATCTACCGTTATTACCTATTGTTTCTGCACTGCACATATTTTATAGTCACTCCTGTACAATACTGACTGTTAGATCTCTTATTCAGGCTGTGTCTACCACGGTCCCATGTATTCCAACATTGTATGCTTGCTATGCTAATTGTAATTTGCTGTATCTGAACTGTTGTCTTTTCTGCAATATTGATGTGGAGCCTTCATAAGAGTCTGTGACTCAAAGGTTGTAATTCTGAGATTTCGATAAATAAACAAATATGCAGTGCTGCCCATGATGGATCCAGGGTACCAAAACACCTTAGCTTACTTCCTCCTGATAAGGAATGCAGGAGGTTTGATGTGCTGGGTAAGAGAACCTACACCTCAGCCTCCCTGGACCTCAGAATTGCAGGCTATCAGGCCCATATGTTCAAATACCAGAATATACTCTGGAGAAAGGCTAAAGCAGCTGCTCAAGCCTTGCCAGAAGGTACACCCAAACAGGAGCTTCTCAGAGCTCTCGCAGTTAGGGAAGATGTAGGAAAACACCTGCTGCATAGGACCTGCGACATATCTAATGCTTCAGCCAGGGCAGCTGCTTCAGGAATATGCCTGTGGAGGTACTCCTAGCTCTGCATGGCAGGCTTTGAGAATGATGTTCAACAGTCCATTCTTAATGCCCTCTTTAAAGGATTCAAGTTATTTGGCTCAGATGTACAGGAGATCCTCCCCAACCTCCATGCCTCAGGTAGGCCCTTGAAGTCTGTGCAATATCCAACCAAGGAGTAGACAGAGGATACTTTTTCACCCGGCCAGTACTAGACACCTTACCACTACCAGACAACAAGATAAGGGCAAGGTAGCAAGAGCCTTGCCCACTCCAGGTGCCCATTCAAAAGCCCCTAGAAGTGGTGGTGTGGTAGGAGCTGCCACAAGTGGCTCTGCCTGACTCCTCCTTCACCCCCCCCACCACAAACCACCATTGTCTCCAGGGGTGGTTATTGGGGGTCATCTCTCCCTACACCTAAGTCAGTCTAAGGAGGTGACCTCAGATGCCGGGGTCCTGAAAGTAGTAGTACAAAGCTTTGGAAGTTCTAGAACTACCACCAGATCACCCACTAGTGCCTACACACTATCGGCAGACCATATTCCTCTGCTTCTGGAGGAAGTCCATACCTTGCAGAAGAGGGCCTGTTCTACTCTTGGTATTTCCTAGTTCCAAAATAGACAGGAAACCTGAGGCCTATTCTTGATTTCAGAGACCTTAACTTTTTTATAGAATACAAAGGGTTCAGGATGGTCACCCTACAGGGCCTTCTACCACTAGTACAAGTAGGGGATTGGATATGTTCCCTCGACATGAAGGATGCCTACCTTCATATTAAAATTGGCAGTCCTCACAGAAAATACTTGAGGTTCATGTTTCTGGGGAAACTCTACCAATTCAGAGTATTGCCCTTTCCCTTGTCGTCTGCATCACAGGTCTTGACCAAATGCTTGACAGTGGTGGCAGCAGCCCTTCGCAGGGAAGGCCTCTTAAGTGTTTCCCTTTCTGGACGACTGGCTACTGAAAGCTTACTCCCAAGAGCAGCTTCTATGCTCCTAGCTCATACATGGCAGATGTTCAGTGCCCTAGGGGTTACTGTCAATGTACCCAAGTCTGTCTTGACACCTTGCCAGCATCTGCAGTATATAGGGGCAGTTTTGGACACAGTCCAAGGCTCAGCCTTCCTGCTTCTGGACAGGGCCGAATATTTGATTGCACAGGCCCAAATGGTCCACAAAATAGCTAGCATGTTAGTCAGGACATTCCTTTGACTCTTGGGTCTGATGGCATTAGCCATTGTCACGGTACCTCTGGTCAGGCCACTCATGAGGATCCCTTAGTGGACCCTAAAGGTCCAGTGGGACTAACTTGCAGATGATCTAGAACTTGGGGTTCTAGTAACCTTTCCCATATGCAAAGTGCTCAAGTTTTGGATGGAACCCGGCAACCTGTTAAAGGGGGTTCCTTTCCTGATCCCCTCCCCTCCCCAGATTTTAACTACATATGCTTCAGGGATGGGCTGGAGGGCACATTTGGGGCCCCATCACATGCAGGATACGTGGACCACAGTGGAGAGCACCCTGCACATAAATGTTATAGAAATACAAGCTGTTCTGTATGGCCTACAGGCCTTCCAGACTCACCTGTCCCCAGGTCCTCTGTTAGTACAGGCAGACCATGTCAGTGTGATGCATTACATTAACAAGTAAGGGGAACTCATTCTTACCCCCTGCGTAGGGAAGCAATGAAAGTCTGGTATTGGGCTTTAGAACAGAGTCTGGAAGTGTCAGCTGTACATGTTTCAGGCATTCAGAACGTCTTGGCAGACAGGATATAAGCAGTTCACAGTCCAGAATGCACAAATGGGAACTGTTGACCTCAGTGGTGGAAGATCTGTTTGACAGATGGGGTCGTCCAGAGTTGGACCTTTTTGCATCCCCACACAATGCAAAACTGCCACTTTTCTGCTTGCTCATTTCAGGGACTGGAGTTTTCTGGTGAGAGGCGTTGTCCCTCTCTTGGAAGGGAAGATTCCTGTATGCCTTCCCTCCCTTCCCTTTTGTTCAGAGGGTACTACTCAAGCTCCAGACAGAGGGGACAACTTTAATCCTCATTGCTTTGCTGTGGCCTCGACGGATCTGGTTCCCTCTACTGCAACAGCTGGCATTGGAACCACCAGTACCCCTGCCCTTATGTCAGGGTCTTCTGTCACAGGAACCGGGAACCCTGGTCCATCCGGACCCTACATCCCTTCACCTTCATGCATGGCTCCTGAAAACAATCATTGCTAGATTCGGGGTTTTCTAAAAGATGGCTTATGTCCTGGTGACTGCCAGAAAGCCTTCCACCAGCGCCACTTATTCCATGAAGTGGAAGTAATTTGCTTTGTGGGCTGCTTCTCATCACTTAGATCCATTTACTTGCCCACTAAATCAGATTCTAGAGTATCTGCTGTCCTTGTCTGATGCAGGCCTGCAATATTCCTCTATAAGAATGCACCTGGCTGCCATTTCAGCTTTCCAGGTGCCTCTAGAGGGTGGCATGGTTGCTCAGCTGACGGTGGCCCGTACATTCTTGAGAAGCATTCTACATTTGAAGCCCCCCATCCGCAATCCAGTCCTGGCTTGGGACCTGAATTTTGCTTTGGAAAAATTTACTTTGGCTCCTTTTGAGTCGGCAGCGATTAGTGGCTTTCGTTTTCTTTCTTGGAAAGCGTTGCATTTGCCATTACTTCTGCTTGAAGGATTTCAGAGCTACAGGCTCTAAAGTGTGAGCCTCTTTATTTGATTTTCCACAAAGACAAGGTAGCTTTGCGTACTGATCCTAAGTTTTTACCAAAGTTGGTGTCTGAGTTTACTTTAAATCAAACCATCCACCTGCTAGTTTATTTTCCTGAGCATGCCAGTCTAGGGGAAGCATTGCTCCATACTTTAGATGTACATAGGATACTCTGGTGCTATATACAATGCAGGAAGGACTGCAGAAAGTCCTTGCAGCTTTTTATTTTGTTTGCCACTAGGAAAGAGGTTGCCCCAGTTTCCAAACAGTGCCTGTCTAAGTGACTAGCTAACTGTATTACTTTTTGTTACAGGAAGTCTGGTGAGGACCTTCCTGGGGTGGTTCATGGTCATTCCACAAGAGGCATGGACACCTTTATTGCTTGTTTTAAAAATGTCTCTGCTACAGACATCTGTGCAGATGCCACCTGGAGTACTGTCAACCCCTTCACTAAACACTACAGTCTGGACATTGTCTCTCGGAGAAGGGCTAGCTTTGGCCTAGTTGTGCTACAAGGCCCACTTTCTTAAGCCTGTAGGCTCCATCCACCCAGACTGTTAGCAGTCAGTACTTCTTGGTACTTGTTCCATAGGTGTGGCTTGATGAAAGAGATATCCTTGACAGAGATTAAACAGTTACTTACTATAACCGTAGATCTTCGAGAGAATCTGTTTCATCAAGCCATGCTGTCCCACCCTCTTACCCCTTTTTGGGCCAGAAACTCTAGCCTGTGTTGCTCCTATCTCCATTCTAGTCTACCCTTGGCCCTCTCTGCCTCGCCTGGGTTCACAGGAGTACTGAGTTCTCTCCTGGTTCCCTACAGAGAGGCCCTCTGAGTACATCTCCAGCAGAGAACTGAGGAGAAGAGAGGAGGGGCTGACCATATTTGAGTGCCAACGTCTGTTATCGTGGACAGCCCTAGGTTGACTGCTTGCAAATTTTCCGTGTGGACCTAGTGCTTGTTGGCTTACAGTTCCATAGGTGTGGCCTGATGAGATTCTCTTGAAGATCTACTGTTACAGTAAGTATGTAGCTGTTCTATATGAGGTATTGGGCCTACCTGTAGCTGGTAGCAGTTCGGGTCCAGAGAGATCCATTTTAGTCTCTTATGTTTATGCTATATTTCCACCATTTTTGGAACTTTGTGAAGTTATGGAGGGTGACTTTCTGCCTACCTACATACATTGTAGTGAAACCCAGCTTTATCATCGCTAACATAAGATTCCGGAATTGTGGCAGCGTAGTAGTAAAATTGGACATACTTTTGTATAATGTTTCATAAAAGTGTTGGAAATGAGAGCTGATATCCGTTATATTGCAGTATATTTGGGCAGTCTCTATGCGGATTCATGAAACAAAGTTTTTAGTTTTTATTTGAAGTGACTGCAAGTTGGCCTTAATTTATACAGTACTTGCAGTCCAAATACTTTATTAGGTCGAGGTGAGACTCCTACAAGCACCCAATGTTTCACTCATATTGTATGTACTTTGTCAACTCTTTCTTCTTTCCTATATACTACTGTTGATGTGAGCACCATACACTTTGAGCGGCCTTTTTATTTTACATACCTTGTATTTCAGATTCTGTCTGGTAGAGTATCAGATCAACAGAGGGATTTAAGTCATGTTGATCTTCTGGGCTCTTGAAGGATGCATCCTTAGCATTTAATTAAGCAGCTTTTTATTTTTCCTTGCTGCTGAGCATCCAGTTTTTTACCCCAGACATATGCTTTGTAGGCCTCCCAAATACTAACCCAGAATACATCTGCTATATTGTTGATCTCAAAATATTTTGGGAGTCTTTTTCTGCAACCACATGTTGAATGCGTCCACCCTAAGAAGTAAGTTATTAAACCTCCAGTGAGGTGGTCAATGTCTAGAGGAGCTATGCCGTATGGAAAATAAACTGGGGCATGATCCGAAGGGGTGGGACTACCGATTTTGGCATCCAGGATCTCATTGCACATTTTACAGGAGATAATCTAAACAGAATAGGGAGAAAGTGGGGAAACCAGATAAGCATAAAAACTGCTCAGGTGGGCTGACTTCAGCATGGGCATGAAATACGAGATTGCTTCCTTTCGCATACTATGGTATTGCTATAGGAACTTTTGCTGTAGTTTTCGTCTATGCTTGTGAAGCTGCCTACTCCCTTGCTCTCATTTACCATAGTGGCAGCGGCATTGTCAAAGGATACCGCCTTCATTTGATCAAACAAACTTACAGATTGCTTTCAGAAATATAAAGGCAGACTCATTTTAAAAAGTTTTTCTTTTTGTGGCAACCAGCTCCGTTTGGTCACACTACAATATAAGGCAGAAAGTGAAAGTAAAAGCCTGAGAATCAAGCCAGTAATGGACAGGAATTCAAATGGCAGAATCAACCAGGTAAATGTGTTTTTTTTTGTTTTTGTTTTTTTTTGTTTTTAATGGACAGCATATCATACAGTCACTTGAGGGGGATCTATGAGCAATTTGGGCCAGTTAGATGCATTTATCTGTGGCAGCCTGTGTGTGCTACAGGTGTTGTGATGATCTGGTCCATGGTGCTAGGTAGAAGGTTCTGGGGGATGGAAAGAAGAGCAGGAGTACGACCATTGTGAAATATTGCATGGTGGTATGGTATGTTTTGTCCAATCATTTGTCTTACCCATTTTATAAAAACATATAATATATGGGACTTCTGGTGTGATGGCTACTAGCTAAGATGCCCTTTCAGACAGCTCCTCTACTCTTCCTTCTGGTGTTGGTCTATAAAATTTACTGACCTTAACTTGCATCGGCACAGTAGTCGCCAACGGTCCTCTGCTTGTTTTGATAAAGAATCCTCCTCACTAGCCCGCGGAGTGTCTGAGACATGGACGTGGATATGAGGACACCGCCGCTCAAACACACATCTCCGTCAGCCCCAGCTAAGGAAAAGGCCTCCAAGAGATCCAAGGCGAGTGGCGCTGAAACTTCCCCTGCAGCCAGACAGCAAATAGCGCTTACGGAGGAGAGGTTTCTCGAGGAGCTGGCACCAATGAAAGAAACCTTGATGGTGCTCGCTTCTGAATTTAGGGGCATGAAATCATCACTGGACCAGCTCACTATATGCACCAAAGACAATGAGGCCGATATATCCTCCCTTGATGATTGGAGGGGAAGGCTAGATCCAGAGCTGGTCACGCTGCGCCAAAGGTGTAAAAAAAAAAACAAAAAAAAAAAAAAAAAAACGGAGGCTCGCCTAGAAGATCTCGAAGGCCCTCGAGATGCAACAACCTAGTTGTACTAGGTCTCCCTGAAGGGGCTGAAGGGACCTCAGCTGAAGTATTTGCCCCAAAACTGTGTGGAAAAATTAGTGGGGCCTTCACCTAACGGCCCCACATATATTATTGAGTGGGTGCATAGGTTCCTACGCCCCATGCCTCCCACTGGATCTCCTTCCCGACCTTTTATCTTCAGGATGTTACATTTCTTGGAGAAGCAGCATGTCTTGGCTGGCCTGAAAGAGGTTGCTAAAGTACAATGGGCAGGCAAGAAACTGCAAATTGCACAGGACTTACCATTTTCTGTGTGACAGAAGTGCTCAGCTCTTCACCCCCTGGTCTCTAAATTCATCTCGGCTGGCATTACATTCAAAGTTAGCTATCCTGCAACCTTACAAGTAAATAGAAATGGGCAATGGAATTCCTTTGAATCACTGGGAGCTGCCAGAGAGGCCTGCAAGTTATGGTATCCAGATCTAATTAAATTAATTGTCTCCAGCTCGAACCCTGAGAAGAGAAAGACACCCAGTGGCCGAAACTTGACTTGCAAGTTTACCACCACCACTGCCTATTCAATGTTTCATGTGGAGGATCTTTTTGTCTTCTGCCATGTCATTTGCTATTTCAATAGACCTATTAGTAGGGAGAACTTTGAGGCTCCAGTTGGCTTGTGCTGTTAATATTTAGAGTTCTGCATTCATATAACAGAGACTATTATGTTACTAAATATTGCTATTATCCCATTCCTCGTGGGACCTGTATTGAGTCATTAACCGATATAATTCCAGACTTGTTTAAGGTCCCCTCTTAGTTAGATGTACTGACATAGGTCGTGCATTTGGATTTCTTAATGTTTTTGTTATAGGTCTTTCTTTTATTCGGCAGTGCGGTTTTCATTGCAGCCCTATCTTAAGTAGGGGACCTTATCCCTAGGACACTGCAGTCACATAGTGGATAAGCAGCATGCTAAGGTTCTAGTTTTGTTATGGTCATAGTAATGTTTGTTTATAAGTTAGTATACTATGGTACTGTAGTGGGGGGGATGGGAGGAGGACTTGGTGGGTAGCATGACAGTCATCACAGCAACTGAGATAAGTGGAGTTCAATCGTTTGGACTGTGGGTGTTAAATATTTTGGACACTTTCCGGGGCATCTCTGCACAAAACTTGAATATGCCCGCTGGGGGTTTGGGGGGAGGGCGGGGTATTCCACTTTGGTTGCTAGTTTACTATTCTGAGTCTGGTTGGAAATGGGGGAGGTAGGGTGGAGCCACTCACTAAGAGCTTTTTTTTTTTTGTAATACTTTCTCTTTATGCCCCATTCTCGTTGTACTAGATCCCTTTCTTCGGGGATCCCTAGGCTGTGTATTCCCGTAGTCCCACCCCAGGTACCTCCCTCTGAGTACTGGTTAGCCTTTTCCCATCCTGCCTCGGTTTACCCCCCGGGCGGGGAGGAGAGGGACCCCCCCTTTAGTCCCCCTCTCACACCTCAAGTATGCGTCGGAAGGCATCACCAGCCCCATGTATGCAGCCTGGTTAAGGGTTATCTTGGGACAGCCGGGTCCCGTCTACAGGAGCCCAGCACAGGGTTTTTCCGCTTTTCCTGGTCCCAACCCACAGGACGTCTGCGTGCAAGGGGGGCCATGGAGTGACGCATGTCATGACGTGCTAATGCTCCGGCTCTCGGTAGACGTCCTCCCTCCCTTATATGCTGTCTTGCTGCACCTCCACCCGTGGTCACCCAGGTGGTAGTATCGCAGCAGGATCTGCGTCCCACCCCACCCGGAGGAGGAGAGCAGCCCCAGGGCACTCAGTCCTCCTCCCCCCAGCCGGTCCTCCAGCTGCCCGAGTCCGTTCCCAATCCCGGGTCGCTGGCGCCGCAAGCGGTAGCCCTACTGCTGCACCGGCGGGCCGTCCCTCACTAAGAACTTTTGTGTATTTGTTACCCAGTTGGTTACACACAGTTAAATACAACCTTGCCCCACTAGCATGCCTAACCTCTTTGTACTACTATGAAAATTGCTTCGTGGAACATTAAAGGTGCCCATTCCAGAGTGAAATGTCAACATATTCTTAAGCATCTGGCCCTGACACATGCAGGAATTGCACTGCTGCAGGAGACTCATCTGATGGCTGATGAAAACAATCTATTCCATAGAGGGCAAATTGGGTGTGTCTATGCGGCGCGGGTAATTCCACTGCGCAAAGAGGTGTTGCGATCCTATTTACTAGAGGGATCCAGTTCCAGGAGCTGCAAGTAATTGCTGATCCACATGGTAGGTTTCTTCTCCTAAGAGGCCTTTTAGACCATAGGGAATTAATCCTGGGTACTGTATATGTTCCTAACCAATCTTCCCCCGAGTTTTTTCAAGATTAGCCCTTATGTTAGCCCCGTTCAAACACCTGCCTATTATTTTAGCTGGGGACTGGAACCTACTTTTGATAATAGTCTAGATAGAACCACCCAGAGTGGTCATAACCTTTCCCCTGCAGCGATCACTACATCATATGATGGAAGTGCTAGGGCTGTGTGATCCCTGGCGTCTTCTGTATCCTAATGTGAGGGAGTATACCTTTTATTCTTCCTATCGTAAGTCCCACTCCCGTATTGATTTTTTTCTGGTGAACCAAGCCATGTTAGCAGGCTTTATAGGTTGTGGTATCTCCCCCAGAGTACTATCAGACCACTCCTTGATTTGGTTTAATGGTCCTGTTCCCCAAGGGATGCCAAAGGATACCCTATGGAAACTAAATGTACATTTACTGTATCAAGAAGAGACTGTGGATAGGATCAAAACACTGATGGTCCAGTTCATGGATCAGAATGTTGGTACTGTTCCAGCATATGATCAGATATGGAGCTCCTTGAAATGTTTTTTGAGGGGGGGGGTCATTAGACTGGCTGCTACCCAGAAGCGCAAATGGGAGGCTGCTGCTCAGTGCTTATTGATGTCTATCAGACAACTTGAACTGTTGGTGTCTACCCACCCCTCCGAAGCAGACCAAGACCGTCTTACGCTCCTCAAAGACCAATTTGCGGAGACCCTCAGAACAAATTGAATACGCTCTCTTTAAGACACATGCTTTGTACATAGATCAAGTAAATAAAGCTAGCCATCTCTTGGCTGTCAGGCTACGGAAGCAAGAGGAATCTAGACTGGTTACTTCTATCGCTTTCCTTGATGGTGGTAGGCCCCTAAAGATATTGTGAGAGAGTTTGAGTCATTTTACCGGCAGCTCTGTAGTCTTCCCGAACATAGTCCCACACAGATTGAAATACAGGAGTACTTATCTAATATTCCTCTTCCAACTCTTAGCCCAGACCAGCAAGCCCAACTAACTACCCCATATCAACACTAGAGATCACGACAGCCATTCGATCTCTCCTGCTGAACAAAGCTCCAGGGCTGGATGGGTTTCCATCTAATTTTTCTAAAACATTTGAAAAAGAGCTTAGTCCTATACTCCACCACCTATTTTAACTACATTTGTGCACAAGGGATCATTGACTTTACTCTATTAGAAGCTATTATCGTTGTTCTGGCGAAACCTGGTAAGACTAAGGACAAGGTATCAAACTATTGGCCAATTTCATTGACGAACTATGACATCAAGCTGCTGGCTAAAATTCTGGCCTCCCAGATTGCTAACATCTGGGAGGAATTAATTAGCCCTGAACAAACTGGGTTCGTCAGTGGCAGGAATCGTTCTGACAATTTCTGGAAACTGACCCACATCTTCTCCGTATCCAAGGAGGCAAACCTCCCAGTGGCACTTGTCCCCCTGGATGCAGAGAGGGCCTTCGATAGGGTCAGTTGGTCCTTCCTTTTTGAAACACTAGCTCAGTTGGGTTCCCCCTAAAATTTATTTCCTGGATCAGATCTCTTTACTCCAGGCCCAGTGCCAAAATTTACTGTAATGGGATTTTCTCCAACACCTTACCATTATACTCCGGAACAAGACAAGGTTGTCCAATGTCACCCTTGCTGTTCAACTTGTATTTAGAACCATTGCTTTGACAGTTAGTTATCCCCAAACCTACCTGGTGTCCCGGTCGGCCCATTCGAGCTAAAGTTGTCTGCTTATGCAGATGACATTTTATTGCACATCACTGATCCAGTCAAGTCTATCCCACAATCTCTGGAGATAATTGAAGAGTTTAGCCAACTCTCTAACTATAAGTTGAATCTGAGCAAGACTGAGGTTATGTCCTTAAACCCTCATGTGAACAAGACAGATGTAACTGCCCTCAATATGGCATAGTCCACTAGACTCAAATATCTAGGAATTATCCTTGTGCCCTCAAGTTTTCTTTTGAGAAAGCTCAATCTGGAAACTCTCCTCTCAGCTATTCAACAGGACCTAATCAGATGGTCTTCCCTTTACCTCTCTCTCTACAGGGAAGAATCAGCGTTCTCAAAATGAACGTGTTGCCCAGATTATTTTACCCACTTAATATGCTGAACATTTACCTCCCTTTGACTTGGTTCCGTAGAGTCCATAGTCTTCTCTCCAAATTTATATGGTGTAACAAGCCCCCAAGGAGATCATACTTTTGTCTCTGCCCCCCGAAGTCTAAGGGGGGGGGACTCAAACATCCTAATTTTTACCATTATCTGGCCAGTCACATGACAAAATACCTGCTTTGGGCAATACCCTCTCCTGGCCCTGATGGTCCCCAATATGCCCCTCTATGGTTGCGAATTGAGCGCCATATCATTAGAGACCTGGGGATAATGCCTTCAAGCCTGTGATACATACTCCCTCAAAAGCTGCTGACTCCCCTGCGAAACACAGTTGTATACACTTCAGTTAAGGTCCATAACCAGTTATGTAGGTCTCTCAAATATGAGAATTTCAGAGACATCTCAACTATTGTTTGGTAATCCCAACTTTAGGGTGGGTGATAATTTGCTGCTCCCGTATAGACTGAATATACCTACGTAGACTACTGTCAGTGACCTAGTATACCAGGGTGGAGTGGGGTCGGTCTCAGAGATACTGGATCAGTTCCACTTACCGTTGAAGTACTCTTTCTTTGTCTATTAAATCAGACATATCTTAATCAAATGGTTTGGGACAGACTTCCGGTTCCGGTCACCTAAGGAATGGTAGCTTGATCACAGACCACGAGAACCAAACCAGAACAATCCGTCAAAATCCAGTCAGAAAAATAAACTTTCAAACATAGCATCGAAGAGCATATGATCTCCCCGGAAATAAAACATAAAGATGAGATGAGTGGGCAGCATCCAAAACGTAACTTTACCAACTCCGGAACGCAGCAGCAGGCCAAGGTCCGCGCCGAGATAGCTGAACCAATTGCACAGACGCCTACAGTTGGAGACGACACGGAAGAGAATTTACTATTACATCTAAAATGCTTTGCACCACTTTACAACAAATTAATGATACCTTAACCAGGTTGGAGCAAAGGTCTTCTGAGGACAGGCAGCAGATAACTGAACTCACGGAGAAAACTTCACAAATTGAAGACAGTCTGAGTATACAGCCGTCACAGATGTACATAATTCAGCCCTACAGGATCTACATCGGAGGGAACTTACCTTACAACAGCAGTTGAAGGACTTGGAGAACCGTAACAGAAGAAACGATCTCCGTTTGCACGGTCTTCCGGAGGCGACAGAATCGGGGCAAATGTCTGTTCATGAGTAGCTTTTTGAAAGAAATCCTTGGCTTGGAGAGTAGTAGAGATCTGGGTATTATAAGAGCCCATCGCTCACTGATAATGAAACCCAAAGACACAAAGGCAAGACCGCATTCAGTAATTATGGCTTTTTTTGGACTACAGAATAAAGGAAGAAATCCTTTGTTTGGCATGGAGCAATAAACAAGTGTTATTCAGCGATGTCTGACTATATTTTGACCAATATTATGCCCCTCAGACTCTCGTACGCAGACAGAAGGCATATGGAGTGGTAAAAGCATTTAAACAGGCGGGATACCAGGCCCATTTAGAGTACCCAGTAAGAGTCAAAATAAATACCTCGGAGGGATGGCAACATTTTCCAGAGCTGTCGGAGGCCGTGAAATGGGCCGAAAAGCATGGCGTCCCAATCCTGGAAGAAAGCGCTAAATTGGCAGAAGGTACGGATAGATGAGGGGCCTGGCAGACGAGGGGGCCTAAAAAATCGCAGTGGCACATTCTGGAGATACACAAACAGTGTGGGACAAGGTGTGTTCCAAAATGGTCCCCCAGCTCGATGGAACTTCCTCGGTCCAACGCACAGCTCCTGGGCAGGACGAAGCGGTTACCTGAACAGATGAGTACGCTGAGCTCAAATACTAGTGGTGACTTTGTTTAGTGATGCAGCAAAACGGAGGATGGTATGCCTGGGTCTCATCCCAACGATTCACCTTAGAACATGGGAAGGCGAATGGACAAATGCTATTTGATCATCTGTGAATGCGGCTGAGTGGGCTTCGGCCTCTCTGCCTTGTTTCTTTTAATTTTTGTCTCTCCTTACTTATCACTGGATTTCACTTATTAGGAGCGGGGGGATGAGAGTCCGGGTCGGGAGAGGTGATCAGGAGTCGGGAGGGCTGAGGAAGGACTTGCTAAGGCAAAGGGCTGGATTTGAAGGATATATATGGTGATGGGGGGGTGGCGTGCCTGGGGGATGAGCCCAGGTGGAGGAATGTCTTTTCCAGAAAAGTGAGTTTAGAGGAGTCTGATGGTTCAGACCTGATTCAGGTCCCGGAGGGACCCATCTGGTTCCCTCACCCTGCTTTCTTGGGGCAACATACCTCCTTGGACATAAGATTGGGGGGCAGTTCCCGGTCCTGAGATCACACAAGTAATCACCCAATGCCTCATACTCGAGTAAGAGCCATCAACCCTGCTCGAGGAGAGGATGTCAGCCGAAGAGGTGGCAGAGCACGGTTGAATACCAAATTGGCTCCAAATGGGAAATGGCGAGGAAATTGCCTCAGTCAGGCAAATCAAAATAAGAGGGCGTTGGGTTATAGGAGGATTGTGATGGTGGTTAGAGGGTCCTGATCCCCAGCATATATGGGAATCCAGGTGTAACGCGGGGGCCTTGGGCAGGTGGGGGTTGGGGCTGCAGAGTAGGAGAGAGTCTTTGCTTAACAGAGGGAGGAAAGGATATAGGCCCCCACGGTTTTGAGAGGAGAGCTCCCGGAGATGTTTTGGGGATGGCCCCCCTTTCCCCTCGGGACAGAGTCGGGAATCAGCTGGGGTCTCTTCTGTCTCCTTGGTTCGGGGCACCTCCCTCCAGGGGGGGGGGGAGTCCTCGGGGCAACATTTAGATCTGGGTAGACCCGGATAGAGGCATACAATATCCAAGAGCCCCCTTCGTTATGTAGGGATTTCTTTAATGGTTTGGGTCAGTAGCTTGCTATTACGCCGGGTGACCAATGATAACCCTGCTGGAACACGCCACGTTGAAGGAGGCGTTTTCTTGCTGGGAGGCTAAGTTTCTGGTCTCCTACCTCGCTCCCTAGAGATTCTCTGGGAGTATAGAGTATAGTTACACCTTGAAGTACCAAGAATGATTAATCTGCTGTTTATGGCACTATGTATATAGTTTTGTTACAAGGAAAATGTTATGTTATATATACTTGTTACAGTTACCAAGGCGGGCCCATGGGCATCATCAAATGATTCAAAGGTTTATGGACTTAACACAATGGGGGGAACCTACGGATAGTTTCCTGGAATGTCAGAGGGATCAACAGCCCAGTGAAACGAGCCAGAATACTACAAGAGCTGCAAAGGCAGCAAGCTTCTATTGCGTTTCTGCAAGAAACACACTTAGACAGTGAGGAACATAAAAAGCTTCGTAGAGGATGGATGGGAGGGGTCTATGCAGCCGAATACCAACATCACCCCAATAAAAGGGGAGTGGCTATGTTAGTAAGGAGAGACATCCCATTACAGGTAACCCAGGTGGAGTCTGACCCAGAGGGGAGGGGCCAGAGATGTACCCTCTTTAAATCTTTATGCCCCAAATATTGAGCAGGAAAGGATACAGTTTCTAAACAAATGCCTTTCGGAATCTAACAGATCCGCATAGTTTGGTAGTGATGGGAAGGGACTACAGTACTGTCATGGACCTCGGGCGGGATAGAGTGGGCTTCAAGGCAGAGGGCTCGGCCAGAACTAGTAAGGTGCTAGCCAGATTATGTACAGAGCTGTCCCTGGTGGATGCCTGGAGATTTGCCAACCCAAGAGCAAAAGACTACACATACTTTTCTTCGAAATACAAAATGTATTCCAGCATCAATTTTTTTTTTTTTTTTTTTAGTATCACACAATTGTCTACAATACTTAAGACAGACATTGGTAAAAAAAATTTTGTCGGACCATGCCCAGATTTCTTTAAGCATGGAATTGTCCCCCAGACCTAGAGAGACAACTTGGCATTTAAATGTAAGTCTCCTAACACACAGTAACTTCAAAGAACTAATCCAGAAAGCCACTACAGAGTTTTTGAAATGTAATCCACTGGGGGACACGGTGGCAGGGGTTACATGGGATGCCCTCAAATGTTACTTATGAGGGCATATTATTATATGCTTCTAGATATAAAAGATCCAAAATTCAAGAGAAGATAGAACTGGAAAGGCAAATTTCTCAGTTGGAACAGAACCATCAGAGAACTTTGGACCCAGAGACTAAAAAGGAATTAGAGGAAATAAAAGATAAACTGAATATAATTTTGGACTCACAGGTGGAAGGTCAGCTAAGGTATTGTAGACAAAGGTATTATGAACAAGGTAACGGGGCAGGCAAAGTACTGGCCTGGCAAATTCGAAAAGAGAGCCTCGAGAGCAGTCCCAAAGATACGATCACCTGAAACTCTGAGCCTGATTACATCCCCCAATTTAATAGCTGCCCAATTTCAAAAATTTTGAGACCCTTTACCAAGCAGATGGGGAACCAGGTCACCTAGAGAGCACACTTAAGTACCTAGAAGGCTTATTGCTCCCTAAATTGTCAGATTCACGAAGATCAGAGTTGGAATCTCTTATCACCACAGAAGAGATCTTGCAAAAAAATCAAGCAGTTAAAAAATGGTAAGGCCCCTGGATTAGACAGATATGTGGCAGAATTCTATAAAGAATTTCGGGAGACATTGCTCCCCCCTATGAAAGAGGCTTTTAATGAGTTGTTGAGGGGAGAGGGGGCACCCCCCCAGATCTTGGAATGAGGCACAGATTTCTGTGATCCACAAACCAGGAAAAGATCCAGAGAGTTGTGGTTCATACCATCCCATATCCCTACTCCCGGTGGATTCCAAAATTTTCACCGGAATAATAGCATCCCGTTTACAGAAAGAGATACAGACCCTGGTTACATTGTGACCAGACTGGTTTCATATCGGGGTGATACTTGCAAGATAATATACCTCGATTCCTAAACATAATCTCAGCCCAAAAACCCAAGGAACAATTCCAAGTAGCCATAAGCCATAAATTTGTAACCTTGATCGGGGCTCTGTATCAGGCACCAAAAGCTAGAATTAAGGTGAATGGTTATCTCACGGATGGCTTCCCTTTGGGGTGGGGGACAAGACAGGGCTGCCCCCTCTCCCCGCTGCTCTTTGCGTTGTCTCTGGAGCCTCTAGCAGTAGCCATTGGGACAAATCACCTAATAAAGGGAGTGCAGGTGGAGGGCCATCCCCAGAAAGTCACCCTTTATGCGGACAACTCTTTGGTTTTTCTTTCGGAGTCCGAAATGTCATTACTAGCCTTGGTGGCTGAATTAATGGAGTATGGCAAGTTAGCAGGTTATAAAATCAACCACTCCAAGTTGGAGACGCTCATACTGAGTGGCAACCACTCCCAGGAGTTTAGGGCATCCTTCCCATTTACTTGGGCAAAAAAAAAATGTTATAAAATACTTGGGGATTAGGGTATTTGTTGACTTGACCTTACTTTACAAAAACAACTATGCTCACCTGTTCCAACAGATACAAGCTGACCTAGTTAGATGACAACTGTTACCACTAACTTTATATGGGAGGGTCTAAACTATAAAGATGAACGTCTTACCTAGGCTTCTTTTTCTTTTTCAGACCCTGTCCTTGGGGAACCCTAGGAATTTTTGGACTAACTTACAGAAAACAACACAACAGTTTATATGGAATAGCAAATGTCCAAGGATAGCCCTGACTACATTGCATGCTCCAAGAGAGCAGGGTGGTCTGGCTTACCCTCATTTTTATTTTTACTTTTTGGCAGCTCGGGGGTCTCAGTTGTGCACCTGGGCGAAACGCAGAACAGATTCTGGGTGGTATCTCCTGGAAGAGGACTCACTGAAAGGATGGGCACTTTGGGCCTTACCTACTAACACATTATCACCCAAGACACAGGGTTGGGAATTAAACCCATGGGTCTCTCACACACTGAAGATATTGCAGAAGCTTAGGAAGATTACATACACCCCAGAAGGGCTGGGACCACTCTCCTTGATACGGTTTGAACCCACATTTATGCCACCTAGGTCCGACGCGGGTTATAAAGTATGGGCCGAAAGGAGTTTAGCCACCTTTGCCCAATGCATAGAAAACAATTCTCCTCTATCCTTTGCACAACTGATCGATAAATTCCACTTGCAAAAGCAAGACCATTTTAGATTTCTACAGGTACGTCATTACATATCTACAGCAAACGGAATACAAAGAATAACTAGGGACAGGACAGAGTTGAACTACTTCTATGGGAACATAGTGATCAAGGGGAATACACACCCATTATCACAGTTTTATAAGATGTTACTCCACACCCTTCCTTGAGGCCTAGACGAACTTAAACTTAAATGGGAAAGGGAGTTAAAAGTTAACATATCACAGAACATCTGGGTCAAAAGATTCAATCGGGGTTGGCAGGTTACAAGCTCTCCTACATGGCGAGAGTTCCATTGGAAGATTATTTGGCGATACTTCCTCACCCCCACGAAAATGAGACACTTTGGTCAATCTGGGTCCGCACTGTGCTGGAGGGGCTGTGGAGAGACCGGAACGCAAGCTCATATTTTTTGGGACTGCCCGCGGATCCTCCCATTCTGGAGGGAGGTGTACACTCTAATATCTAGACTTGCAGGTCAGCAGATACCCTTCTCGGGGGAAGAGTTGGTCTTGGGACTCTCTACATTGATTAGTGGGCCTAGGCAGTCCACAAAGTTAGCTCAAATTATATGGTTGGTGGCACTTAAATGCATTACTGCCAGGTGGTTATCTCCACTCCCCCCCCTCTGTGCAGGAGTGGCGGTCCAGAATGTCTAAGGTGGAGGCCATGGAACGGATTACAGCAACTTTGAGGCTACAAAGTAAAAGGTTTGCTCAGATTTGGTCCCTCTGGCATCAATATATGTAAGAAGAGGAATTGATCCCCACATGAAATTTTTGGTAGGAAAACAGAAAGGAAACTTATATTTTAGTGACAGATGGATAACTAAGGTGCCATGGTAAATAGATGCAGTTTTGTACCTGCCTTTAATTTTAATTTTAATCTTAATGTTAAAGTTTAACTTTAGAGTGTCAATTGGTTAGGCTTTTATGCTGCTAACAGTGTTTTTGTCTAAAGGGATTTAGAAGTCTAGATTGACCCATAGTCTTGAAAAGTGGGCAACCCCTGGAAGAGTCAACTATGGGATTAGTACAGAACATAGTCAACAGTATTTGTTGGTCAAAAGTTGGTGATTAGAATGTTTTCGTATGGGTTAAACCTTACTGTCCAGCTGCAGAGTCAGGTAGATTTTTAATGAGACTCAGAAATATGGTCACTATATTTGAAAAGATGTCCATCACAGCCATACCAAAAAACTTTAATAACAGCAGTTGGACTGCTCTATGTTGACAGTGTATAATGTTGAATGATGATCGGTGTGATGTCTTAAGTAACCACTAATAAAGCCGAGTTACAAAAAAAAAAAAATGGTTTGGGACCAGCCTGTGGGATGCTAATTGTGGGACACCTTAAATGAATTCCAAACCTTGGCTTGGCAGCCTCCTGCTGTTTCCTGCCTAGTCGCAGCCTTGTACTCTAAACTTAATCCCGATCTGGTGGACCGATCCCATTATTGGTTGGAAACTCTCCCCAATGCCTGTTCTAACTGGGAGAACTTGTAGCAAGGGATTTACCTACATAGTGCCAATGATAAACTTCAATTAATACAATACTACACACTACACACTATGCATTTCACCCCTGTGAAACTGTACCAAATGGGTAGGATCCCAGGAGTAGAATGCTTCAGGTGCAGGCAGGGACAGGGATCCCCATTACATATATTCTGGGAATGTCCCACAGTTGCCCCATGGTCTCTCATAAAATCCAAGGCAGACCCTTTATTAGGGATACAAAATTTATTCACGCCATAAATTTGTATTGT
Organism: Neoceratodus forsteri; assembly: GCA_016271365.2. Lineage (NCBI taxonomy): Eukaryota > Metazoa > Chordata > Ceratodontiformes > Ceratodontidae > Neoceratodus > Neoceratodus forsteri. Next base: position 516,948,324 of record CM028136.1, on the reverse strand, counting down.
TGGAGACTACTCGGCAGTAGAAGTGAAGGAAAGACGTTACTTTATTAAGTTAATAATCACTCACAGTGAAAAACCTAGTTTTAAGGCACTGGAAGGACCAGCATGTTATTAATTACCAGGAAAGGATTAATGACTTGCTCTGTAACTTAAGGATAGAGAAAACTATTGCTTGTTTCAGAAATGCGATGTCCCAGTATAAGACAAAGTGGGAGAAATTCCACACTTTGTGGTCAATTGTTCCTACACCCTGAATAAGGCTGAAATAGTCCTCTACTTCATTAAGGGTATTAGTGTGATCCCATTGGCTATAACTACTGGCTTTCTCAAACAATACCTAGTGGGCCCTCCCTGGGAAAGACTAAATAGCTCATGAGAAGCTAATATCCAGGTAGCACAAGACTTTTTACCTAGTACAATTCCTGGCTCTGGCTCGCGGGTGGGGATTTGGTGGTGGGAAGGAGGTTTGAGGGCTCAATGGGATGGGGAGGGTGGGGGTGGGATTAACATTTTTTTTTTAATCCCTTGAAATGTATACTGCCATGATATTGTTTTACCTCTTGTACCATGTACTGCATTGTGTAATTAAGTGGAATTTGAATCAAATATATTAAATTTCCCCAAAAAGATATATTTTCTTTGCAAAAAAACTTGATTAGTGCACAATTTAGAGTTTAACTTAACAGAACAAAAGTAGGGAAATGTGGCATTAGAGATCATCTTCTCGGATATTTCTTCTATTAGGCCACACCTTTGGAACTATACCAGCATCAGCACCAGGATCGCATGGAAACTTTTTTGCTAGCTGGTGGCTGCTCATGGTGATGTCATGCATCAGTGTCTATATAAACATGGGTAGCCCCATCTCTCCTCAGTTCTTTTCCTGTTGTTGATCATCCTCATCAGACCTGCTGAAGAAAATGTCACCTAGCCATTGCCGTTTATGATTTATTGTATATTTAAGTCAGTTTTGTAGTCTCTTCATGTTGCCAAATGTTTATTTCAGTAGTGTAAGTGTGGTGATAAAATCCACAAGGGAGACCCCAGTGATGTCTGCATGTGGTGTTTGGGCCTGTCTCACAATGTGAGGAACTGAGATTTACCAGAGCTTCAATCAGGCTACAAGGCAATGCTGCAACAAATCTCTAGAAAATGTCCTTCTCTTTTAATACATTAACTGCCATGGAGAAGTATCTGGGCTTAGCATTGGTGTCTCCCTCTATGTCGACTGAGAAATGGCTACCGAAATTGAAGGACCAGGAAAAAGAAAGATCGATGTCGAGGCCATCCTCCTTGTCTGGGCACAAGCATAGGGATAAAGAAAAGTTTTTTTTCGCCCGCCAGGTCCCAATGCATGAGTAAGGCAAGGTAAATCAGTTGCATCATCGCCCGCTCTGGAAGCATTAATTAGCCCCCAAATCCACTGATGAGACACTGTTGTGGTTTGGTTTAGGCACTATCGTACCTACTATGGATGGTACAGTACCATTGTGGTAGAGTCAAGACCCAACATTGACACAAGTAGCTACAGTCCCTGTCCAGGGTGTCGTTGACTCTCAAGCTGTGCTGGCGTCATTTTCAAAACTGATACGACACATGCTGCCTGGATTATCTATACAGACTGTACTGTCGACGGGGCTTGTCGGCACTTAACCCCCCATCGACACTGGCTAACAGCACATCAAAGATTCCAGTCTCTCACCCTCCACCAGTGTCACCTACCTACTCTGGGGGGGGCCCCGTTGTTGACAGAGATGTCAACAGTGATACAGAATACAACCCTGACCTCATGGTTTTAGAGGAGGGTTTAAAAGGAGGAATAAGAGGGAGAACAATACTGTATGTGGTGCACCATTCTAGTTATACCCTGTCATCCAGCAGCGAGTCTTGGTAGTGTATAGCCCGAGATCTCCTCCTGAGGATCATACTTTTCAAGTCATGATGCAGCAAATGCAGGCTGTGATGAGCTTTGCTGTAGAAGAAGAGGATTCCACAAAGAACCTGATGGGATTCCCGAAGAGGTCTCCATCTCTCCTTCCATGATAATTCTACCTACAGTGGCATCTCCCAGGATGAAACCCAATTCTGCAGCATTTTGCAGCACTCTGCAGAATGCTGCAGCAGACCTGCTGAATAAAGCAATGTGATTTCAATGGTAATTAGTCCCTTTTGTCATTCAGGAAAATGTGATACTGCCAGGATGAAGTGAATGCCACGGTTTCCTGCATGATAAAAGGTACTAATTGCCACTGAAATTACATGGCTTTATTCAGTAGGTCTGCTGCAGCATACTGCAGAGTGCTCTAAACGTGGGTTTCATCCTAGGGGACGCCACTGAATATATACTGCATTAGAGGAAGCTACCTTTGCTGCATTGCACAGACTTAACTCACTGCCTGCAGTGCCTAGGAAGGCTGATAAGCAGTATCCTGCTCTATTTAGTAAGTCTTATCATGCTAACCAGGCAGAAACTGACTCTGTAGTCATCATGGCTGCTCATGATAGAGCTAGGCATCTACACATACAGTACCCTGCCTCCAAATAAAGAATCTAGGCAGCTGGACATGATGGGCAAGCATAGTTATGCCTCTGCCTTACTGGGCCTTAGGATTGCAAATTATCTGGCCCATATGATTAAATATCAGAACAACCTGTGGAAAGCTGCCAAGACTGTAGCTCAGACTTTGCCTGAAGGCTCGGCCAAGAATGAGTTGACTGAAACTTTAACTTTGGGTGCTGAAGTTGGCAAACATTTGCTCTGCTCAGTATATGATGTCTGCCTCTGCCAGGGCTGCAGTCTTTGGCAAAATTTGTATGATAAGATATCCTTGACTCAGAGTAGCAGGATTTGCCATGGATGTGCAGCAAGCTGTTTTGAATGCCCCTTTTAGAGGGCCAAAACCTTTTGGATATGAGGTTGAAGAAGCACTTAGAGGCCTTCAGACATCCAAGATGACTCAGTGGTCTGTAAAATCCCTGTATCCCACTCCTGCTAGAGGGTATGGGAGGGGATCCTTTTGTCAGCCTGCTGTTAGAGGTGGCCATGGTTTTCATTCACAAAGCCAGCGTAAGTGAGCTGGTGCCCTACCGGGTTCCCTCCTACCAGGTGCTCATACACAAGCACCCAGAACAGGTGCCGGTAGCCCGGCTCAGCCTGACTTGTACCTGGACTCACCCCTACTTCCACAAATGCCTCCAAGTGGTGGGGGACTCCCGCATCTGCAGAACAGTGGCGCAAGATCACAACAGATGAGTGGGTCCTAGAGATCATTGCAAGGGGGCATGCTCTGGAACCAGTGAGACACCCCTTCAGATCATCCACTGCCTCCTTCCTGTTATCCTTGGGGATATCTGTCCCGTCTGAAGGAGGAAGTACAATCGTTGCTACAAAAACATGCTATAGATCCAGTTTCTCCATGGCAGAGGAGCAAAATGTTCTATTCCAGATACTTCCTTGTCCCAAAGTGGACAGGGGATCTGTGGCCTGTGCTAGATCTCAGGGACTTCAACTTCTACATGGAATTGAAGAAGTTTCAAATGGTATCCCCGCAGGCTGTCATTCCCCTTTTGCAAAAAGGGGACTGGTTTTGTTCTCTAGATATGAAGAATGCTTACCTTCATATAAAGATCAAGAAAACTCATAAGAAATACCTCTGCTTTGTGCTGGAGGGGGGAACATTACCAGTTTAGAGTATTGCCTTTGGCTTGTCCTTTGCGCCATGGGTCTTCACCAGATGCTTGGCAGTAGTGGCAGCAGTCATTTGCAAGGAAGCCTATATGTGTTCCCCTATCTGGACAACTGACTGCTGATGGCCAGCTCCAGGCAAGTCCTACAACATGCCCTGTCTTGGACATGTCAGTTGTTTGATGACTTGGGGATCACTGTGAATGTGCCAAAGTCTGTATTGAATTCTTGCCAGAGACTGCAGTACATAGCAGTCTTGTTCACAGCGAAGGGATGTGCTTTCCTGTCTCGGGACAGAGCAGAAAACCTGATTGCTGAAACATCTGATATATGGGAGCCACTGTCTGTTCGACAGCAATGTTTTACATTGTGCGGGGACGCATGGAGTTCTAACTGTGCACAACCCCATCTTGTGAAGAGTTTATTGATCACTTGAGGTCAGCAGCTCCCACTCATACATTTTGGGCTGTGACCTGCTCAGCCTGTCTTCCAAGGTGTTTTGGAGCCCTGGGAGATGCACGGCTGACAGTTGTAGGCCGCGAGACAGAGCCCAGTAGCCTACTCTAATTGCTTCCCTGCATACTGGATAAGAATGATCTCCCCCTAGTTTGTTGATGTAATGCATCACACTAATTGTCCATCTTATTAACAGAGATCCAGGGGACAGATGCTGCTGAAAGGCCTGGAGGCTGTACAGGACAGTTCTCATTGCCAGGACATTTATGTGTACCTGTAACTTTGCTTCTGCCTTGATCCATAACACCTGAGTCTGGTGAGGGCCAAGATGAGCTTTGCTGCTGAAAACTGAGGCATCTGTGGTGAGGATATGTATTGTATAGGAGCTGGTGCAAGAAATGGAGCGCCCTGTAACAGCTTTTCTCAATCCATCCATCCACCACTGATCCCACCAGACCATGAGTGTCCACTGGGGAATTCTCATATTAAGCGGGCCAGTGGCACCATCACAATGGCTGAAGCTATAAGCCCCAGGAGACATAACTGCCACATTTTTGCTTGCTCAATACAGGGCCTGGAGTTTTCTGGTGAGACATGTCCCTCTCTTTGAAAGGGAAATTCCTGTACGCATTTCCTCCAGTTCTCTTAATACAGAGGATACTAATCAAAATGCAGATGGAGAGTGACACTCTCATCCTCATTGCTCCATGTTGGCCTCGCCATACATGGTTTCTGCTTCTACAACAGATGAAAGTGGAACCTCCGGTACTTCCTTCTTTGTGTTGGAGTCTGTTGTCATAGGACAAGGGATATCTGGTCTGTCTGGACCTGAAGTCCCTTCATCTGCATGCATGGCTCCTGAGAACATAGCCATAGCATGTTTTGGGATATCCCCTAAGGTTGCTGATGTTCCTTCTACCAGACATACCTATTCCTTGGTAGTGGTAGCGGTCACTCTGTGGGCTGATTCTAAGAATTTAGACTCATTTACATGCCTTGTAAATGCAGTGTTGGAATACTTGTTGCCCCTGTCAGACTCTGGCCTACAGTATTTCTCACTGAAGGTGCATTTGGCTGCAGTATCGGCTTTCTGTGCCCTGCTGATGGCCATATGGTTGCACATCTGGAGGTGTCCCATATGTTTTTGAGAGGTATTCTTCATATGAAACCTCCTATTCACAATCCAGTTCCATCTTTGGACTTGAATTATGTCCTTGAGAAACTTACATTGGCTCCCTTTGAACTGGCCATGAGTTGTGGCCTACATTTCCTGTCATGGAAAACGTTATTTTTAGTTGCAATCACTTCTTCTCGAAGGATTTCAGAGATGCAGGCTCTAATATGTGAGCCTCCATATTTGATTTTTCACAAAGACAGAGTTTCTTTGCGTATGAATCCTAAGTTTTTACCAAAGTTGATATCTGAATTTACACTGAATCTAGTGACACATCTTCCTGTCTGTTACTCTGAGCATTGGGGTGAGGCACTGCTCCATACTTTGGATGTACTTGGATACTGAGATACTGTGCAAACTGCACAAATCACACCAAGGACTGCAGAAAGTCCTCTCAGCTGTTTGTTTTGTTCACCCCAGGGAGAGAGGGTGTACCTGTGTCTAAACAGTGACGGTCCAAATGGCAGGCACATTGTATTATGTTCTGCTGTAAAACGTACTACAAGTAACCTAATGGTGTGGTTCGTGGTCACTCCAAAAGGGGAATGGCCACTTCTGTTGCTTGTTTCAGAAATGTTTTGGCTGCTGGCATTTGTGCTGCAGCCACATGGAGCACTGTCTACACCTTCACTAAACTCTACAGTGTGAACATAGTCTCTTGTAGGCATGCTGGATTCAGGCTTGCTGTACTGCAAGGCCTGTTGTCTTGAATATATCAGACTATAAAAGCCTTCCTCTACTGTTTTGGGACTGCTTGGGAATAGTTCCAAAAGTGTGGCCTAATGGAAGAGATAACCTCGCGGAAGATAGATCAGTTACGTACTTACCATAACAATAGATGTTCAAGAGAATCTCTTCTATTAGGTCGTGCCGTCCCTCTCTCCCCTTCTGCTTAAGTGAAGGTTACATCAGATATTGTGCATGATCCTAATCCTTGCATCATATATCCAGTGCACTGTCTCGCCTTGTATGCCTGAGCTGGTTTTATCTCTTGGATCCCAACAGTTGGAGGTCCTCCGAATCTCCAATGGGGAGGGATGAGGCTGTCCACTTTTACTTACATGCTGACACATGATGTTGTCATGGTCGGCCCTCACTATCAAACATTTCCATGTGGTATGAGCGCTGATGTGGGTATAGTTCTAAAGGTGTGGCCTAATGGAGGGGCTTCTCTTGAAGATCTCCTGTTATGGTAAGTACATAACTGTTCTTTCCCAACCCAGCCCTCAAGCAGCAGAAGGAAAAAACATAAGGGCTGTCCTCTCCGGAGTCTTGGTATATTAGAGGTGTTGTCTTCCTTGGGGTTGTCAACTCTACTGCTCACCCCTTAGGCTCCTGTCTGAACCACAAAGTAGAACTACAAACCAGTGCCTCATAGTGCTACAATGTTGAAAGGTAGAGAAATATTGTGGGCCCTGCATGAAAAGAGATCACGTCTGACCTTGTTTACTTAGGGGAAGGGGTGGGCATTAGGGTTGACTAGGGGGGAAGGTGGGGATTTAGGGCTGGAAACCCTTATTCCGCATTTCTCTACTTTTGATGTGCTAAGTTGAACCCTAACTGGTGCACTAACGCAGTTTTTGTTTGTAAAGAATTTCCTTCCTTTTTGAGACAGTGAAATTGTGTTCTATTCATGCAGGTCCAACAGATGCTGACACTCAGCCCTCTGGACCCTGCGCCGCGGGAATACTCTGTCCACCTGCGGAAGTGCAGGACCAGAAATGGCTCTGCACTTCCATGCAGCAGTGGATGTTAAGAATTCATGGGACAGTCTGGTGGACTGTGGAAGTGCAGGGCCCTCTGGACCCTGCACTTCAGTGTGGCCGCAGATACAGAGAGACAGGGCAAAGAGTCCATCTCTCAGCTAGCGCACTTGGCCCCGTGGGTGCAAAGGTGCAGGGCCGTATGCCAAAAGAAAAGTTGTCTTCACTATACGGTACCTGCACCTATGCGGGCAATCCTGTACATTTCCTTCCTTGGCTGGGGATGTTATTGAATAGTACCATCCCTCGGCCTCACACCATGCAGCTGGCTCTCTGAGCTCATCCCCAAACTCAGCTCACCAGCATGGGATCACAGAGCACTACCCGCTGGGGTAAAGTCTGGCACTACACACATCATTTCTTAATTATTATTTTGTTTTTAATTTTGCCCCAAATTTTCAAGATGGTTATTTTACGACTCCTCTTATAAACATGGCATATAGCATTTATAGTTTATTGGACGAAACATCATTTTGCATTACAGGTGTGAAAACGCATCTCGTCCAGGATTTAAAAAATGGCACCTGTCATGTTTATCAGGTGGTGTGAAAAAAATGGCTGTGTTGAAAGTTTGGAGTCAAAATATTGAAAATTAGCAAAGTTATGAGTGAATGTTGAAATATTGTAGTGTTCATGTATAACGTGGTAATTTAACCATATTTTTACACCAAATTTTCAACATAGCATTCTTATGACCACGCCTCATGAACCTGTAAGGTGAAAAAATTCCATCGCCCTTGTTCATGATGTAGGGTCCCAGAAAGGCCATGTTTACAGTTTGGTGTACAAATATTAAAAACTGAAAAAATTCAGGCTAAAAGTTCAAACCCCATTGAAATACATTGTCAGACTTTTTTTCTCATATCACAGTCGCTGGTTCCAGCAGCAAAACAGGTTTTCGATTGGAGAGTGGATCTATGTCATGGAACATGTTAGGGTGAGTGATGGTATGTTTGTGTGTGGGGGTGTGTAGCATGGTTGGTGCTGTGCTGAGTGGGGTGTGTGTGGGGTGGGTGGGAGTCTGGGGGTCAGATCAGCAGTGGACCATTTTCTGTCTTTACAGGTTGAAAAAAAAAAAAATCAGAAGACAGTTGTCGTATAATATATGGTGGCGACAGGGGTGAGTACCCTAATTTTGCCAGCTATAAATGGGAGGAGGTGGGCGTCTGTGACCTGGAGGGGAGGGGGGGTCAACAAGCAGTTCTGGGGGTGAGCACCCAGTGTACTTCTTTAAATTGAAGTGGGGAAGAATGGGAGAGGGCTGGTTGAGCTGGGAGGGGAGAATTTGAAATGAAAAATAGATTGGATAGCAGGGATCGACAAATCTCAAAATTATGTAGTAGTCCAGGACAACTGGCCTATCCAAAAATGGTGGTCCCACTGTTTTGAGTGGTAGTCCAATGGTCGGAAGGCCATATTTTAAGGAAAACATATAAATAATTGTGTAGCAGTAAAGTAAATGGCTGTGTCATTCTGTTATTAATACTACGTGATGTAGGCTATAGAAAGCAGTAAAACTGAAGATGTAACTATCATTAAATGTTTCTTTTAATACAGATTGAGTGATCTGAAGTCTGAGTCAAGTGGTGCTCAACTCCATCCAGTCCCTCACAAGCCAAAATGAAGCAGAGAATAATTAGGGCAAATATAATCAGAACTCGGATTCAGAACTGTCACCAATATCAAGTGTGCTGGTGGTAGTGGCTCTAGGACAGGATGATGGTGATGGAGCAGCAGCAGCAGCAGTGCTAGCAGCATGAGATACAGAAGCACCAGATTCAGTTGTAGCAGCAGCAGCATGCCCATGAACATGTCGAATGCCTGGACCAGACATGAGCCAGTGGTTTATTGCTGGATCTGGATTGAAGTCACGTAGTTCAGGACCCTCTACTGCTGTTTGAAGAAGTGACTAAAGTGTGTCATCTGCCAGACGTGTTCTTATTTTTGTCTTATCAGATTTTGAATGGAGAACACTTGTTCGCACTTTGCAGTTGACACACTCATTGCTAGTAGTATTTCCACTAACTCTAGAATGGGAACAATCTGGGGCGGTTTTTCTTTCAGCAATCTTGTATACACCTGCAGATAGGGTTTGTCAACTGAAGATTTCAGCAGTGCCTCAAATTCAGCATATTCTGATCTAATAGTTTCCTGCTGCTCTTCAGTGAAAAAATTAAAATATGCTGCCAAATTAGTCACTTCATTGATCCCAAACTCCACAAGTTGTTCTCTTGGTGGATCAAACTGTTTAAAATCCAGACAGGTGAACCATTTCAGAGGTACCTCCTGAGAAATTTTTAAATCTTGCATCAATGTAATCTATTGCTGCATGTACTAACGTCTGCTGTTGTGGATCAGTCCCAAAATGTATTTCAGGACAGTTGCCTTTGAATATGAAGGGCACAGTCTTCTCGACTCCCTTTTGTGAAATTACATAATCCGTGCATCTGTTTTGAGGTTTGTAATGAGCTATCAAAGCCATCATGTATTTCCCTGGCTTTGATTTCGGTTTCTTTAGCTGGAGAAGGCAGGTCTCAATGAAATGTGGTACTTCAAGAAGTAAGTGATCTCTTTGAAACTGCAGGAAAAGATTTCTAAGTATGGGCAAAAAATCTTGAAGGATATAAAGTGATTTGATAAACTGCACAGACTGTACCTCTTTTAACAGCACCTTTGCTTTTGAACCATCAGCAGCAGATGCAGTTTGTTGCAAGTGCTGAGCAGCTGTAGGTAGATTCACCTGAACTGCGTGAACTGAACCTATAGAAACATAGAAGTTGATGGCAGATAAGGACCGCAAGGCCCATCCAGTCTGCCCATTTCTTTTTCTGCCTTATAAATGTGCCATCGGCCTTTGCTCTGTCAGTGGCCTATCTATTCATAATCATTTGTATTGCTCCCTTATGCCTGTCCCATGCCTGTTTGAAGCCCTGCACTGTATTCATAGCCACCACTTCTTGTGGTAAGCCATTCCATGCATCCACCACCCTTTCTGTGAAAAGAATTTCCTCATTCCCCTTAATCGGCCTCCCTCTAATCTCATGCTGTGTCCTCTTGTCTGCTATTTTTATATTTAAACATGTTAGACTCTTTCACCTTGTTTATGCCTTAAGGTGTTTGAATGCCTCGATCATATCACCTCTCTTCCTCCTTTGCTCAAGGGTATACATATTGAGCTCCGTTAATCTGTCCTCATATGTCTTCTGATGCAGTCCCTGCAGTCCCTGCACCATTTTGGTTGCCCTTCTCTGGACTGCCTCAATTTGGTTAATGTCCTTGTGAAGGTGTGGCCTCCAATACTGCATGCAGTACTCCAGATGGGGCCTAACCAGTGTCTTGTACAGAGGGATTATTACCTCTCTCTTCGACTTGTGATACCCCTACTAATACACCTAACACCCCCTAGCCTTACCTACCTTTGGGGCTGCTTGGATGATTTAGGTCATCAGTGATGATGATGCCCAAGTCTCTTTCTTCCTTTGTGACTGCTAGCACTCCTCCCAGCCTATAGGTGGCTTCAGGGTTTCTCTTCCCTATTTGCATGATTTTGCACTTCTTTGCATTAAATCCCAGTTGCTACTCTTCTGACCATTCTGCTAGTTTATCCAGATCTCTTCTCATTCTGCCCACCCCATCTGGATCATCTACTCTGTTGCAGATCTTGGTGTCATCTGCAAACAGACAAGCCATACCCTCTAGTCCATCTGCAAGGTCACTAATGAAGATGTTGAAGAGGACTGGCCCCAGGACTGATCCCTGAGGTACCCCACTTGTGACTTGCATCTCTTCTGACTGTATACCATTTACCACCACTCTCTGTTTTCTGCCCGTCAACCAGTTTGCCACCCAGTTGACCAACTTCTGACCCACCCCGAGCCTACCAGCTTATTTATCAATCTTCTATGGAACAGTGTCAAAGCTTTGCTGAAGTCAAGGTGAAGCGACATCAACTGCTCCCCTTGGTCCACCACTCTGGTTACCCAGTCAAAGAAATCTATGAGATTAGTTTGACGGACCTTCCTTTGTAAACCCATGCTGTCTTGGATCCTGTGCCCTATGGATTCCAGGTGTTGCACTATCCTTTCCTTAAGGAGTGCCTCCATAATCTTGCCCACTACTGAGGTAAGACTGACCGGTCTGTAGTTCCCGCCTCCTCCTGCTACCACTCTTGTGGGCGGGATCACATAAACCCCTTCTCCAGTCTTCTGGGACCTCTCCTGTGCTCAGAGACTCACTAAACAATTCTGCTAATGGCTCTGCTAGTTCCTCCTTTAGCGCCTTAAGTACCCTGGGATGTATGCCATCAGGTCCCATTGCCTTATCCACCCTGAGCATAGCTCTTGTGAGGACCCTTTCTTTTGTGAAGGAGTAGTGCTCACCTCCCTCCCCCTGTGTCCATGATGCTGAGCTGTGGGCCCTGCCCCACCTTCTCTTCAGTAAATAGCTGAGCAAAAGTATCTATTTAGGATAGATGCTTTGGGGTCCTCCTCTCCACATGCTCCCTTTCTCCATTAAACCTTAGCAACCCCTCTGGACTTTCTCCTTTCACTAATGTATCTATAGAAAGTCTTGTCACCTTCTTTTACTGTTCGTGCTAGTGTTTCCTCAGTTTGGGACTTTGCCTGCCTTACTGCCTTACCTGCTTCCCTTAGGGCAGTTTGGTATGCCTCCCTATCTTCATCCCGCTGTGTTCTCTTATATTTCCTGAAGGCCAGCCTTTTGGCTCTGACCTTTTCTGCTACTGTAATTGAGAACCAAAGTGGTTTCCTTCTTCTTTTGCACTTCCTTTTCTGTCTAACACAATGGGATGAAGCTTCAAGTATTGCATCACTTAATGCTTGCCCACTTTGCCTGTACCCCTCACCTGTGTTTCTTTTGCCAGACTAGCTTAATCTCTTGGCCATCTTATCAAAGTCAGCTCCTCTGAAGTCCCATATTTTTGCCTTGGAATGGGATGATTTAGATGTAGTAGCCAAATTGAACCATACCATGTGATGGTCACTGGCCCCAGGTGACCTTCTACCTGGAGATCTGTGATCCCTTCTTTGTTAGTCAGTACTAGATCTAGGATAGCCCTGTCTCTTGTGGGTTGCTGTACCAGTTGTTTGAGGCCCTCCCTGCAGGAATCCACTGAGGTCTAATTCTGGCAGATGTTCCTGCTGATATTGACCAATCTGTATCCGGCATGTTGAAGTCTCCCATTATCAGAACCTCCGTTTAGCTGTCATGTTTTGTATATCTTCTAACAGTAATGTGTCTATGTCCTCCCTCTGGTCTGGGGGCCTGTAGACAACCCCAGTTCTTATGGCTGTCCCATTTCCTGTTTCCAGGGTGACCCACAGTTCTTCTGGCTCATATGTGTATTCTGAATTTCTGTAGCTTTGATATTTTCATTAACATACAGGGCCCTCCCCCCTTTTGCACCTCTGTCTCTTCTGAACAATACATAGCCAGGTACCAAGTCTCCCAAGAAGTGTGGTTACTGGTAAACCACGTCTCACTATTGCTACTATGTCCAGTTTAGCCTCTGACATTATTGCCTGCAGGTCTGGGATCTTATTTCCCAGGCTGTGAGCATTATTACATGATTTTCCATTGGCCAGATTTTGGTGTGTTAGTTGTTGGGTGAGTTGGCGTACCCTGTGCGTCGTATGGGGAGACAAACTTTTTCTTACCTGGTGATGCAAATGAGCAGCAAACATGCTGAATTCTGTTTGACCACTAGCTGGTGGGGAGGGTGTTCTTCCCATTCGACGATGGGGTGCTGCACCCCTCCCATTTGCTAGTTTAAATATTCTGCAAAGGCGCTAAACTTCTGCCCCAATGCACTGACTCCTCTTTAGTCAGATGCAGTCCATCAAATTTAAGAACTTTCGCTCCCAGAACTGTTGCCAGTTCCCTACAAATCTGTGTCCTTTTCCTGGCACCAGCCCTTGAGCCACGTGTTTAGCTCCTTATCTCCCTTCTCTGACCTTCCGTCCATCTGCTCCCCTCTCCCAGACTGGCAGGATCTCAGAGAAGGAGATGCGGATGAAATAGATGATGGTTTGTCACCCAGCCTAGTCAGGTGTTCCTTGGTCTCCACTACGACCGGCTGGCGAGATCGATAGTCCCTATGTGTAATAGGACATCAATGTTTTCTCCTGCTTTGTGAACAGTTTAGCTAATCGGTCAGTGTCTCTCCATGCTGATGTACCTGGGAGACATCTGACCATCACCACTGGCTGGAGATGGTATCAACTCCCGAATCATGGAGTCTCCTATGATCAGAAGTTTTGGATTTCCTTGTGCTTGTTTTGTTTTGGTTCTTGATTTGGGTGAGTTTTGTTGTGCTAGCTCCTGTGCCAGTGTCCTGCTCTGCAGTGTCTTCTGCCTCTTTATTTGATTTCAGAGATAGAGGCAGATACCTGTTTGTAGTGTTTATATGGTTTTGGAGGTAATGTGTTGGAGAGCAGAGAGTGATGGGGCACCTGATTTGCTCCTCTCCAACCACCTGCCAACCTCCTGGACCAACTACCCTCTGCGGTTGAGGTTTTTCTGTTGGATGCTGGGAAATGGCGGGTGGTTCTTGTAATAGATTTCCTCTTCAATATGAAATTTGAGGCGTGCAATCTCTGCCCATGCTGCCTGGAGCTGAGCCCTAAGATCTCAAAGGCCAGCATGTAGGACAGTGTCCTAAATCCTGTAAGACTGTCCTTCTGAAAATTGTTCCACAGTACCTGCAGTTAATGAAATCCATTCCAAATAAGTTGCTGGGTTTGTAACCTAGTCAGAGTAATTAGAAGGAGAAAAAAAAAGGAAAAAAAATGCAAGTAATGGTTTAATTGTGCTTTGTTTAACTTGTTATAACAAGTTAAATTACTAGTGCCCCTGTAAATTAGATCACCTTGTGGGCCCACTGATCCGCCCTTCCTGCTCTGCCACAGGAAATGTCACAACTGTGGTACCCTATAAAAAGTGTGGCGGGGTGGTTGGGGATGGGGGTGGGTGGCTGGGCCCTTCCACTGCCTAAAAAGAAGAACCCGCGACGAAAGAACAAGGAGGTAAGAGCAGAAACAATCAGTCAACAACAAATGCAGTAACCCTGAAAGCTTATCCTAATGTTAGATAAAACTGTAAAACCTGTAAAGCACCACCTGTAATAATTTCAGAGAAGATATACGCTGTAAGAAACACTTTGCTCCAGAGAAAAATAAAGCAGTAACAGAAGATATACCTTGCAAAAGACAGTTTGAATCAGAAGATTACACCTGTAGGCACACCTTGTAATAATGCAGAAGAAGGTATACCAGCAACAACAATTTGAATCAGAGAAAAAATAAAGCAATGAAATGTTAGCAACAAACAGTAGCAATCCCTATCTACTGATCTACTGGCCCTACTGAACCTGATCTACTGGCCAGCCATCTCACCTGTTTAACTGCACTGAAGTGTGCCAGATCAGTATCTATCACATGTGCAATTTCTTGTAGCTCACATCTTTTTTGGGATTATAGTGGTAGAATTTAAATATGCTCTTTAGAGTATTTTCAAGCTTTGATATGAAGGGGTTTGTTTTCATTACATCTAGAACTGCCAACTCCAGCTTATGGGTAACACAGTGCATGGCAATGATGTGAGGACAGTGGTCCCGTAACTTTGCAATGGTTCCACTCCTTTCACCCATCACTACACTTGCCCCGTCAAAATTGGTAGAAATCAAAAGTGGCCCCGGATTGCTCACATTTGATAGGTCAGTGAGAGGTGCATGTAGTGAATTTAATGCACTTTTTATTGCATTAAAGACAGCTTCAGCATGCGCGAATTGCAAAGGCACAGCCTGGATCAGATATGTACATACATCTTTTGTATTAGGATCTACGTAACGCAGGAAGACATTTTCCCATTCAGTTATAGCCGCATCGGTGCTGCCATCAGCGAGAACTGCTACATATTTTGCATTTTTAAGAGTCTGTGTCTGGGTTTTGGATAGAACAGCAGATATTGCTCTGCAAAAGTCCCTGGCTCGCTTATCATTGGTATAATTTGTACCTAGCTTAATACCATTTTTCTCTTGCAATTCACATAGTCATTTCATGTCGGAAAAAGGGTGCACATTTTTTGCAATGGAGTATGCTGTGTTGAACAGACATCTAATCTTCACCTTTGTGGCCTCTTCCAACTGTGCAAAGGCTTGATAAAGTGGTGACTCAGTAATATCACACTGAACTACTCGCTGCCCACTTTACAGAATATGATGGTTCTGGCATAACACATGCGGATTTAACTTTTTATGTGCCTGTAGTGACTCAATACGAAAGTTTAGAGCCTGCTGCAAAGACATTTGTTTTTGTTTTGTTTTTTAAAGGCTGGAGTTGCAGTAGTGGGGTACTTTTCACATACAGTGCAAAACATCAGTCCGTTTTTATCATCGTGTCGCAACCATTTATAAGCATTCAACCAGTGAGATTGAAACATTCTTGTCCTTTTCTCCTGGTCATATTTTTTTGTCTTTAGAGATCCTGTCTCCTTGCTGATCCAGCAACGTTAGGTTCTTAGGACAGGAAACGGATGCTTCCACTTCACGGTTTGATTCAGTTAATGAATGCTGCCGCTGTTGCTGCACATCAGCATCAGTTGCTGTTATGTCTATTACCACAGCAGAAAAAGACTGTCTCTTATCTTGAGAAGGCTCTCTTTCTGTTTGGCTAGGCCCAGTGGCGGTGGCTGCTGCTGCTGTTCCTGCTCACATAAAAAAAGTCTTTTGTTTCTTATTCTTTTACATAGCCATATTTTTATTTGTTGTGTTTTAAACTTTTTTTCCACACTTGCTTACTCTACAAATAAAACATATTTTATAATATCTGTGTGTGAATATCCTTTCTTGACTGGGTGTAGGGGTGGGTGGGTAGTGTTAGGGTAGTGCTTGGGTGGGTGAACAACAGTGAACACAGGAAACGCACTTTATTCTGTTTTTTAAAGTTTGTTTAAATTCACAATGGTCAAGTGACTTCATTGCAGGCAGCCAGTTAGTCAGGGACGCAGCAATATAGGAGCGTAGTACTAGTTACACAGGCTAAACTTTTCAACTTCAGTACACTGTACTTTCTTCAGAATATTTTTTTATTTTATATTTCTCTCAGTAGTGTACAAACACCCACCAGTTCACCACTTGTTCCCTTTTCAGTTTTTTTTTTTATTTAATTTCTGCCTCTCTCTGCCCTACTGTCCTCCCCTACTGGCCCTCACCCTCAGCACACACAAAGGCTGGATTTAATGTCGCCCACAGCTGCAGCAGTTTAATAATGTGATTTTTTTTTTTTTTGTTTTCTTTAAATATGTTTTTCATTTCCAATTTCTAACCCTCTCCCTCCAGTCCTATCCCTCACAAATTCAGACAGGCAGTAGTGTGTAGTATTAAGTTTTTATTAAGTTTTCTTAGGGCATCACACAAACAAAGCCCCTCACTCCTTTATTCCTAGCCCTTTTATTAAGTTTTCATAGGGCAAGTGGGCAACAGGGCAGCATACAGACAAAGCCTCTCACACTTTTGTTTCTCCTCAGTTTTTAAGTTTTAGGGCAGCACACAAAGCCCCTCACCCTCACTCTTATTTCTTACAGTGTGTTAGGACACGCAACACAAACAACCTCACTGTTTTTCTCAGTCTTATTATTTTTTGGCAACACAAGCTTAGCTAGAGTAGACTGCAAGTTTTTTGCTTGCCAACTTTGCCCCAATTCTGTTCTGTTGTTGTACTTAGTGTACACTAAGTACACTATTACAGTTTTAAACACTTCTCCTCTTATTTTGTTGTAGCTCACTGTACTTTTTTTTTCCAGACTTCCCATTTCCTTCTGTACTTTATTTCTGGCTGTCCCATTGATCTCTGTGTGGCAGAAGCCACTAAGCCACTAGTCAGGCCAATACAGACCCAGACCAGACTCCACTAGTTTCTCACCCGATTCTCTAGGCTCTCCCTCTGGTCCCAAAAACCTTCCCCACCCCCTGCTTTCACCTCCCCGTCTTGCTTCTCTCTTTTTTTTTTTTTCACAAAACATCCCACCAAAAAGAAACAGATATTCGTTTTTTGTTTTTTTTTCACCAGTCCGACTCACACAAGCTTGCTAGCAATTGACAGATAACCACTCCACAACACACACGCTCTGATCGCACACTGAGACGCATCCAAGTCTGCTGCTGCAGTGAACATGGTGCTTTGCCTAACTGCCACCGAATGTTCTCTCCAGCCACCTCTCCTCATACCAGGACTGACAGGCATTGCTACTGCTACAACCCGAACCCATTTGTTGGATCACCTGTCAGTCCTGTGGGTTGATCGGGTGGGAGGTGGTCCAGATTGCTGTGGTGGAGGCATCCGGGTGAGCGCATGCTCCTTTTATTCCAGCTTCTTGTCTGTCTTCTCCATGGACGTGGAGCTGCTGGGACGCGCAGCATACACCACATGGGGTGCCGAACTCACAATCATGTGATCAGTGGCGGCACTCCACTCACTGACATAGAGGGAGGACATCTAGTGGTCAAAACCACATATGGCAGGCAGCTAAAGTGTGGGGAAAAAAAAAAAATTCAAGGCAGTCAACACTACTTTGGTTGTCTGTGGACAACCAAAAGCATTAAAAGTGCTTGTCCCTTATCAGTTCATGCTAGCCCGGGATGTCTGGCTCTGAGATTTGTCAACCCCTGTTGAATAGCTAGATAAGGGAGAGAGAACGAGATCGGGGGATTGCCAGCTCACTGCTGCTGTTGAAGCCAGCAGCACAACTCCAGCTGTGACTTCACAATTGAATAAAGTCACGCTGTCCTCATACTGAGAATGTGGGTGAACAGCTTCTTTTGCTAAGCTAGACACCCAGGATTTTCGGGTGCCTAGAAGACAATATTTCCAGGCATATTTTACAAAAACCTAACATTGGAATCTAGCTAAGCAGGTTCTGTTTTACCTAAGCGCAGGTTTGTTTTTTGAAAATCCATAATTGTTATGTATTTTCAGTGTTTTTTTAGTTAAAAAAACAAACAAAAAAAATGACTGCTGTCATGATCAGTATTTTTTTTTCTCATGACAAGTAATCCTTTCTCACATAGAAACATAGAAACAGAATTTGATGGCAAATAAGGACCACTTGGCCCACCTAGTCTGCCGATTTCCCAACCTGATGCATAAGCTGCAGATTCTAGTTAATCAACAGCTTACTTCCTCCTCCCCCTACCCCCCACTAGAATTGCCTTATGTCTGACCCATGCATTCTTGAATTCTCCCACTGTCCCTGACTCCACAACCTCCTCAGGAAGGCTGTTCCATGCATCCACAACCCTCTCTGTGGAAAAAATACTTTCTAACATTACCTCTGAGCCATCCTCCCTCCATCTTCAAACTGCGCCCCCTTGTTCTTGCGCATCTCTTCTTCTGAAAGATGCTACCCTCTTGTACTTTAGTTCCTTTGAGATACTTGAAAGTTTCTGTCATGTCTCCCCCTCCCTCCTTTCCTCAAGGGTATACATATTAAGCTGCTTTAATCTCTCCTCGTATGTCTTCTGGTGCAGACCCTGCACCATTTTGGTTGCCCTCCTCTGAACATCCTCCACTCTAAGTCTTTGCGGAGATGGGGTCTCCAGAATTGCATGCAGTACTCCAGATGGGGTCTCACCAACTGTCTGTAGAGAGGGATAACAACTTCCTGTTTTCTACTGTGATGCCTCTCCATATGCATCCCAGTATCCCCCAGCCCTCCTTACTGCCTTCTCACATTGCTTGCCCACCTTTAGGTCATCTGATATAATTACTCCTAGGTCTCTTTCGATTTTTGTTATTAACTTACCCCCCATTGTGTACTCTTCCCCTGGGTTTTTGTTTCCCAGATGCACGACAAGTAAATCTTGAAAAATAAGCCTTCACGATTGGTGTTTTTTTAATGTTCGTTACAGAGGGTTATCCAGAAATCAAACTTTAAATCCTTAAAGCACTACCTTGGCACAGGCCATGTCTACACTGAAAGTTTTGTGAAACATTTATTTTTTCTTTAATAATCTTTTTATTCAGTTTTCAGGCATATAGTACACACATCAGGTAGACATATGCAGACAATGAGCAAACATACAGATGTAGTCAGTCGTGTACAATTAATCCAGCCATTTTCTCCCTATATCCTAACAGTACATTACATTATCATCAGCATCATGGGGTTCTCATAGGCAACCACCATTTTTATCCATCTGGAGATCTGAGTGCTTTACATCCGTAATGAGTGGAACTAATACTTAATAGCAGTATCCCCTACATCATGAGCCCAGACCAGTCCTCGGCATCATCTCCTCTGCCACACTTAGAGAAGCCAGAAAGGGTCCATCCCTGTAGGAATGCCCCCTTCCTGTTTCTTAGTTACAACCAGTGTTAATCTTTCCAAGGCTAAAGTGCGCATTGTTAGCTGGTGCCACTGTAACACAGTGGGCTTGATGTGGGAAACCCATGTGTTCTGAATGCAGTGGCGTGCCAGTACAAACAATGTTCTCATCCACCTGGGAAGTGTGATCCACTCCTCTTCCTCTACCACCTCCACCCCAAACAGACACAGCAGTGGGTCCCTCCTTAATGGTTTACCTGCCATTTGGGCCACCTCCACCACTACATCCTCCCACAATTTCATTGATACCTGACAAGTCCAGAAACAGTGCTTGTAGGCACCCCTCTCTGTCCCATGCCGACCACACATGGGAGAAATAAGGGGTTGTGCTTTATGCACAATAGCAGGGGGTTAGTAAAGCCTGTGCAAAAACTTAAAGCAGGCCTTCTTAAACTTATTGCATACCATTATACCTTCTGGCATGTGGAGTGCCACCTTCCAATTTTCCTCAGATATACTTTGCCCCAAGTCTCTTTCCCATAAAACCTTTGTATTTCCCATCATATCTGGTAGCACCTGTTTACCTTGCTTAGCAGCTTTTCCCAGAAAGCCCTTAGGATCTTTTTTTGCTTGGTACACTAACTGTTCTACTGGATCAGGTTGAAGGCTATCCTGATTCCCACTATTCAGCCTACGCACAAAGGCACGTACCTGCATATATCTGTACAGATGTTGCTCTTCTAACTGGAGACTTTGTTTCACCGTCTCAAAGGTGCACAGTTCTACATTTACCGCTAAATGGCCTACGATGCTTATTCCCCTGTCTTCCACTCTCTGAAACCTCTGTCTTCTAATCCGGGTAAGAAGAATGGGTTCAATGCCACTGGCAGCATTAATGTTTCCCCTTGGCCCAACACTTTTTGCCTTTTAAGCCGTCTCCAGGCCTCCAACACTGCTTCCAACATTGGATTGTAGTTATCCACTGCTCTGTACGCCCGCAACCCTTTGCTATGTAAATATGCATTGAGTCTCCCAGGGGCTCCCATCTGCTCTAGATTCACCCAACTAGCCACCGAAGGTCTGTGTACCCAATCTGCCATGCACCGTTGTTGGATTGCTAAGTAAAAGTTGCCCAGATACAGAAAATTGATGCCCCCCTCTGTTCCTTTCAGCTTTTACCTTTGTAGCTAATTCTCTGCCTTTTCCCCCTCCATATAAACTTGGAGAACATTCTTTCCACCCTTTTAATATCCCTCTTTGTTAGTCCCAGGTGCAGCATCTGCATCGGATACAGGATCCGGTGAGGTTATTCATTTTAATCAGATTGATTCTCCCTAACCATGAGATCGGGAGCTGCACCCATCTCTTAAGAGCACCCATGATGATCTTGATCAAGGGGAGATAATTCAG